>VZTN01032719.1:194855-428116 GCA_013400515.1 Erpornis zantholeuca | reverse complement strand
AAAAAAAAAAAAAGTTTCTGTTTTGTTCGGAAGGGACAGAGGAGAGAAACACTTACCTTTACCTTTTTCTGCCTGATTTCCCTCCCTTCTTCCATTAATACATTCTTCTGTAAGCTGTGACAACTGTTTGGCCAGCTCAGGACATCTGTCTGCTTCTCATTTTTTAAAAATGAAGTGCAGTCCCTTTCAGACTGGCTTTCTCTTGAGTCTTGAATTCCCAGCTGCTTAACTGCCAGCCTTCTCTCCTCCATGCCGGCTGTTTACACTTTATTTGCCAGTTTTAGTTTCGGTAGCAAACAGGGCAAAGATAAAATGTTGCTCTGCATTGCCATGGCAGAGCACTGAGCAGGCGGGTGTTGAACACCGCAGGATCATGCCCTGTCTGCCATTGTATTTCTGCCATTCCTCCGCCCAGGCTCCTCACAAATCCTGGGGGAATTAACCCTCTCGGGCTTGCCAAACAGCATTTACGTCCCGGCCCCAAAAGCATTAAAGATCTTAACTCGGCAGCTACTATTGAAACTGTTGGAGGGCACTTACTTACCTTGTCAGTGTCACCTCCCGCAGCACCCCCAGACCCAAGACAATGCACGTTTCCTCTTCTCCCGCCCGCAGAAAACCCCCTTTTCCCACGTAGGATTTCAGTCAAACATTGCAGCCTTCTTTCTGCCTGCAGCTTTTGTGCCGATTCCCGGCAGACGTGAATAGCTCATATAAACTTCAAGCACAAAAGACTTTGTTTCCTAGGTAACTCCCCCCCNGCCCTAAGTTTGATGCATACATGCAAAAAAACCCACCCTTGCACACACGCACAGGCACGTGGGGAAACACACACACACACACACACAGAGGCTTCATTTGTTGCCGAATTTGTCCTTCCCTGGACGACAATGAAGTGCTGGACAAATCGGACACAGTGACCCTGGCTGCCAGAGCTCCTCCTCTCCAAACAGTGGCATCACCAAATGGCCAGAGAATAAACACCTGCTGTTGGTGTGGCATTGTTCAAACCATTTCTTACCATTTAGGAAAAACAGAAGGGGCAGTTGCAAAACACAACAAGAGAATTCAATACAATTGCTAATGCTATTGAGTCTGTCCGAGTTCAGGCCATTTAAAGGAGGTGATAGGGGGAGGAAGCTTTGTAGGCTTGAGCTCCTGAAACCCATCCAAGGTGAAGAATGAAAGAAGGGGAAAAAAGTTATTATTATGTCTTACTGACATGAGAAAAACAGAATGGCTTCTTTTAGCACAGTAAAGTTAGCAAGTGAAAAGCAAGCAAGAGGAAGGGTTAGGATCTGGAAGGGAGAAGAGTGAGACAGGGCTGTTAATTGAGGATTGCTTGTTTTTCCAGTACCTTTCTACTCCAGGGGGTCATGTGGCAACACTCAATTGGGGAGGGCGAACGGGTGCTGTTAAACTATAAATGTGAAATGTGGAAAAAAAAATAAATTAAAATTAAAAACATACACAAAACGATTCTGGTAAAAGCACATAATTTTTGTCAGGATAAATTAGCATCAGAGCCAAAACAAGCAGAGATTTTCACCCTGTTTCCTACTGATGGGTTTATTCCCCACAACAGATTGGTTTGGACCCCTGTGAAGTCTGTGCTGATTTTGCATACTTGGATTAGATAAAGCTGCAGTGAAATTGGTTCAACCATCTTGTACAGACATGCTTATATTGTCCCAAGAATGCCTTGTATTGATTTGGTAACTCAAACTGTGTTCTGCCTGGAGCTGAATCAGTGCAAGATACATATCCAATAACATTATAAATGTGAATTATTTCATAATACAAGGGAAATTTTTTTTTTCAGTTTTAAGGAAATGGATATAAATAATGATGCTGAGGGTGATTTATCAAATCCATTGATTGCTATGTGTTTCTGATGATGTTGCTACTTCTGTAAGGTTGCAATCATTGTGTCAGGGTGACAATGGCCAACTGGCTTTTTGTCACTTTTTGTAACACTTGAAAGGACAAACAACGATGGCCACGACATCCTGGGTCTTGCTGAATCCCTACACTTCCAAAATCCTCTTCTGTCAGAAACTCCAGTTTGTTTGTTATAATGTCCAGTTTTCAAAACCAAGGAGTGAAGGACAACTGACCTGTTTTGAATAGGAAATCAAACAAAAAAAGAGAGAAAGAAAATAGGTCTCTTGAGCCCCTTGGAAGTCTCCAGCATGTGTTTCTTGGTAGGGGTTATTATCTCTCCCTGCATTAGTTAGCAGACTAATAATGTCAAATAATTCTATGAATTTTTTCCTCCCAATCATTATCAATCATTATCAACACTGCTGTGACAGATGAACCACAAACCTCAGTTTGAAAGACTTTGCATTATATGGTCTCGTCTCAAGAAAAAAAAAAACTGTAGTGAGTCTCAAAAGGCCTAATCCTCCATCTCATCCTATTTTCTTCCTAGATATACAACATCTTTTCTCTGGTTCCCATGTACCCACGGGAAGCCTTCAGATGAGCTAACCATAAGCTTTACAGGAGAGCAGAGTGGGGAAATCAAAAGAGAGCTGTTCCCACTGAACATTTCCAGCAGCTTAGTTTCTGCCCAGGCCAGTGGAAAACCAGTTCCCCCAAGCTGGGAAAAGTCCTTATCACAGAAGCAACACTTCTCTTCATAAAACAAAGGCTGTGGAGATACTGAATACACCAACCATTTCAGTCTACTTTCTCCTCAGATACTCAGGGATGATTTCATGCTTGGTCCTCTGACCAAGTTTCCAGTCACTTTCTGTAAGCAGACTGACTGCAGTTACCAGGATGCTTGAAATTCAACTTCCTCATGGAAGGTGCTAGAGGATCTCTGGGGAGGGTCAAGATGCAGGGAGAGTAATGCTGCTGAGGTGACAGGAGTTCAGGATATGAAAGTCTTTGCAGTATCCCATGGCCTGTGATTGTCAGTGCACAAGGAGAAGAGGACAGGAGGGACCTCCTGCCCTGAGCTCCAAGCACAGCTACATGCACAAGCCACTCAGGGGCAAACCCGTCCAGGAGAGAAACAGCAGGGCCTTAACTTTGGTCTCAGACATAGCAGTGTGGGCAGACAAGCCAGATCTGGTTACCCATGAGCCTGTCCTATCAGAGCAGCACTTTCCTACCTCACCCATGTGCCACTCTGCCAGTGTTTCTGAGAAAACACTTGTGTGGCTCTGTGTACCTACACCCATCCTTTGATGTGCTAAAGACTCAGGTCCCTGCTTATGCATGGCGGGACAAACTTCCTAGGTAGGTCCTTGTCATTAGAGAGAGGACAAAAATGAAGGTGATCGGCAAAGTTTCATTTTCTGCTGTCACCATTGTGCTCCTGAGAAAGTTAGTGCTACCCCTGCCTCGCCAAGGGGTCCTGAGGTCACCTAGTGCTGGTTCCCACATGGTGCCTGTTGTTGGAGCAGCTGAGGCACAGAACTGGCACAGAGCAGCAGCCTCAGCATTTCAACACCTCCATGCTGGGGGAGGGCGTGAGCTGCCGCTTTTCAAAAGTTCTCATTCATTCAGAAGACCAGAATATCTCTAAACGTCCTGAGTAAACACGTAATTAAGCAAGAAATTATTATAAACCCAAGGCTGTTCTGGTCTGTTGGGCAAATCTGAAGTTAGGCAGTTTTAAAAGTGAATTTCTTTTGTGTGGGTGTGCTTGGCAAACAGAAACAGTGATAATCATTCTGTTAAATACAAAGCCAGAATATTTTAAATGTGCATTTTTCTTTAATGGGCTAAGATTGCTCTGAAACTAAACTGGTGCATAATTGCTTGAATAGGGATTTGTCACTGACATATGTGAACATTTTTATTTCCTGAGCTATCCCATCAGCCTCACTTGCAGAGGTGCCATTGTGCTCGTGAAACTGCCTTGCAGTAAAAATGTTGCATATGCACGTGATCTGATTTCTCAGTGCTCTGTGTCACTTCAGTGTGAAAGTCTTTGGTTTCTGTGCACTACAACAAAATAGTCAGATGTCCAAGTCTGAGCTAGTCAACAGAGCTTCCCCTGTAGAGAAGGAGACAGCAGCTCTGCTGAGGAGTTATCCAGCTCACCTTCCTTCAGCACTTAACTTGGGGTGAGATGTAGCACCCCTGAACACTCTCACCCTGATTTTAGGAAGAGCATTACTTGCACATATCTAAGTCAGGGCTCATGATTAACCATTTTAATTAATTAAAACCCTAAAATATCATCAGGATAGTGACAAAGAAGCAAAGCAGCAGTCGACAAACTTGCCAGCCTGGCAATTTATGAGTCTGCCCCATTTATTGTCCCAGAGCTGGGATCTAAAGAAGGAAATAAATGGGTCAATAACAGGACAAAAATGCCACTTCTTCCCCTCTTCTCTTTTCCATCCCCCAAAGCTCTGAGATATGACTGTTGTTCAACATCTTCAACATATAGGAAAAACTGGTTCAAGAAGCATAATTTGTGTTAAATCATGTACCTAGTCTGCCCTACCTATAGTGATTGCCTTGCAGGAGATTCTGGGATTTCAAAGTTAGTGCACAGGCCCTATGGAACACAGTGCAGTGGTAATGGGAAAAACATAAAACCAAAAATAAAGAACCAATTTTTCCTCAGTTAATTAAAGATTGAGAATGCTAAAGCCTCAACAAGAGCATTTATCCTCAACATGTTTGTTGAATTTAGACATGGCTGAGTTGATTCCTTCCCCCTCAGCTGTGTTTAATTAGGCAGGCAAGGTGTTATCTCACAAGAGATTTAGATGGCAGAGTCACAGCCTGCAGCAGCACAGGGCTGGCACAGCCTTGGTGAGGGCAGGAGGAGGCTGGTGCATGCTGCTGCACAGCACTATTCTCCAGATGATTATTTCTGATTCCTGCTGCCTAAAAGTTGCAGCTAACAAAAAGCATAAGGGATCAATGTGATT
This sequence comes from Erpornis zantholeuca, assembly GCA_013400515.1. Lineage (NCBI taxonomy): Eukaryota > Metazoa > Chordata > Aves > Passeriformes > Timaliidae > Erpornis > Erpornis zantholeuca. Next base: position 423,212 of record VZTN01032719.1, on the reverse strand, counting down.
TCTGAGTTCAGGCTTCTATTGCAGAAGGTGGGGGAAATTTCCCTGCCAGGATAACCTAATGAATAAAATGGGTGATAATCACCCAAGCAGAGCATCAGCATGTAGCTTCAGCATCTGCAAGCTTTATATATTCTGTTGTCTCCAGCAAACAGAACATGCATACAGTTTGCTTTCACCCTATGGGAGCACAGAAATAAGATGTACAGTACATCCTCATGTCTCATTTGAGAACAGTCATTCATGCACTGAAAAGGCAACATGTAGAGTACATGTGAACTACTGTTCAATCTCACATTCACACTGAGTACAGTACTGACTCCTGGGGCTCTGGTTGAAACCTCTCTGTCTCCCTTTCTCTGCCTGTGAAATGGAGAGCCTGCTACTTCCTTAACTCACAGGAGTTATGGAAAATGGTATTTATTTACATGCTAGAAAAACTAAAGGTCTAGAGAAAGGAGAAGAAATACTAATAAAAGGCTACCAGTTTTCCAGTATTTTCAGGGCACAGTTGACTACTTAATTAGAAATTCATAACTATACAGCAGCCTTCTTACACAGTCAACTGATGCTGAAGAGAAAATAATGGGAATATTTCTGACCCTGCTATTTCTGCTGCAAATTACAGCCCTGCTCACCTGCCTGCTCCCAATGTTTATATTTCTGTATGTTTTATTCTCCTCAAGTTTTTATTTTATCTGGTTGTGGGTGTTTTCTTTTCTTTTGTAGCATCACAAATGCGATCAGCTAAAATACTGACAATCCTTTAACGATTAATGTACTGCTCTGTGTTTTGACAAGGTAAAGACAAAACTAAGACATGTTTTGTGACAGAAGTCATACCACACGTGGCATTTCAGCAGACAAAGGTACAAAATAAACATCCCACAATACAGGGTAGTAGGTATTAGGCTCATTGCACAAATAGTGCTATACAAGTTCAGTCTGATGAATAATGTCAGGTAGGTTTTATTTCTAACAGCTTCAGGCAGGATTTGCACACAGAAATGACAGAGCCCAGCTCATGCCTGGCCCTTAACTCAGTTGTTTCTTACTGAGGCTTCATCTGGCTTCAGCACAGAACTGTGTGAAAGTTAGTATATTCAGTTGTACTTCCTTCCCTTTGCTGTGCAAAGCATCCTAGAGCAGACCATACGGAGTATTTTTGAAATGGCAAGGAGATAAAATAAAAGTACCCAGTGCATTATTTTCCCTTCACATTTGGTCTAGCTGAGGCCTCAGGGAGAGAAAAACCCTGTCTGGAAAAAACCCTCCTGCTTCTTGTCCCTTAGATTCTGGCTCAGATTATAATTATAAATAAACTGACACTGAAATTTGTGAAATTGTGAGTGTAAATTTCCAAATATTGAGTTCCTTGCTCCATCTCCTTGGTTTTATTATAATAGCTGTGTCATGTGGGGATTGAGAAAGCATAGCCTCATAATGTTCTGAACTGAAATACTGAAATTACAGAGCCTTGCTGGCTGGACTTGGGGAAGCCCAGGAAAAAAAAAAAAAAGCAGAAAAAATTAAAGAGAAGTCTGAAATGCAGTTGGAATGACACAGCATCTTCACACTCAGTGACTGGCCTCAGCAGTGCTACAGGCAGGGTTGTCATGGGAACATGTGTAAGAAATATTTTCCTCATTTTAGCATGTCCATAACTTTCTCATACTCTCCTCAGATTATTTTTGGTTTGGTTTGGGTTTTTTAAATTTTTCTTCATTGGCAAAAGGCCTGAATGAATGATACTTTTAAATGTGTTTGGTTGTATATTTCTTTAGTGTAGAGACAGACTAAGTATGCCAATTTTTCAGCTTTAAAAATGAATGACTGGGATTTATAGGAAAGTTAAGTGAAGTCATGTCTGTAAAACCATGAGGAGCATGGAGAAAGGGAATGGGAAAGCAGTGCTTACTGTTTCTCATAGTCTGAGAACCAGAAAGGATATGATGAAATGATGAGGTATTAGGTTTGAAACAAACAAAAGTTCCATTTTCATATAGATTTTTAAAGTCATTTTCACAGGATGCTGTTGAGGCCAAAGGTGTAAATTTGCTAAAAAAATTGGATTAAACAAATCTCACAGTCAAGGCAGAGAGGTTCTTTGATGGCTGTTATTCTGTGTGTGATCTCTGGCTCAGGAACTCTGTAACCAGTTTCTGTTTGAAAGTAGAATGATAAATCATGGGACAATAAACAGCATAAACCATGTACTGTTCTTATCCGCTTTCCTGAAGGATCCCCTTCTGGCCTTTGGGCTAAGTGGACTTTTCATCAGGCAAATCAGGGAATTTCCTGTAACAAGAGTAGACAGGGAAGAGCCTATGCCATTTCTAGTTCTCTACTCTTTCTCCATAACAAAATTATCCTGTGATGGAGCAGTCCAAAATGTCTTTCCAAAACCATTAACACTGGCATTACTTGCTTTGAACTTGAATTCATTTGCCTTTTCCTGAAATCTATTGGACCTTGTCATCTTTCTCCTTGTAAACATACATAGTTGTGACTAAAAGTGAATCTTCATCTGTTATGACTGATTTTCTCTAGTTTTACTATACAACATGCAAGATCTTTGGAAGAGCTCACAGCCACCTAATTGGTAGCAGCAGTCAAAAGGTACACATGCAGGGAGCCTTGACTCGTCTTAGATATAGGTGACCTGTTTTATCAGTAACTTTCAGTAGTGGTAGTTCCCACAGGTCACACAGTGGTAATTTGAACATTCCTCAAAATCAAGTTCCTTATTGTATCTTAACACATGCATTTAACTTAGATAGTCAATTTGGAAAAGACAGACATGGTAACTTTCAAAAATTCCCCGGCTTCTTGTTGATCCCTTTCCTAATTTAAAAGAAAGACAACAGAGGGCTTTTGTTGTTGTGTAGTATTGCTCCCTTCAGCACCTTCCCAATGCATCAGAAGAGTGGAATACACAACATATTGCTATGCCATGAATAAAAATTCTTGTGGACGTAGCATCTTTAGTTCATTGACTTCTAGATGATACCATCAACTGGAATCAGATATCAAACATTACTGACAGTCCCCGAAGCAGATAAACTTTTGCAGATGTCAAAAAGCTTATGCCAAAAAGACCAAGCTAGCCAATAACGGCATTCTCAGCTTTCTCTTGTATGGGTTTCATTAAATAATAAAGGCTGGCACAATATCAATTAGCTACTCACTGTTGCAGTGTCTTGTAAAAATCTCTGATTAACCTCTGCCAGACAGAACATTCATGTGCAGCTTCATCTTGCCTTATTCTCTTTAATTTTTAAGTTAATTTTTAAGTTAAATCCCATTAACAGGGGGTTTTCTCAGAAATGGGTCAAGGCACTTTGAAGTACTCTGGCTGTGGTACATTTGCAATTTCCAAAGCAGAACATTGCCAGATGCCTTGAAATCAACAGAACGACAGCTCTCCAAGCAGCTCTTGTTTGCTTCTCCTTAGGGGAACACTGAACCCGGTCAGCTTCCAAAAGGAGGTCTGATATGGGTGGGCACAAAGCTTAACATTTTCCATCTTGAAAAGAAAAAGGTAGACTTTCAGATGCAGCCAAGACATCTGCATTCAGCATGACTTAATTTTGTCAACTATTGCTCACTATTTGTTATTATTCTGTGTTCCACAGATCAAAGTAATGTCTAAAATGCACTGGTTGTTTTCCAAACACAGCAAAGATTCAGGCCTTTAAGCTCTGTGTATGCAGATTCAAAAGAGATGCCTTGTTCCCCATCTGATACTAAGAAAGCTTTATGTTCAATAGCCTGTCCAAACTGTCATCTGTAACTAGTTCTGTTCTTAACATGGCATCACCTTCCCTTTACTTTTCAATGACCCTACAACAGCACTAGCTTTGATGATGACTTATAAAGAAGAAACATGTAATCCTGTTTCTTCTTTCTGTCTTCAAACTAATTTCTATGCTGTCCTTTAACATCAGGATATCATCTTTAAGTTGAATCATAAGGCCTATAAATTTAACCTGTTCAAAGCCTGCAGTGATGGTGATGCTGACCTCAAAATGAGCCAGATAAGCAGCCAAAAAGCTGGAACAGTCAAACTAATTCAAATCTTATTATGTATTTCACGCTTTATAAATGAGAAATGAAACTTTTCCTTGAACTGATCAGCTAATGTTTTGGTCCCTGGGCAGGTGTGACTTGTTAATATTGAGTCTTTTACACTGTGAGTGCTTTAGCATTTAGTATTTAAATATGGTTAATATAATTGATTTGGATTAATGCACTTGGATGTTTAAGCTAAGTAAGCGATGATTCAGTGTAGTTACTGAATCACCACTGAGCTTATAATGTACTCACAGGTGTAGTGTATCTTGAGATGCCAATGCCCCTGTACTGGCAGATGCAGAACAGATCTATTACCATCCCACTGAGGGCTGGCATTAGACAAACACCTCACTAAAAAGTCAAGTCCAGGTCTGACTTACAGCTTTTAAATAATGCAATGGCTCTTAGTACAGGGCAAAATGTAGCTACTATGACAATTCCATGAGTAAAACGCCCAGAGCCACAGAAGTGCCAAAGTCCAGCTGAAGCCAGTGGGAATTACAGACCTAATCAGAGTTAATGTTGGGAATCTAGCACATTTCCTTTAACAATGATAAATACCGTGTTGTCAACATTAACTCAATTTCAAATGAATGCAGCAGTGGCAAGTCAGCACAGACATACAGGACCAGATCTTCAGCTGGCATTCCTGCTTGGCTGGTTGCAAGGACATGTGTGAGACATGGAACATCAGAACAAACTGCATGGAGATGAACACTGCAGAACAGACTATGGAAAGTGTATCTCCGTGTAGTTGGGGACATGCTCCTGAACCTATGTGCACACACACAAGCCTCAAGCCAGCACTCAAAGCCCTTGAGCTCTTGGCTCCTGGCAATGCTAATGCCAGGGCTGAAATTACAGCACTTTCTGAAATTACAATAGGGTCCTCAAAGTGCTACCTCTACAGCCTGAGTGGCGAATGTGAAGGACTGTGGAGGAGTGTGTGAAAGACAGCACATGTGTGCTGGCCATAGGGGAAAAATAAGAGGTTTCTGATTGAAAATAGCCACCCTGGGGCTGGCTGCTGGAAGCTGTAACCTGCGTTACGCTGCTGACAGTCTTTAATGTCAGCTCACTGTACCTGCACCGGCTTGGGGAGGAAGCACTTGTGAAGCACTGTCACACTTGGGTCCCACCATGCTAACAATGTGTTCCTGTGTGGCAGCTGGAGTGCAAGACTTACTGGTAGCAAGTGCCGGTCCTTTATCGCGTGCCTCTTTTGGCTGCAGATCGCAGGGAAAGGAGGGAAGGGGGGAGCCACCACAGCAATGGGGCCTTGGACTTTCTGCTCTCTGTTATCACCTCGGCTTCGATGTTCTGTTTTGGATGAGAGAAAAGACACGAGTCTTTTAAAGTGTTAAAAACTTAAAATATCTCTATTCACAGCACAAGAGAGACAGGTACAGGACAGTGGAATCCAAAGATAAAGGTTCTCCTCTGGCCCTGTGAATGGTACAAATGATCCCTGATGCAACTGAAGGGGAGAAGCACTTACTGGACATCTGTGTGCACAAAAGAGCAATGCCCATACAACACACCCCAGCATATGCACTGAAGCTGAATTGTCCCCACATGAGATTTATACCATTTATCCCAAGAGACAAAGGAGCTACCTTCTAGGAACTTGAGACCCAAGTTCTGATTTCCAACAGGAACCTGCCACTCCTATTGTCTTGAAATACTGAGGAGCAGTAATGCCTGCATTCTACCCATATAAAATATATCGCTCTGAGGGGAAAAAAAGAAACACAGCTCCAGGTGGGATTTTATTCCCTGGCTGCATGGCAGTGCTGGGTACTGAGCATTGGCTTGACATCGTGAAGGTTGTTGCAGTGGTAATGCTCAGGTTCCAGCATGAAGGACATCATCCTGGAAAAGTCAAGATCTTTATCCTAGGCCCACAGGAATCTTCCTTCACCATGGGCTCACAATATCCAGTCCTCTTCCAGCATTAATCCCAAGTCTCTGAAACCTTCCAAATGAATGTGAGAATGCGAGAGGGACTTCCCATCTCTAATTTTAGGTGACAGATAATTCCTGTTTGCATGGAGTGCTGCTGGAAGGAGATAATATATTCACCTGCTCCACTAGCTATGGTCCAGTCAACAAGTCCAGTCAACAATGTTTCCTGCTAGCATAGCTGATTTCTGACCTAACATTTAGTTTTAATTGCTTCTGGTTAAACAGATAAAGAGATCATGAAATTCTGATAGAAGATAGAGCTGAGACACGAAAAACATGTTTAGAGTAAATTTCAGATAAAAATTTCATCCCCATATATGCAGTTATTTAGAAAATAAGATAAAGCAGCAGAAGACAAGCTGCCTGCTGAACCTGCACAGCTGCCATTAATTGTGGAGGATATAAAATTGCCAAAACTGAAATTTGTAACTTCAAAATTATGAGACATTTTTGGAGCTGCCTTCCCATGGTGCTGTCAGGATTTCTCCTGCCCACAAGATGGCAGGCAAAGATCAGCCTGGTTCTGGGAAAATTGCAAAGCAGAGATGTTGAGAACAGAAAAGAACTTCTGCCCTCCTCCAGCACTACTGTGGTTGCGATTCGGCTGTATCACTCTCTGCCATGCTACGAAGACATACTGCACCTAGGTGTGTTCCTGACCTAAAACGTGCAGAGATGGTCAAATGTGGTAATTAATTGGAACATCTTATCCATCTAACAGATGCTCTGCAGTTCTAAAGTAATCGATTATTATTATAAGCTAATAACAATAATAAATGAGCAAGGAAATTAGAGCTGTTGGTGCAAAACGCTTCAAGACAGGAGGCTGCTGCTGAACATTTTAAGTGTGACCTGCATGGATTTTCTCCTTCCTTATGGCACAGGAGAAAGACAAGCTTGTTTGCCTGCTTTGACTTGCATCCTGGTTATAATTTTCCCTTGGTTAGGTTCCTGGTGAAAACTGACCTTTCTCCATCATTTGCCTTCCTTTAACGTGCTGTTGTAGGACCATCCAGATGTTTGCATCTAGTACATTCTCTTTATGGCATGGATCCAGGAGCCTGCTTATGACCCTGATTGCTCCTGCTTCCTTTCTGTGTTGCTTTGAGGCTACAGGTCTGCAGTTTGTTAGGCGATGTCAGAAAATAGCCTGGGAAAGGGATACCTGCCCAACCCTTCCAATCTGTCCAGGACATCTATCACCTGACTTTCAGCTGCCACTCTTAAATGGCATCCTTCAGTATCACGCTTGGAAGCCCTGAGCAGACAGCTCAGTTTTTGGGGAAACATACCACTGGGCTTCAGTTTCACCCCTTGTGAAGGGGCCGGGACTAGATAACCTTTAAGGTCCCTTCAAACCCAAAACATTCTGCAATTCTACAGTTCTGTGATTTCTTAGGCTGAGTACCCAAGTCCCAGTGGAGACCAGTGCCCACAGTTCTGTGTGCTTGTGCCTGAGCATCCTTCTGCTGCCTGGAGTGGAGCATGGAAGAGATGTCATGCGTGTGGAGCTGGGGCACAGGGGAGCACCTACCTCTGCGCAGGGCTCGCAGGTGCTGCTTGGCGTGGTGGTGCAGCTCCTCCACGCAGGGCGGTCTGGTGGAGGGGAGAAAGATGTTTCTTTGCTGATGCCAAGGTGCTCGGTAATAGACACTCAGTTTGCTCTCTGCATCAAGGTTGGAGACAGCTGTAGGATCAAATCAGAGTTCAAGTTAAAACTTCTCATCTGTTTTCCATCAACCTAGCTGAAAAGCAAAGTTTCTTGCTTGCACCAGCTTTGTCAAGAACAGGCACTGGGTTTGTTACAGCACCTTTCCTCCCATCAAATAGCAGCAAATATTATCTTCTCTGTGTTTCCACATAATTTTATACCAGTTAGCATTTAGACAATGCCTTTTTACCAGATTGCAAATGGCTCTATGGAGGCAAGCAGGTGAAATGATACTATATTGGTGCTTTATATAAATGGACCAAAGGGATAATCATTTTATAGACAGCAAAACAAAAATGCAAAGAAGCGACACAATCTTTCCACAGTGACATTTTGAGCAAAGGCAGTGGAAGGAATAGGTCTTCCATTTACTCATTCTCCTGCCAATATGCTCTTTCACTACATCATGTTACACACAACTACTTTCTGACACAGGTTGCTAGTTCGCTGCCTTCCGGGGCGTAACGACTGAGATTAACTGCTTGCCCTGCTGAGAGACTTTAACTGCCACCTATCAAAAGAGGTTCCTTTAAGAGACAGGGACTTCTGAGGGACAGGAACACTTCAGTTCCTCTAAAGCAAAATCCTAGAAGTCTGCCTCTGACAATTATATTAATCAAGTCCACTAAAGGTTTGAGAGAATTTGTCAGAAGTGCTGGGACTCATGCGAGTCCCATGACTATGCCCAGCCTCAGCTCAGGTAGCTTCCCAAGGGCCAAAGCGGGAGTGGAGGGCCATGGCAGATGCCAGAACTTTACCCCAGCCAGTAGCAGGGAGCAGGCTCATCTTCAGCCCACGTAATCCAGCAGAGCAGGTGGCACATCCTCAGGTATAGCACTGGGATTGATCCTTCCACCACAGGGATCAATACAGACAGTCTCCAGTCTAAGGCCAAGGAGCTGCTGCAGCTGTCTTGCTCAGAGAACAGCACAGTGTGACACAGGCAGGCACCCTCACGCACAGGAGGTACCTCCTGGGCTTCCCTTGCCAGTCAGCAGCCAAAGAGCCACTGTGCCTCAGGCTGGTCCCTGCACTCGCCATGCACTCCTCTCCTTTGCACATTTCAGGGCTCTCATCTATATTCCTGCTTTTGCACTCCCTTACCCTTTTTTGAGGGGTAGCCAGTGCATCATGGTGGAGAATGGCTCTCTGTTGAAGAGCCAGAGAGCTCTCTTTGGTCTTTCTTGTTTTGTTGCTTTCTTTAATGCAAAAAAACATTCACTCAGCCTGAAGGCACACCATTGCTTTGGTATAGAGAAAGAACTGGGAGGGAATGTGCAGTTGGAGAAGAAGGAGGGAGCAGACATGAGAGGAGAAACCTAGGAACCATGCTGCCATGTGTGGGATGATGACAGACTGTAAGTTTCTTTGATTAGAAAAACACCCCAACAGTTCACCAAAATTTGCAGGTATCATGATGGAAGTGGTGGTATAATATGATGAACAGACCCGCTGAAGCTCAGGTTCTCAGAGCTTCAGCAACAATGAAGGGACCCCAAACTCTCTGTCTGGTAGGGAGCCTTACTTTGCTTCTCAGTGGATTCTTACAAGTGGGGTTTCACTCATTTTTCAGAAGATTTGTAGTGCTGGTCCATGGCACAGTGTCAGTGCAAGGAATAGCATTGGGGGGAGAAAAAAATGATAGTGGAGGAAGGTAGTAGGATGAATGATGGCAACCTGTCAGTGCTTGTTCATCATGAGGATTTACTAATTAAATTTTTGCCATTGCAAAAACATAATATTGCTTTTCATGGCTTGTCTGTCTGTTACCACTGCAGTAGGGAAATACCTCACTGGCAACAGCTGATTTTATATCTCCCTTACCCCTCGAGGGTAACAAAGCACTATGTCTGTTTTACATACTAGGTACTGAGACACAAAGCAACTTGTTCTGATCCTGTTCTGAGCCACACTTCCTCCTTGGGAATCTCAGCTCAAGACAAAAATTTGTAAGCAATAGTAATGATACCCCACCCATTCTTTGTATTGCAGAGGGCATGTGATATTCATGATCACAAATTGTACCCTGGAGGCTAATGAAAAGGCAGGCACAAGCAGTGCCTTCCTACTCCCAGAAAAATATGTCTAGACTGAAGTGCTAGTAGTTGTCTGTGATGAATATCAGTAAGTGAGCGGAAAGTTTTACCTACTTAGGAAATTTTCAGACATTTCATCAGACTAGAATAGATTTTGCTGCAAAATCTAGCTTGTAGAAAGCTCTTTTGGCCTTGGCAACAGAGTTTTGCAAATAAGAGTAGGAGCTGGATTAATATTCTTTGTGTGAGACTTAAAAATGAAACCAAGTTCATGCAAGCTCTGCTGCACACCTACTGTTGTAGACTCATATTGCTGTCGACAGATAAAATAGCATGACCTCTTAGCCACCCAACAAGTCCCCCTCAGCCAGCAGACCTGGCAGAGCTGTGCATAGTGCTGTCCCAGGAGAAAAACCACAAATACATTGTTTATCTTCAAATGATAGGGCATTAACAAGTACCCCGTGCTCTGGTCTGAGCCAGCACCCATCCATGTCTTCTCACCTTTCCCTGCAGGACCTCTGGTTCATGGTAACAGGGAATATACCCACTCTGACACCAAGAAAGCAGAAATATTGCACAATACTCACTGAACTGACCAATCCTTTAAAATACTCCAAAGCTGGAGTGGATTTTCTAGGAGATCCAGAATAGAAACTAAAAGTGCTGGCAAAAAAAGCCACAAGAGGATGAATGTTCTCTGCCTTCAGTGGGGAATAAGCTCAGAGGGAGGGAGCAGTGCTGGGTAGGGTGGAGGACAATGCTGGCCCAAGGATAAGTAAGTACAAAGCCACAATGAATGCCATTACTCTGGATGTTTGAGGAACAGCATCCCAACCTCGGAGCAGCAAAGCTCAGGAAAAAAAAACCAAACTCCTGGAAAAGGGGGGAGAGAGAAAAAGCTAACCAGTGAATAAAAGCCTGCCAAAAGAGGGACCTGCTTCCATCTCATTCCTTGCACATTGTCCTTTGTATAGCCTGCCCTGTCCTTTGCACATTGCCTGTTCTTCTGCAATGACATTTTGCCTGGCTCTTGCTGATTGCCCCTGGGAACTGGGCACCACTGCTGGGAGCTGAAGCCAGAGGATGCAACCACAGGAGTGGACTGTGAGCTTTAAGGACTACTGAACATCTAATTTTCTTCACAGGATTGAATCTCTTACTTCCACTAAAAGAAAAAAGCCAACCCTGTGGCAGAGTAATTCAGCAGACAAAGACCACTGGGCTGAGATCTAGAAGAAATGTGCAGTCAAAGCTTCACCATATGCTTCTGCTAGGAGCTGGCGTTAAATATTAAGGCTCCCTATGCCTCTGTTCTGTGAAATGAGGATAAGGTATCTCTTTCAGCCAGCACTTCCTTTACTCAGTGTTTTACAATGCAGACTGTTTTCACAATGCTGAGCCTGCGTGTGGCTGTAACCCCTCAGCATCCTCATAACATGCATAATAAATAAAGCAATATAGAAACTGTAAAGCCACAGTCTTTAAATGATTAACAGCTGGACATCCCACTGAATGAGAAAAAAAAGCCAATACAGAAATAGGAAATGCTACATTTTAGTCATCAGCTATAGACTGTTAATATATTTTTAGTGTGTGCTTTGATCAATTTAGACTATACAAGTGAATCGTATAAACTATAACTTCATTTCATTCCTGAGTTAAAGTAATTGGGTTTTTTTGTCTTGTGGGATAATGAAACGACAAGAGACCATTTAAATGGATTCTCCCTTCCATTCTGTGGATCCATTAACATTGGCTGGTTTCCTAACAACCAACGTCAAACAGACATACACTAATGGCTCTTCTCAGGAGAAGATTTTTGAAGATTTCCAAATAGCAGTTTTATTGATCATATTTATCATTTACAGATCCTTCTCATCTTCACATCCTCTCATTCTCTCCCTCCTTTAGCCAAGCAGAAAAAGGATCCTGCCACAGCAGAGCTGGATGTGGATGCTTGAAGGTTGTGCGGCTTTAGTGCACTCAGGCGTGGCTGTTCTAATAATAACACCACAAAGGCCAAGCAAGAAAGATTTCTGCTCTATTTATTTGATACATCCAGGGGTTTCCCCCCCCCCAACTCCGTCTGCTTCTCTAGACACTTGCCTCCCCCCTTCCTAGCTCCTTCTGTTTCTCAACTTTCTATTATTTCTATCTGTATTATAGTTACTATTAGCTGTCAGGAGAAGAAAGAAAAAAAGATAATTTCCTATGTTTCCTGGTTCAGAGAGAAAACACGATTTGTCGTAAGGTGTGAAAAAGTGTGGAGCCTGGAGGGAATTGGAGCAGTGAGTGAGGGAGTTGCCTACATGTTAAGGGCCAGAGCCCAGAGCTGTCAGCCCTGAATTCTGCATAGGAAAAGCTGAAACAAATTCTTATTAAAATATCCAGATTCCAAAAGGCAAAACCCAAAATGAAAAAGGATCAGACTAAAAAATAAGTCTATTCCAGAACCCAGTTGCACTTAAGAGATGCTGTAATGACCCAAGACCTTCACAGGAGGCAGAGGTGCTGGGAGCTCTGCACTGGGATCTCTTCACACACCCTGCTGCAGGGGTGCAGGATGCACCCAAAGGCTGCTGTGGCCAGCAGCACCATGCCAGGCTCTGCTTGGGAAAGCCCTTTTTCTTTAGCGTTAAGGTAGCTGACCTGTCATTTTAGCACATGCCATTTTTTCTAGCTATTTCATGTAAAAATGGTGACTTCTTTTTAATTGTGTGGTCTAATGTCATAAGAAAGCTGGATGATCGTCCAGCTTTGCAAAAACAGGCCTATGCCAGCAGCAGTGGAATTCAACGTGATCAGACTCTTCTTCAGGTACTGCCCAGGTCAGCAGTGAGTTACTGCCTGCTGCATTTGTGTGCAAAACATTCCAAGAAAATTAATTCTGAGGAAGACCAGATTATCTCAAAGACTAGGCAGCCTGGCAGCACATCCAACTTCATCATGCAATTTAGTGCATAAATGTTTCATTGAGGAAAGTGCTGAGTCTGATGTGAATTTTATTTATAGTCCTGTATGTCTCAAATGTATGCTTCCCCCAATGTACTTGTGTCTCCACTGGAGCACCCAGGGGGTTTAAGCCTACAGCACTGGTAAAAATCTAGAGTAGCTTCTTTGCTGTTCTTGTCCCACATCCATCAGCAAGCTCAGTACTTTCAAAGGAGCTCCCTCTGTGGCTGCTGCTTCAAGTGATGGCAAAGAGAGCACCAGGGCTTACCCAGCAGGGACACTGGAGCCTGGAGCTCCTCGAAGGTGGGACAATCGCTCTGTTTTCAACAACTGCTTCCTCCCAAGCATGCATGCACCCAGACTTTTCCCTATTTACCAATGGCAAAGCCCACCAATGGGAACTATGAGTAGCTATTTGGATGAGACTTTCCTGTCCCATCTTTATTAACAATTGGAATATGGCCATACAAAGGGAGTGTGTTGGTGGGGCAGCCGTTCATTGCAAATAAGGCTGCTGGCTCGTTGGCTTTTCCAGCACCCAGCTGAGCAGTGCCAACTTCACTGTAACTTCAGTGACTACACCTATAAGCATGGGAATGTGTCGCCCTGGATTTCAGCCTTCTGATTGTTTTGAAAATCTGCTATGGAGTTCTCACAAAATTATTCTGTAAACAAAAGCTGTGTTTCTGTAACCATCTCTCTTGTTTTCATTCCATTTTCGATAAAAGAAGTTTTTGATGGACTTCTGTCTAAACCAATGGAGTTGGATAAGAGAAGATCTCACTATCCAATCCATGCGGTTTCAAAGATTTTTATAAAAGCAGTGAAAAATTAAACTCTCCCTCTTCTTCTGCCCACATCCACCGTGTGTGTGTGTGTGTGTGTGTGTGCTCATTTCCTGTCCTCTAGTGACAGGTATGCACACAGTTTCCCTCATACCTCTAGAAAAAAGTACCAAGTGACTTCAGCTAGAAACTGGGACATACCCCAGTGCCCTAGGAAACCCATGTCACCCTGGCAGGGGCAGGATGCCATGCTCTTTCCCCACCAAGTCAGTGCCAGAGCAATGCCTGACAGTGATTTTCTAATGCTCTTTTGCTGGGGCAGGGATATCAGGTGATGGGAATGTGACAGGCACTGTGGTTCCTTGGCACTGCAGAGGCTGCTGAGCGCCCTGCCTGTGCTCCCCAGCCCTCCTCGTCCCTGGGAAGCTCTCTGTGGTCTGTCTCCCCCGGGACATGTGAGATACAAGGCAGGTCTTCCCAGAGCTTTCTAAGCATGTCTCTCGTGTAAGACAAGAGATGCTCACCTCAGTGAAAGAGAAAACTGCATGCCAAACTCCCTGTCTCCTCACCAAGTGTATCTTTGGGATTTGTTCAGGGCCTGGATAGGATGCCCCCATCCTTGGCCACATCTTCTGTTCCTGTTTTCCTGGTGTATTCTGCCATTTGTGAGGGTGCTCTTCAGGGCAGACATTTCCCTTTCAATCTTCACAGTGCCTACTGTCACAGAGCCATGGGTGACTGATGACCCACTTTAGATAGTTTTCTCCTTGACTACTTCTCTCTTGGAGCTTATGTTGTAAAACACGGTTTGTAACGGCCTTGTGCATCATTTTTTCTTATTGCTATTATGAGCACAGAAATCCAAATTGTTTCTGAAGAGTTTTTGTGTTGTGCAATCTGAGTCCAAGATGGATGTGAGCGAAAAGCTCCAGTGACACAAACCCCAAGAGAAGATTTGGAAAACCGGTCTGGACCTGAAGCCTGGATAACCACATCTGCCCTGCCACTGGCACTTGCACATGCAAATCAAAGCCAGCACAACTGTGTCTATGCAGGCTGCAGCTGCCCTCCAGAAAAACAGGAGGGGAGACATGACAAAACAAGTTAAGTCTTTAGCTACATGTGGGTAACAGCATGAGCACAATTACTATTCTGTTCTGCACTCATGGACAGACAATTTAGCAAATTTTTCAAACTCAAGCAAAAAGGCAGAAAACTAACTGACAGCAGAATCTGTTAAGAAAAACCACAATCTTTTATGCTCTTTGTATTGTTTTATTTCCTGCCAATACAGTGAAACCTCTCATGTTTCAATCACAGTTTCTTAGCACATCCCTATGACATTTCTCTGCCTTGCATTATGCTACACATGGAAAAAACAGCTATTCAGGAGAAAAAAGGGCAACTGGACAAAACCACATCCATATTTGGCATTCAGGTAGCAGGAGAGATCAAAATACTGGAAAGCATATGATTTGGATGCCATTTCCATGAGCAGATCCTTGCATTTTGCATTTACCTGATGTTTGGTTGACTGGCACAACAGACATAATTCAAGAGGGCTGGGAGGCGTGTGGTTCTTATACACGTAAGAAGATTAGGCTGTTAAGCAATATGCACTTATGTGAAGAGTACCACATGCTAATCCCATTCTTGGCTTTGCTGCCTTCAATCACTGCTGGTGGTGTTTGAACATAATCTAAACTGCTTTTCCTAACTCTGTAAAATATGTTACAGTGGTCAGAATGGAACTTTGTATTTCAGAGTATTTCAAAGCTGTCACTGCAGGGTAGACAATAACCTCTTAGAAATACAGAGTACTTTATATGATCAAGCCTTCATTCCTGGGAAGTTTCTCTAGCCAGCAATTTCTTCCTTGCCTTTTATTCCTGTCCTCAGGTCTATGCTTTACACAGCCTCCAAGAGTGCGCTGCAGGATAATGGTAAAAAAGACAGACAACATGGCAGTCCTGTCTGGAAAGCTTAAGGCTGCTGTTAGGTCAACTATTCTGCAGGAATATTAATTCCATATTCAACTCAGATTGATGCCATGCTCAATGAGAAAATAAAGAGCTAACTAGCCAGTAAAATAGAGATGGCATAAACAGTGTTAGAGAAAAACCCTGACTAGAAGTATTTTAAGGTTACTGGACCTAATGGTAAGGATGGGTTGTTACAGCAAGGATGATATGACATCCCACGCATGCACACAGGTCTGTGTTTGTGTACATACACACTCCAGAGCATGTTACTGAAATCAGTGTCCCAAGAGAGCCCTTTTAGTCCCACATGCTTAATTAGTTGAAAGCATTTCTTTCAATTTGACACACTTTCAGTGCTTGTCAACACAGATTTCTTCCCGTGTTGACCCTTCACATTACTCCCACTCTGGATATGCAGCAAGATAAAGTATTTTATCTCCAGCAGTCCAGTGTGTGGTCTCAATAACACACTTTGTGAGCATGCTTTTAGACATCCTTTGCAATTCTCTCTCACTGCTCTGCTATTTTTCTCCTGTACTGACTCAGCCCAAATCACTACTAAGCTTGCCCGAGTTGCTCCAGCAGGTCACCATAACGTTCTCCCTTTTATCACAGAGAAGTGTGCTGTTCACTGTGATGTCACTCTCAGATCAGTCACCTTGATTTCACATGCCAGCACTCAAGAACAAAGCTTTACAAAAGTCATTTAATAGTCTACCTACCTTAGTTAATGCGTACCTTCAGGGAAAAAAACCCAAAAAACAACAACCCATCCTACAGACAATTTTATGGTAGGTCAAACTGGTTTTTGGCAGCAGTTTTAAGGTATCCTAGCTATTCTTCTACTCAAAACATTCAATTCCCCCACATATTTTTATCTGAACATTTGCACCTAAAGCAGACATTTTCAAGTAATAGCCTTTTGAGTCTATGCTGAGCATTCTCTTTCAAGAAGAGCAGACACTCGGTCATTGCAGCACCTATTTCCACATCAGCATCCATAATATGAACAATCTCTCCACATTTGTGAACCTAGAGAGCATCAGTAAAACACCATGAACCTTGAAAAAGCACACTGGAAGATAACACTCAACAAAGAATATGCTGTGCTTGCCCTATTGGGAGATAAGATTCAGATAATTTATTCCATGTACAGCAAATGCATTTCTGTTTTCTGTTTGCAATTTTCAAAAACTGTAACCTTCCATCCACGCTCTAAGACTTAGTACCTTCTCTTGATTCTCAGAAACAGCATTCAGCATCAAAGATGCCAGTTTGCACAGAAAATGAATGAGCAGGGCCCTTCTTCCCTTCCACTGGCACTGCCTGTAGGTGGAGGAATCAAACTCCCAAGAGTCAGGACCAACGAGCCATGTGTTAGGAGCAGAGATGGTGGCTCATATTTCACACATCTTCCTCCCCATCAGTCTTTTTCAGTGTGCTTGGCTAGATGCCTTGGATGCCACTTAACTGCAAGTGGAGGTAAGTAGCAACAGTTTTGTACAATTCCATTAAGTAAATACTGTGCAATACTATGTATGTAAATACTACTACAACACGTCCCTTCAAATTACTCACAGCCCTTCAGGGGAACACAGAAGATTAAGCATCTCTCAGGGGGACCAAAGGCAACTCTTTTTTTCTTCCTCTGGAGAAATATTCTTGCTGCTCTTGCAGCTCCATAAGTCTGTTCTGCAGTGGCATTGAGAGATGTGGCTCTGTCTCTCTATCCCTATCTCTGAATAGCTTCCTCCCTGGAATCATAAGGCAGTGTGTTTCTTGGGACAGGCAACAGAAATCCCACACATTCCTCCACGAGTTTTCTCTGGAGCCACCCTGATGGTGGCCCACATCTGGCTGGGCACAAGGGTGCAGTTACAGATACAACCAGTTCACGGTGTAGCTCCTCCGGGTTCTTTCAGTACAACTCTTCCCCTGTCTCAGTGAATACCCAAGCTCTCCATTACCAGCCCCTCAGATGTTTGGTCTGGCTCTGGCCTCCCAAGCCATGTCCTTGAAGCCCAGTTTCAGACAACCATCTGAATCAGCCCACAAATCACAGAAGCACTGACTGGACTGGGCTGGAACTGACTTTAGAGATCACCTAGTTCCAACTGCCTTCCATGGGCAGGAACATCTTTTGCTAGACCAGACTGCTCTGGGCCAGGAGGAGGGTCCTATTCCCACACTGTCCTTCTCCAGTCCCACTTCTGACAGGACATCTGTGTAAAATATTACAGCAAACTGGGCTGTAAGAGTTGAGAAAAGCACACTGAGAACAAGGCCAGCTAAATTGCAGTTTCATTTGTTGAGACAATAGTGAACACAGTTCTTTTTGTTTTGTAAGGGGGAGGAGAGCTGCCTGCAAATAAGGATTACTGCCCCTTTCCCTTCTATATTTTATCAAAGGAATTGCTTTTAATGAAGAAACCTGATTGGGATTTAGGCAACCTTTAGAATTCTTGTGAGTCCCCTCCACCCACTCTGTGATGCCAAGGACATGTTCGAGCACCACTCACTGCCAGAGCTCCAGCTCTTACCCAGGAACTGCAGCCTCTCCCCTCCAGGCCTTTTGGGTTTGAAATTAGCCCTTAATCCACAAAGCATGGATGTGTTACAATGTATGGAATGGCCTGTATTACTTACAGTACGTTCCATACACAGACAAAAAGACTTTCCTTACAGAGACACGAAGATACACTGGATTACTTTTTAAAGAAACCCATCCAGATGACATTGTGAAACTCTGTCAGTGATGTTGTGTATCTAGACTGCAGGATGAATAACTTATGTCAAGATAAATTATTTTCCCACTGTTGTTATTATTTGAATAACATGTTCTCAGCTTACTCACCTTAGGCACTAATATTTTTTCTGCAGACTTGCACTGCTTTTTTCTACTTCATTTCAAGCCCTTGCTTACATCAAATGGTCCACAAGGCTCAAATGGCGAATGCCAGCTTGCAAATTTAACCAGGAGGTGAGCATTGGTAGCTGTACCCCCTTGGATGTCCCTGCAGAGGTGCAAACCTGTAACCATGCCAGCTGGGGAGCCCCCAAGGCTCACGCTGACCCACTAACTCCCACTTCGAAGGGAGACATCACAGCCAAAGCAGCCAAAGCCAACTAGTACATAAAATGCAGCATGAAAACATTTAAGCTAAAATAAATTTTAAAGCATTTCCTTCTTTTAAAGTGTCATAGGGTGTTAATAAAGATCATAACACAGGCTAGGCTTCATTGTTATGGCTAATATGGGTTTATGAGCCCAAACCATATCCTATTGTTTGTACTCACATTTATACTATTAAGACACATATTCATGCACAAAACCTAATTGAGTTCTGATGGGGTTTCTGAAAAGCCACATCTGCTGAAGAGCTTCAGGGTTTGTCAGATGCTGCAGGGATGTGAACCACTCTCTGGTGAGAGCTGTCATCCAGCACATAGCTGCAAACAGCTAATTCTTGCACATTTGTAACTCCTCTGTCTTTGTGCATGCATCGGACCCTGTACAAGGCAGCTTTCAACACGATGGCTTTAGCACAGCAAATACACGGATTGGCAAACAATTGCTCCCTTAATGTACATATAAAGTGATTACCTTTAAACTGTGGGCAGACATTTTATTATGACTGTGTCCCAAGTACTGTACACGAAGAAGAAAACCAGAAGGCATGGCTGAAATGGCTACATTTCATTGCATCCAGTCAAAACCAGAGCAGAAATGTCAGATGTCAACACCTACTGGTGACTATCAAATAGCACTGTGGAATGACTGCACTGACAGCAACACTGGGCAGGAAGTCTTCAAACTCTCAGCTGTAAGCAGTGATGAAATTAAATAAAACTAATCTGCAGGAAATAAGCTTCTTCAAAAAAATCCACAGGAAAATAAATTAAACTAGGAGATACTTTCAGGAAAGGAATAAGGCAAGGAACAAAGGAAAGAAGGGAGAAGGGCATTGGGAGAAGGGAGAATTGTCATTAAAGTTATCATGCAGAAAGTATAAGTTAAAAATGGGGTCACTGAGTAGCAAAGTGTTTGACCTTAATGTATCATGGATCAAGTGGAATAGTGAAATCAGGGCAGAGGGCACTCCTGGGACATTCAGATTTATTCACAATGAGCAAAGTTGACAATATTTCCAAGCATAAAGAAACAGACAATGGAAAATAATCACAAAAGTGACTTTCCTCAGGGGAGATTTGTCTCCCTGAGGAACTTCTGTAGCTAACAGGCAGGTTCCTCACTGACTTTGAGTACAAATGAGCCTCAGAGAGACCTGAGGAGATCTCTAGCAGCACCTGTCCCCCCTCTGTTCACCGTGGAAGGACAGACTGTGAGGAGCTGACATGTTCTGTCTCCACCAGGCACCAAGAGGGGAGACACCACCTTTATGGGGGAGCAGGGCTACCTACTTAGAAACAGATGTGAGTCTGCAAAGCTATGGATCAGTTCTCACATTTAGTCATTGAATATATTTATAACAAAGTAAATAAAATTGGGTCACAGACCTACAAGCTACCAAGGCATAAGGTGAGTTTTAACTCAAAAGGTGCCTGAGAAACTGAACAAAAGATATTCATGTGTATGAAGGAAGGGATAAGCACTCATAAATGTGACACCATAAGCTAGGCCAGGTGTGCAGTTTTGCTGTCCTTACTCTGTCCTTCCTGAGTCACAGACCTGCCTGACTTCTCTGGACCCTCCAGCTATGCCAGGACATCAGGTCTGGCCCTAATTACCTCCCTCCCACTTCACTGCCTTCTCTTCTCTGCCCCTCTTCTTTCTGTATGGATTTTCCAAGTGGTGTTAAAAAAAGGAAGTGCTGGAAGAGGTGCCAGACTGCTCTAGAGGCTGAGATGCTGTACATGCTGAACAGTGAAAGGCAGACGACACCCACGGATCCAGCACAGCCCTGATCTGGCAGGATCTGTGGAGGGGGGAGGTGGCAATTGCTCCTCACATCCCGTCAACTCCCGGAGCATCTGCCAGCACAGGCGGAGGGGGAGCCACCCCAGCCAACTTTTTTTATTTTTTTATAATATGGATCTTGTTCATAAAGTCAGAGACATTTTATATACAAATACAGATCAGTTCCCTGCCATCTGCTTATTTCTATGTAGCGTCTAAAGTATCATAAGGGTGTTACAGAGAATATCAAAACAAGGTCTTACCTCTGCTGCTGAGCTTAAAAAAAGAAAAAAAAAGAAAAATGAGAAAATATAGGAGTTGGTATGCAGTGAAAAGCTAAGAACTGAGAGAGCATTTGCAATCGTGGTTGCCTGGGCTGCTGTTTGGGGATGGATTTTGGCCTCTTGGGTAGATATGCTGGCACATCTCTGCTCTGGGCCTGGTGCAAGTTACCTCCTGGCCTTCAACAGCCATCTCTTGTCCTACCAGGGACCTCCTAGCCTTCTCTGTGGTCTTTCTACCTGTGTGTCTTAAGAGAAGAAATCACCCTTTTATGCTAAGCATTTGCACATACAATTACAGGCCCTGCATTTCATGTGCTAGTCCAGGCATACCTCACTGGTGGGTCTGTTTAGTGTTATACTCTTAGAGATAAAAGTAGTCCTTATTCCCCACTAGGACATGCTCCAAACCTTTGCAGATGAGCTATGGCCAGGCTGCAGTTTTGGACCCACAAAACTAGGGATTCCTACAGCACAACTAACTCTTTCCATTTACAAGCAGCTCCAAAGCAGTGCACTGGGTAAGAAACAGGTGGTTCATTACTCAGAATTAATCCCCATAGAACACTATGGTCAGTATAGAAAAAAGAGCCAGGTTGCCTGGTCCCACTAGAGCCGAGACCCACATGGCACAGGAAGACACAAGAATTCACTGATCATCTGCCAGATTCATTATCACTTGAGGGTTTTTAACTACTGCATTTAAATACAGCTAATTCTGATAAATCAAGATTGTTTCCCTCACTTGCCAGTTTGATAATTTCATCTTCATGTTTATTCACATTAGTAAGTATTGATTTCCTCTGGGATGTGGTACATTTTCTCGCAGTGAGGGAGGGTGAGGTGTGCTTGGCAAGGTTTTTGTTGCACAGTAATTTCTGAAGTTTGGGTACTGTAATACTTAACATACTTTTATTGCACCCAGAAAATGGGATTCTCTGCAAGAGCACAGAAGAAAAAATACCTAAAAAGTGCAACCACCACTTAGCTAAGAAAATGGGAGCAGGCAAAGATTCATTTGAATGCTTTTCAGTTGGGTTATCCTTTATCCCATCTATTAACATCCTGGTTCCTTGTGTCTTTGTAATATTGCGCAACAGCAACACTTCAAAAATACCACAGTGCTTCTTTACTCTACAAGGGCCAGAGCAACCTCCTCATAGTTAGTACAACTCTCCCTATTTTTGGCTAACTGTTACACATACTTCTGGTATGGGAAAGCTACAATAAAAATTCAGCCCATCAGAGGAATGTATCTAAACTTTGAAGATCCTCGTTTAGAGTCATACAACAACTTATTTTGCAGATACTTCTACAAGACAGTGGAATGATTTTCAAGGCTTTAAGAAATTTCAGTTCTATCACTACTGAAGTTACAGCCACATCCACGATAACTTATGACTAAGGGAAATATTTGCTAAGGTGGTGGCTTGAAGATACTCATCTTCCTTCCCCTTTGATGCCCTTCTGTGGACACTCAGTGAGTGCAGGATGATGTTTCTCCAGAAATACTACAGCTGGAAGAAACCAATGATAAACAAAGGGCCAGACATCCCTCAAAGAAATAAGCCTTGAAAAAGGACTGTGGACAGAAAAACCTTTCTCACCCTATTAATGAACCACTGAGACAGATATGCGCCCAAAGCTGAGCTTAGTCACATAATCCCCAGGGCAATTTTTGTATTCAGAAACTCTTTCTTTTGAGGGCAAAATAACCTTAATTTGTTGCTTTCCACAGAAAACACAACTTTGCAAGAGCACTGTCACTGCCTGGTTTGTGATGATTCATCCATCCCAACAGGAGAAAAATGTCTCTTCCTCCAGCCAACCCCATACTCACCCAGACCCCCCACCATGAGCTGAAGCCCCATTGAACTACAGCTCTAAATTTTCCAGCCTTTCAACTGTCATCATGCCCAGCCATGCTGATGGGGGCTCAAATAATCAGGTAATTAATCCTCCTTTAATGTAATGAAATCAGGGAGGCTTGGGGCTAGCCTGTCCATCAGACACATATCTCAGCAGTACCTAAGATTTCTAGCCAGGTGCCTACCTAACACTGGTTTTAAGATTACAGCTGATGATGACCAGAGTTTCATTCTGCATTTCATACTAGCAATCTTCCACTTGGACTACATTATCATGGTAGACCCCTACCAATTGAAAACATTCTATTCTAATTCTAATTCTAATTCTAATTCTAATTCTAATTCTAATTCTAATTCTGTTCTACCCTATGCTACTCTACCCTATTCTAACCTACTATTTCTACCAACATGACAAACACTGCTAATTTTATACCTAAGCTTCAAATCCATAATATCTCCCAGTCTGACAACTCACTGCATGCAGGACCTCTGCAGTACCGTGTTGGGAGGTCATGAACCAGTACAAGGCAGTGTATTGTACTGGGATACACGAGGCAACAACCCTCTGGAAATAATTCAGGGTCTAGCTAACTCCAGCTGTGTTTTCTGGGGTCATTTCTCACTCTCAAACTGTGGAAGTTCTTCTTCTTTTAATGCAACAAAATGACCTTTGTCTTTATACAGTATATTATACTGGCAAAACAGCTGCAGCCATGCTGACAGATCTGCATTTTAGCAGTCAGTGTACCCTTTGCACCCCCATAATTCTTCAAAAAGGTACATGATGCTGATAAGTGGTAGCAGTGGCTTTGGCTGGCACAGTTTCACTGGTCAAAGCTCACACTCTTTTCACAGCTTTGTCCCATACCTTTGCACAAGCAGAAATTAATTATGAAGAAAATCAGCTTCAGGATATTCATTCAGACTTTTTATGGGGGAACACAAGCTTTTAGATTCAGACAATGTGAAAGGAATTTTAAAGTGTGGGGCACTATAGTTTATACTCCTAGCTTCATTGACTGCAATTTCCTACCCTTGAACTCCCTCATTTGACCTACTGAGTAAATACTTCTTCCCAGGAAGTAAAAATTTCCACCCAGCAAAGCTGAAACCTTTCCATGGGGTGCCAAGCTCTTCAGGGTTACTTTGTTAGCCAAATCCTATTCTGATAGCCCACAGACCACAATTCATAATATAATAAAGTTTACTGCATCTCTTGCAATTACCACCAACTGCACAGTGCTTCTGTTTAATAGCTGCCAGAAGATCAAGGCAGGGCTCTGCCTGCCTCCAAAAGAGTTTCCAATAATCCCATGGAGACTTCACCATGATGCTGGTACCAGAAACAACCTGGGACTCACAAGATGACTAGGTCATGTAATCACCTTCCTCCAGAGAGGATCAGAGACTGCAACAAGGCCAACCCAGGGCAGGATGACTGGTTTGGAAAACAAACAAGGCTTACTGAAAGGATCAGGACAGAGAAGATGGATTCCTGAAAAGCTACCAGTAGGTGCAGGTGTTGTGAAGAGTCACCATAGAAAATGCAGAGGAAAAACTGCATTAATTGTAGTAAGTAGGAACCCAGTGCAAATTCAGAGCATGGGACCACACATCAGCCAGCCTTTGAATAGGCTAAACACTTTCTACTACATTTATGCAGTCATGTACAATTTACAGGCTTTTTTTTTTTTTTTTTTTTGCCTCATATGAATAGACCTGGCACTGCCAAGGCAGAAAGGGGCAGTTAGATGTTGAGATAGAACAACTGAAGATTAAAGATTTTATAAAATTTGTTGAAAGAGTGAAAAATTATGAAAGGCAGGTTTAGGATGTAAGACAGGATAGTCCTGGACTGCTCCAAAGAACCAGTACTGAGCCTACAATATGTGCCAGAACTGGGGATCCTGAGGCATCCATTTAGAGGATGAACACCTTTTTCCCATGGCACTACTAGACCCAGGCTAGTGATACCAATCCAGTGACCAAGGCTCTGCTCTGACAAGTCTTGAAGCTTACAGAAAATCACAAGCTTTGGACCAGACTATGACCTTACAGTTTTGCAGTTGTCTGAGATTGGCATCACATGTCCATGCACATTATGGAAGGAAAAAGAAAGCACATTACTGTTTGTGCAGGTTGAATTTGAGGAGACTATCGTTTAAGCACTGCACACCTTGTGTTTAAAAGGCTATTCAAGGTATTAGAGTCATTTTTCTCACATTACAGCTCCAGCATCTCCAGTGTACTTTGCCTTCCCAAAATGCTCATTAACCCAGGCCTCCTGAATCACATCTGCTCTTCCTGCCATTCAAACTGCCCTAGTGCAAGTCAAGTCCCTTCCTTACAGATCGTGAAAGAACATCTTGAGAATAAAATTTAGTCACCAAAAACCTGGCAGGAATTCAATTCAGCAGAGAAGTAAAACCATTTGTTTTGGTGAAGCTGACATACCACCAAACCTTGGTTTTTTACGTTATTTGACACACTCGCTGTTTCCCAGTTAATTGAAAAGCTGTAAAGTCACAGAATTGTTCTGATCTGTAGTAAAAATACAACCATGAGCTACAATTAAGTTCCTAAACCACAGATGGACAGGGTATAATAACTACTGCAAGCTCGTCTCAACATTTGGAGCTAGACATTGAAAATAAAAGGGCTTTGGTAGGGCGATGCTGAGACAGGGTCTGGGACAAACTAAGTGCAAGGGAAAACTGATCCTTCCCTTACCAGCATCCCTTACCATGCCTGTATTTGAAGCAGGCAGTCTGGAGCAGGGCTGTAGCAAATAACACAAACGCTGCACTGGCCTCGCTGCTGGCCAGTTGCACAGCAGAAACCCCGGGGTACAGGTGTGGGTATCAGCTGGCTCAGGCTGCAGGGTGTGAGGAGCACAG
Source organism: Erpornis zantholeuca (assembly GCA_013400515.1). NCBI lineage: Eukaryota > Metazoa > Chordata > Aves > Passeriformes > Timaliidae > Erpornis > Erpornis zantholeuca. Next base: position 397,743 of record VZTN01032719.1, on the reverse strand, counting down.
CAGGTGAAGCCCTCCAAGGTCTGCGAGTGCTACCACAGCACAGGCAGTGAATAACACCTCAGCAGCAGGCCACATTATTGAATAGCAATAACTTTCCATGATAACTAATTAATGTCACATACAGACCAGACACTCAAAAGAGAGAAAGTGCTATAGCTCTTCCTTCATCAAATTGCAGTGCTGAGGTCAAACTTTACTCATCTGCTGGATTGGCAGAAGAAGATACCTGCATGAGAGCCAGAACCTTCCCTTTGGCAGCTGTGGGCTCAATCAAGCTGTTTGGCACCTCCCCCAGCTCTATGGTGCCATTACTTCTGTGGCCACCCTGCCTGGACAGCAAACTAGTGGTTTTGGATAAGCCCCACTCATCCCTGACATGTGCTCCAGCTCATGCCAGCCAGTGACAACCCAGCTCTGCAAAAGGAGGCTCCCAGCAGCCCCCATCTTGGGGGCTCACACCTCCCAGGAAAGCCCTGCCTGGACTCACAAAGGTTCCTCGGCATCCCTGAGACCCTAGGGAGCCTCAGGAAAAGTTTGTTTTGGCAGGCTCAATAGTGTGGGCATGGTCAGCATTCTATCCCCTCACTTTTTCTGTGTACCAACAGGGGGACACATCTGTGTCACTCCATGTCAAGCATGTTGCCTTTTCATTCATAAAAGTCAGCCTGTATCTTTAATCACTTTGCCAGATAATAGCAAAGAAACAAGCACTTGATTGTCTGTGTTATCAGACACTATTGCAAAAGTCTAGATAAGGATGCTGAACAACCTTGGTTTATTAGTATTCCACATGCAAGCGCTTCCCCATAATCCAGAGTCGTCTGTATCCCGGCAACCCTTTAAATTTCATTCTCATTGAATTGCCAGATCTTTATCAAAATATAATTACAGTCTTAATTTGGATGATAAATTTTGATTGCTTGTGCCGTGCCAAAAAAAAAATTTGTCAGGTACACAAAAAATGAGGTGCAACTGTGAGATGTGAATCTGCATATTCTGACATTGGTGCATCACCTTTCTTCTTATCAAAAGTTTGGCTCTGAGAGCTAGCAATGAGGTTATGTAGGGGTAAATAGGCAGGGACATGAAAAAACAGTTTTCCCATGCCATCAAATGAAATTTGCACTAAAAACAGGGAGAAAGTTGAAAACTGCAGTTGCATGTGAAGATTATCACCATTATGAAGATTATACACTATTATCATTATAAGGTAAATGATGTGCAGCACTGCTGTGCAAAGTGGAAGGAAACACCAGTCCGTCCTGAAACAAGAAGAGGTAGTGCAGAACTCACCTTTTCTCCCACAGCCTTGCCCCCATAACTGGCAGAAAACAGCACAGTGCTTTGTAGTTATATCCAGATTATGTGGATAGTGACAAAGATTTTTCCAAAACAAGTAGCCTAAAAAAAGCATCCCAGAGGAATATAACACTGCCTACTCTACCAAGAGAGCCCAAAGGAGAGGAGATGGCCCTGCTAAGCAAGCCATGGAGGTTACCTAGTTTCTGACTTACCAAAATACAGCAGTCCAAACCCACTTCGGTTTTACCCTGTTGAAATGCCAGGGGGGAAAGATAATTACTCAGATGACAATGGCATAAATGCAATTAGACGTTTGACCTTAGTGTTTCTTGGTCACATGCACAGAGTTGAACTAATTGCTAAATTTGGGACTGGAAAGTTCTTTTCCTTCTTTCCCACATACACACTCCCACCTAGTTATTTGCACTTTTTCTGCATCCCTGAGAAGGATTCTTTCCCAGGACAGATGTGATTTCATCCCGTGAAAATTATTTCCTCACCTCCTGTGGGGGCTTTGGGTACCCAGCCTTGGTCCTCTTTGTTATCTGCTTCTCTAACTTTGACCACCATTGCATGCACCATAAAATACACACCTGTTAGCTTGAATTCATTCTCATGGAGTGTATGTTGTCCTCCCCTGAGAAGACCATGCAAGATGAGAACAGCTGGAGCAATAAGTAAATTCCACCACGTAAACACACAGAAGGGTTACAGTGTGGATTGGAAGTCATGCTGTGGCACAGTTAACAGTATGAAAAATGTGCTGGTTCCTTGTGAGCAGTGGTCAGCTACATCACTCAGGTGAGGTTTGTGTCCCTAGTGCTCCACAGCCCCAGCACTCTCCAAAGAGACCACTCCAAATCAAATGGGGCTTTGCCCAGAGCCTGATGTAAGCAAACACAGTTGCCAACTAATGGTAAAATTCAAAGCTCACTGAAGTCCAGAAAGATACTTCAACCTTTGCAGTCATGTCTGTGCCCTGGCTCCCATTCCCTAACCATCATGTCCATCACTGACACATCAGTAACTCTTTTGCTGACAGTAGCAGTACAGTACAAAGTTTTCCAGCTGAATGGTCTGAGGCATTGAACCATTCTGGTCCCTCTGGTGGTAGGAGCTCAATGGGGCTAATACTGCAGTAGAAACGGAGGGAAGGAAGGAACCATGTGAGAATTGTCTGGTCCGTGGCTTTTCCAAACCTGAATCACAGCTAAAATTAAGAGCAAACGAGGTACCCACCTCCTAACACAGAAGATGTTTCCTATAGTGAATTTTGACTGATGTGTAACCAAACCTGTCCTAAAAATGCCAGAATGCAAAGCCAAGTGTAATTCTGCTACTCTAAAGTGGACTAAATATTTTTAGTTCACCCCAATTTTATTATTCTTGAAAAGCCTAAAAGAAGGGCATCCTATAAGCTCCATAGGAGCCTGTCCAAGTGCTTTGCTCCTCTTTGTGCTTGGAAAGGTCTTCCTAACCTTCCCTGCTGCAAAGTCAGCTGGCTCCTAAGGGGGAAGGCTGCAGAAGCGGGCATGCCGGCTGCAGTCACATGCAGCTCCCCTCTTCTTTGAATATCAGACTCCATCTCTAGTGCCATAAATTTGCAACTTCTCACCTCAGATGAACTGAGCTGAGACAAAAATGCCAGAACTAGTGCCCTGGCCCAAAACCCAGAACTAGTTTTCATTCCAGGGAGTGGGGGAAGTGGAAATGCCTGAGCCCCCAAAGGATGATGATGAATCACTGCTTATTCCAGATGCCCAGTTCTTTGCTCTCCTTTTAAAAAACACATTTATTTCCTTCTGGTGAAGGCTATCATGTTAAAATCACAGGAAAACAAAGTTGCCTATCCACAGCAGCAGATTCAGCCTGGCACTGGGGAGATGGAAAGCTTCCATATACCATGGTGACTAGTTCAGTACAGCCTGTTAACCATTCCCTCCACCTGCCAGGCACACTGCCCCCCACATGAGCACTGTTAGTGAAGGAAAGCATACATCTGTATGAAAACCACGCTGAGAGGAACATGCCATTTTGAAAGCCTGGTTTTTGTCTCTGAGTTACACGTTCCAACACTAAGGCTAATGTGGAGAGGACTGGCAAAGAGGTTACCAGATTTACTCTTCCTCTGCACCATGGCATGTTGCAGGGGGAGGAGTTCAAAATGGCCCCTGTGACAGCTGCCGACATCTTCACAATAGCTGCTAAAAGAGAGGCTTATTCCTCCCATCTACTCTTCAGTAAGAGCTTTCTCAAGGGGAGCAGTGGATTCTTCAACCCTTCAGCCACAGCAGGAACTTCCTGAAGGAACATTTCATATTCAGAAGGAATCACAATGTTCCTATTTCTTTTCTGCCTCTTTCATTCTTTGAGCTTGTCATTACAGACTACAGCAGGAGGTCTGTGGCTATTACATGAACATCCCAAGTTCCTAGTAAGCAAAAGTGTGGTCTAGCTTCCTCAGCTGCCTTGTTCTCCTGGGTGAAAAGACAAGCAAGTCTCACCATTGGGAAATGGGAGCCCAGAGAGGAATGTCACAAGCCTTCCATAGCCAAATGGACTTTTGGGATTACACCCTCTGCCTTTGGACCAAGCATGATCACAACAACCACAAACTCAAACTGTATCAGTGATACCAGTAGCTGAATACTTGGAAATAAAAACTGGGGATGTTTTTCACTGCCCGCCATTTGGGCAAAGACACTCTACCCTTGACGGACCTGTCTTGGCAAACTTATTTATCTAAAAAGGGCTTGACTGATTCTGCTGATTCCAGGAACCAGAGACAGAATAACCCTCTGTCCACAGCACAGCCTGGCATTCACTGATTTCTATGGAAGACAGCAACAGGGCAAGTGCAGTGGAGGGAGCAGCACTCAAGTGGTTAATGCATGCCACAAAAAACTATACATACATATACTGTCTCACATAGCCAGAATCTATTATATTGACATTTTCCATTCAGTGCCACTAAAATTAAAATGCTCATAATAAAAACCTGCCAATCAAAAGCACAGAAATTATCACCAAAGCAAAATTAATTTCTATCTATATATTTGACCAGAAGTCTTTCTGCCTCTCACAAGCAACATTAATGCCATCCATTACAACAACAAATGCCAGTCAAGTCCCTTTCTTTCCACCTGTGATTTTAAAAGTACATTTCCTGTGCAGAATGCTGTGTGCTTGACAACCTCTGCATTTCCCCTCCTGATGAGTAGCAGAAATGCTGCATGCTAAACTCTCCTGTAATGATATGGATTCTCACATCAGAGAAAAATTCTCAAACTACCCAGGAAAAACTTCAAATAACCTGCAAGGTATTTAACAAACCAGAGGAAACAGCGAAAGTCAAACCCTCAAAACATACACAGAGAGAGAGAAAGAAAGACAGAGAGAAAATAAATGCCCTCTGCTTGACCCAAAATAACAGAACAGTTCTGCATAGGAAAGAAAATTAATTACCATTGTGGGGACCCTCAGTCATTTAGAGTCTCCAGTCAAGGCTGAGAGCCATTCTGAGACTGCAGGTTTCTCCTGTAACTTCACTCCCCAGCTCTGCGAGGAACCAGTTAAAAATGACATCACTGCTCATACTACCCTCCTCCCCCTCCCCATTCACTTGCTAAAAAAGCTGAGGCTGCTCCTCTCCCCCTGCATTGGCTCCAGATTTGGTCTTCACTCCTCTTCGACAAGTTCCTGGTCTGCAGTTGACTGTGTGGATCGGTGTCAGTGTGGGACAGAGGATGCGTCTCTGTGCTTTTCCAGCATCCCCGCCGGCACCCACTTGAGAAATAAAATAGCCTTTCCATTAAGAAATCAGAAGAGGTCTAACCTCACGATGTATAATGCATTACACAACCAGCTCCATTTACAGAAGGCAGACAATCTTACTCTTTAAAGTGGATGGGAGAGAGAGACCCTCCAAGGGGCTCTGCCTTTCACCTCATCTTCCTTGGAGGAGAGGACTCTCCCTGTGGTTTTGCTGCATCCTCCTTGCATTAGGACTGCAATCTATCTTTTTTTTTTCTTTTTTTTATTTCCCTCCTCCTGAGTGTGACATCATCAGACACCAACTCTACTTCTGTAATAAAAAAGGATCCCGAGCAGAGCTACCTGGGACGAGGTCATCTGGAGGACCCAGGCGATGCTGGCTCCTGAACTACTGTTGCTTCTTACAAAAATACTTTGCTCTTACACAGTGTCATCAGGATTTAATAACCCTGTGCTTGCTGCAGACCAGGACACACAGCTGCAGGGCTGAGATCAGTGTCATTTGTGTGCCTGCAAGCTCCACTGGCATCACCAGCGAGCAGCTACCTCCGGGGTGCTCCCCTGGTACCCACCATTCACCTCTCAGCTCCTTTGCTCCCCCCTGACTGCTGGGAAGGATGCTGCAGCAAAATCCCTCGGCCAGCACTCCCGCCTGCTACGGCTGCGGTGCACACGCTTCCAATACTCCTCCGCTCTCCTTTTAAGCATCACTGAGGGGAGCCTTTGGAAAACACGGTCACCCCTGACTGGCGGCTGCAGCAGCCAGCAGCTCTCGGCCAGCCGCAGCGCAGGGCCTGTGGGTTGCCAAGGGCAATTTCCCCTTACCTCCATTTTCTCTCCTAGAAGAGCGCAGGGGACCGTGCCGAGCCTGCCCACCCCCGGGGCAGCCTGCGGTGCCAGGGTGGCTGGGATGAGCAGAAGGGATGGCGGCTCCCAGCATCGGCAGCCTTCCCTGCGTGCTCCCACGCTTGCAGCGGCAGCCAGCAGCGGCAGCCACGGCACTGCCAGGAGAGAGGAGCCCGAGTGCACATGCATATGTATAACATATGCCTCCGAGTACCTGTTACATAGACACAGAGCTACATGCAGATATAAACACAGACTTGCATTCTGGATCTCGCACCGCTTCCAGCAAAGCTGCAGACGTATCAAACACTGCACAAGTAAAAGGGTCGATGGAATAAGTGATTTAAAAGATGTGCAGATGTGGCACTTAGGGGCATGGTTTAGTGGTGGACCTGGCAGTGTTAGGTTAATGGTTGCACTCCACGATCTTAGAGGTCTTTTCCAACTGAGATGATTCTATGATCTTATGCTATGACTGCATTAGCAAACGTGCTCTGACTGGTTTGTGTGCTACCTTTCTATACAGCCTGCACACGAGTGTAACCCTCGCCGCAGTGCTGATTACAGGTGAGTACCTGACACAGGGCTGTAAAAGCGTCACAAAACTTACGCAAGCTCCTCTAAAAGGGGTAGTGGTACATCACACAGGTCATGTAATGGTACTGCTTTGTAAGCTAGAAATGTCTCACATGGAGGGGCACTGGAAAAGTCTTTCAACAGTGAAACCCCCATCAGCCCTCTGAATTAGGAACATGCATCAGGTCCCAGAGAAAATCAGTGCTAGAGACAGGGAGCCAGTGGGAAATTGAAGGAAGTTGGTAAAAACCTTGCCTTCAGGGTTTATTCATAACTCCCTCCCCCTTCTTTTTCAGAGGAGTGCTTTGCGTGGGCTGGTAACACATTCTCATCAAACACCAGAGCCCTTCTGAATGAGCCAGAATTAAAAACCTGAAATCTCCTGTCAGCTGGGACAGAACAACATTACACACTCATCAAAGGCAGGATTTCCCCTAGAGAGCCTCCCACTCCACCTTTTAGCAAATATCTCTGCAGGTCCTCTTTCCCACATCACAGCCCTACCAGACTGCACTCATCTTCTCTGGGCATTCAGCAGGAAGGGATCTCTGGCACAGGCAGTGTGAGCCCAAGACTGAGGAGTGATGACTATGGTGGATAGGGATGTAGAACCATCTTGGATGGCAGCTATGCCAATGTGAACCTCCAGATAAATAAAGAAGACCATGTCCTCTGCCATCACTCATTAATCAAACCTCGGCTTTCTATCTGCTCTGGTACAGATATCACAGTCATTAGCAAAGGGGGATCCTACATACACATAGTAGCATCAATTACATCTCTGGAGAAACACTGATTATACATCATATACTAGATCAAAAGACAAAAAAGAAGGAAGTGTGCCAATTCACCACATTCATATTTCAATTCTAAATGAAGTGTTTAACCCAGCTTCTTAAGAAAAAAATGTGAAGCCTGCATCCAATCCCAATAATTTTTGAGTTCCCTCCCCAAATTTGCTAGAATAATTTGATTATGTTCTGTATACTTAGATACCCACAAATTTAAGATGAACAAAATAATTTAAAAAGTAAATCAGTGCCACTCCCATTTAGGATTGCCAGGTAAAACTTCCTGGGAATCTACTGCCTGACTGGTTCTGTGCTAGTGGTGGTCTCTTTGCCCTGGGAAAGGGAAGAGTGCCCTCTGGATTTTTGAAAATGCAAAAACCATTTCAGAGAGTACAGGACAAGTCTACAAATCCACATGAAGTTCTCACTTCTTCGTTTTCTTCGATTAATATGACAATTTATTTAGTGTTTTTGTTTTCTCTTCCTAAACCTGCTTCTCATAGGTCAGCACTTTGGAGCTCAAATGCCTATGGATTTTATTCCCTGAAGAAACCTTTGAACACTGTCTTCTCATTTTAGTTTGGTTCTCCTAAGCAATGGCATTGTTTCAATCCACAAACGAAAATGTTTGCAGGCTGCTGGCTGGTTATAACAGCTCCCAGACATGACAAGTTCCATGCTCATTCCTGGTTGTGAGATGTTTCTGCAGGAAAGCAAACAAACTCATTCCTATAAGAAAGAACAGGCAAACAAAGTGTGGGATTGGGTGGTGGAAGGATCCCAAGAGAAATAAATTAGGGCTGGAAGTTTATTCAGAGGTCTCAGAACTCTCAAAGAGGCAGAATCCTTTCAGTCAGAAGAAAAAGAAGCTTTCCCACCTCTCCCATCATTTCCCCTCCTATTATACTGATATTAACTAACTGTTTTACTTGGTTACTGCAGATTTTTTCAAGTTTTTGGGTGACTGAGTTGAAGATCAGTGCTCAAATAAATGATCATCAAGTAGCACTACTGCCCTAATATATGCATTTCAGTGTGCCTTGGGGTACCTCTGAAGCAAATGGGGCAGTGTGTTCCATATTATATGAATTCTCCACTTGCCTTAGCAAATGCACCTTGTTCAGGATTTCCACTATCTTCTTTCATCTAGTATTATGCCTCCCACAGCAGAGTTTAACAAATTAATTTTATCATATAAATGGGTGTTTCCCATTTTGGGAATCCTTCAGAGGTAAGCTGGGAGTCCTGGACTACTTTCCTGCTCTGACCAGTCTTTAAATGCAATCAAGTCTGGTAACAGACATGAAGGAGTCAGCAGATGAATGTCACACATCCATTTCCTCTGCTATTTTTAACAGCACAGAGTGTACTGAAAGGAAGAACGGAAAGTCCTCCTCTTTAATGATGTCCCTGAAATTTTCAAAAAAAATCTAAATTTCAATACTCTTCCATTTCAACCCAAACTGTTCCAAAGTAAATCAAGGTCACGGCTGTCTGTCACTTTCCCAAATTACTCTTGAGTAAAGACAGCCCTCAGCCAAATAATATCAGTCTAAATAGAAACTCAGCCTCTTCTGTTTCATTATTCCAGGGAGGTTTCAATTTCAAAGCTGACTTGGACCACATAAAAGTTAGCTTTTAAGCAGGAGCAGGATGAATATTTCTGCCTCCCCTCTATTTTACCTTCTCAAGGAAAGAAAGAAGCAAGTAAGACCCAGCACCAGTTCTGGTGACCTGACACAAGAAAAGGAAGCAGAACACAGTGATATTCCTTTTATAGGAAATGTCAGTGCCATTATTTCATCATCTGTTTTCCTTCGGGCTCCACTTGACTGCATGTACCCTAAAAACAGGCTGCTCCTGCTGCTCCCATTTCAGAGGAGCTGGCCATGGTAGCCAGGGGCATTGCCAAGCACCCCATCATTTGGCAACAAGAAGTGACAACTCAACCAACCCTGGAGATCCTTACTGGTGTTACACTTCTTTTTCTCAAGGTGCAGCTGGAGCAGGTCCAGAGAATGGCCACAAAGATGATCAGAGAGCTGAAGCACCTCTTCTATGAGGACAGGCTGAGAGATCTGGGGTTGTTCAGCCTGGAGAAGGACTTTTTCCAAGGGCATGTAGTGACAGGACAAGAAATGGCTTTAGGCTGAAAGAGGGTGGGTTCAGATTAGAATACTGTGAGGGTGGTGAGCCACTGGAACAGATTGCCCAGAGAAGCTGGGTGGTGGGTGCCCCACACTTTGAAGTATTCAAGGCCAGGCTGAATGGGTCTTCAAGCAACTTGGCCTAGAGGAAGGTGTCCCTGCCCATGGCAGGGGAATTGGAACAAGATGATCTTCAGGGTCTGTTCCAGCCCAGGCCATTCTTTGATTCTGTGATGATTCTATGGAATGTGAGAAATGGAGATGAAAACGAGGAAGAGAAGAGAAATCTGGATGGGAAAGATGCAAGAAAGGAAGGAGGGAGCTGTTGCTACTTTTGCTTTCCATGTACCTGCCATAGAGTTCAAATGTCAGGCATACCCTGGGCACATGGTACAGCTCATGTGTTTATCACGCCACCTTTGCTGCACTGAATTCGCCACAGCTGGGTTTCATGTCCTCAGCAGGCAGTGGCTTCAGTGACAGTCATATGCAAAATTCCAGCCTCCAAACCTTCATACCAGGCTCCTTGCAAAGGTTGGTGTTGGCTTTAACATTCATCTTTTATGCTTTTAAAACTCTTAAGGGAATGTCCTTAGCATAGCTACTCCCTTTTTGTTTTACTTTCATGCCTGAAAGATTGGGTTGCATTGCTGGTCTGTCCCTCTTTTAGCCTCGACAGACAGACGATGGCACTGCAGGCCCTGGTCGAAATATGGAAACAGAAGCAGGGCAGGGGAGGGCCTGTCTTACACCTCCCAGTTTCTCTCAATCCCCACTTTTCTTGTCTGTTACTGCACATCCCTGTCTATGCTCTGTTGCACACTCTGGAGCTATGAAGTGAATTTTGTAAGTTTAGGTAGTTGTTGGCACCAAGAGAGGAGATGTAAATTGGAGACAAAGAGTAGTAAAAAATAATTATGCAGTAAAAAATAATTGTACTGTAATAGAGAAAATGGAATCTATTTTGGATGTGCTGGGCTGAACATTTTTGAAAAGTCAGGAGGGGAAGTGTCAGAGTTGGAGCAGTGGGAAGAGGGATTATGGAAGGCAACGAACACACCTCAGCCTAATAACATAATCTTGAAAGCCTTTCCTCTTTGCAGTAACTGTACTCTGAGCTAGTCTTCTAGCTGGTACCCCTGTGCAATGAGCATTGCTTTGTCACAAGCAACGTAAAACATACTGCAGATGCTTGTAGCAATGGGAAATACAAAAAGTGAAGTTCAAAACATGCAAATGGGAATAGCTAATAACACATGCCTGGAAGTGAGATTGCCAGAGTCATTTGGATGAGTTCAGATATGCACTACCCATCAACACTTGGCTTTGTGAATCTTAACTTCGGTCTTACAACACCAGGGTAGAAGAAGGTCTCTTGGCATTTGGGAGGGAAGTATTTCTAAGAGAAAAAGAAGGTCATGTTTGTTATTATTATTAAAATTTATTATTATTAATTAAAATTATTAATCACTATTATTAAAATAATGAAGAATTAGAAAACAATGCAATACAACAAAAAAAACCTCGAGGTTTTTGGGGGTGGCACTTGGAGAATATTGCCTCCCAAGGGGAGTGGATTCCACTATCAGTTTTCAGACCATTTCCTACTCCCATCCTCATACACAGGAACCTTCACACAGCCAAGGACCCACATTCTCACCCTTACTGAATATGATGCATAAACCAAAAGTTATCAGACTGATTGTCTTTTCATAGTGATACTGGTTCTTACAGGGCTGCATCAAATAGCAGGCGTTTTTCTCGCACTTCATAATAAATACTTTTTCAATGCTAAACCATCATTTGCAGGGCCCTTTTATAACATCAACTCATGAAACACGATAACTCTGCTTGCACAAGGCAGGCCTTTCTTATATTCAATTATATGTCCTCTGTACTGTCATTTCTTCAAGCAGAATTAATGAGTCTCCGGTACAAGACAAGTTCTGTTCCTCCACCAGTTTTGAAGTGTGCCTGTCATCATGGATAAGCTCTGTTTCCGGGAGGTAACTTTTGGCCAAAGCATCTGGCAGGTGTGCTGGAAGCTTTGACAACAACTTCACAGTCATCTGTCCCTCTTGGTGCCTGTTCCTTTTCTGCCTCAACACCCTCCTATCCAGAAACAAGGCTCTAGCACACAAACCAGACAGCAAGGCTGGTTTGGCCAACCATTCTCATTTCCCCATACTTTTAGTATTGGTTTCATAGAAACACAGCTTCAAAGAACCAAATAATTATTTGGGTTGGAAGGGACCTTAATGTTCATTGAGTTGCAACCCTCCTGCCATAAGCAGGAACACCTTTCACTCTACAGGTTGCTCAAAACCCCATCCAGTCTGGCCTTGAATGTTCCCAGGGATGTGGAGTCTGCTTGTAACTTATTTATAAAAGACCAGGTCCTAAATATGCAGTATGTAGTGGTAGGTACAAATTATCAAGGTACTTGCTGGTAAAGATTATTAGAGTTTTCTGCTCTTCTTCCTGCTGTGATCACAGGAAGGGTGCACATGCACACCCTATACAAGCATCTTTTAGCCTCATTTCCTACAGAAATGAGTGGGATGGAATCACACCAGCTGCTGCCTGCATGGCTGTACCTTCCACCACTGCCACCCACCATGGGCCCCCTGGCCAACCCAGGCCAGATCCATGCAGGGTAGGTGTCACCGGGGTGCAAAATAACAAGTCAGAAAATTTATTTTTCTCGTGGCTTGAAGAAAGGAAGGGATTTTCCATGTCACCCTCACCTAGGCAAAGCTGTATTCCCCAAGGTCTGCAGAACTGCAGTGATGGTAGCACTTAACCAAGAGCCAGGGAGACAGAGATGCAAACTTTCCTCTCCTCAGAGGGATGTGAGGCTGTGTTTCCTACCCACGAGAACACTGTGCAATAGAGTACCTGGCACTGGTTTTCCATACTGATCCTGGATTGGATTTTAGTGTCATAAACAAAGGAAAAGAAGCAAAATTTTCTCATCAGGACATTAGGATTCTTTCTTCTTGTGTAACTAATACATCAGGCTATGAAATAGAACTTGGTTTCCCATGGAACCAATAAATAAAACCTTGAACCTCATCTTGGGTCCTGCCCTGGGTGACAGGAAATCTTTTTACCTGTTTACTCTTCCCACTCTCCCCCCTGCTGCTCTGGGGTGACAGGGTGTGCAACCCATGCTTTGGGATGTCACTACACGACATGGAGAATTGTGATGTGGCTTACAAGTCTTTTAATGATAAAAAATACTGGACAAGTATAAATATATTTATCTGGTCTTTAATCTCCAAAAGCAGAATTAAAATGCTTTTTAGACAGGAATAGCAATTGTACTAGTATAAATATTTTGGATTCATAATGCAACTTTCACTCATAACCCAACAGTTAATTAAGAGATTTGTATATGTGGCTTCATCCATTCCTACGTAATCCAGTAATGCTGTGGTATTTGTGTGCCAGCTGTAAAACAAGAATTGCAGAACAGGATCCTCTCATTGACCTTTCTTTTGCCCAACAGTGTATCACTCACTCAATTTGTCTGAAGCCTTTGCTTAGCCACAGGTGACAGTGCTGGGGCTCTCAGAAGAAATGAGCCCTGAGTTACATGAGCTTTATATTGTAATTATATTATGTTTATTGTTTTTCACTAGTGTTTCCATCCTTCCTGACCCTTTTTCACAAGATTTCCTTCTTGTTTATTTCAGAAGAACTACTAACTGTGTCATAAATATTGATGTTTTATTTAATGTATTTTGCTTTTAGCCTGGCAACTCTACATTTCTGCTTGCCAGGGCTCTGCATTTCAAACAGCTAAAGACACAGTTGTTATAATACAGACTAATAAATGCCTGAAAAGACTGCAAGGTTTTTTAACGCAAATAGAAATACAAGTCACATTCAAGTAACCCACTGCCTAAAATAGTAACCATGTCATTGTCCTAGCACAACTGGTATCTGAAAAGCCTGCAAACCATCCACAAGAACTGCCCTATTCCGCCCTGTTAAAACAAGGCAGTACTGCAATAATCCCATAGTATTTAATGTGCATTTTACAGAAAGCTCTACCCACAAGCCCAAATAACAACCTAGGGAGCTATCACTCTGTACTGACTGCATTGGCACAAATCATTATTACTTATCTAATAATTACTATCACTTCATGGAAAATAGTTGAGGAGTGTAATTTTCACTGCTTTACTTTCAATGCTGCCTTCTCGCTTTGATATCAAGTTAAACCCTGAAGATATATCTGCTGAATTTTACTGACAAATTACATTCATCATCCATGTGCCTGTCTTGTCAAGCGTCTGAGATGTAATACATATTAAAATACTACACATGAATTTCCTGTTAGAACACTTGGCACATACTGCGTACATTTCCAAAAACCAAACCAATGCATTTAGTGACCCCCAGGGAGCAGGCAAGCTGCAGGATTAGTGACCTCTATAAGCAGTGGCCACAAATACAAGAATCCAATGGGTATTATCCCCAAGTGAGCTTGCCATCTGCTGCCCCAGGAGAACAACCCCAATTCCTTTCAACACACACAGAGTTTGAGACAATCGTGGAAATTCTGTGTTTATTCCTCCACATCTGTGTACTTCATCCACAGCTATGAAGGAATACATTATCATTTGCCCTCTGAGTGGAGTGCTGTATTTGTGCTACCACCAGAAAAAACAGCACATGATGGCAGGACTGAACCATCCATCTGGAGCTTGTGGCTCTGCTGGAAAGGATGGCCAAGGAAGTGGCAGCTGGAGCAAGGAGCTATGTGGTCGTGGCAAAGGCAGGGAGAAATTAACCTAGAAAGGGTACATGTGATCCTGTATTTCTCAGTGTTACTGCACTTGGCTACATGTCTCTGAAAGTTATGTCTGCTACTGAAATTCCTCTTCAAAACTGAAAATGGGAAGAAAGCACCTGAACATGTCCCTTTGATTGACGGACACAGCATCTCTGCTTAAAAACTTTGACCATCTTCTTAGCTAAAAAATAGCTTATAAACTTGGTGTCTGTTCTTGCCTTGGTGACAATGTAATGAGAGAACAGTTGTATTTTATCCCTGTCCTTGCTGCTGTGGGAAAATGAAGAGAGGGATGTGCATACTCAGATGGGAGAGAGGGATGTACTGATCCCACATGCTGCCTGTGTCAGCCACAAACAACTCAGAGAAGGTAGGAAAAGCAGAAAACTTTGAGCCTTCATGTCCTGGAAATAAATGGCCATTTATTTTAGAGATGAGGTGCCCTCATAGGAAAGGGAGTCCACAGTGGTCACTTCCAGCTGGAAAGTGGTCAGATCCTGTCCCAGATGGAGCCCAAGATGACCACTTGCACCCCAGTGAGGCCAAGGCTGTGAACACCCCAAATGCCTTCTATATGTCAAACATTTAAATGGATGCTAAAAATGCTTAGTGTGAAAGACAGGAGCCTATTTGGGCAGGCTGGTGACTGGGGTAGATGTGTGCAACAGCAGTGACAGGGCTGCAGTGAGCACTGATGGTAATCCTCTTTGTGGATCAATCTTTAAGAAGCAAAAAAAAGATTTGCAGAGAGCTATGTGACACCATGACAACATGCAAGGAAATGTCATCGTGCAACTATTTTCCCTGAGTTTCATTAGACAGCCCTGAATTTTGTGAAAATATTGACAGGCCAAGGGAAAATCCCAAGTGCCATTTAATTTTGACAGATGGAAAAAATAATGCCTTGTACAAAGCATGGTAGCTTGATGGTCTGCTTTGTCCCTTTTTATCAAGGACCAGCTCCCAGAGGCAGAAGCCTGGATAAAGCACATGCCAAATAAAAGGAACCAGAGCAGCAGAGAGATTTTATGATTAAATATGTACAAGGGAGAGTGGAAGTGGGGGGAGGGCAGGATGTACATACAGTATAGGAAGTAAATGGTGCAGAAGAGACAGACACGGGAATACAGAACTGCCTGATGTGAAACTGAAACCCAGGCTGTCAGGGAGGCATGACCTACCTCATTTACTCACCACAGTCTACAACTGGAAGTCATCCCAACAATTTATCTCAATTCCTTACTCAACAACTTTGTTATTTGATTGGAAAATAGGGTTTTTTTCTGCTAGAATGCATGAAATCTGGCTAAACTCCTATTCATAGTAAATTTGGGACTAATTTCAATAAAGCCCTTCCTTGGTCGTTGTCCTCTTCTTGAAAAAATGCACAGATAGTATTATCTCATAGAAACCTAGTGCCTTTTCATTTGATCCTGACAACAGTGACTGAAGTTGGTTAGATAAATGTGGTTGAGCATTGCTCTTGGTAAAGGAGGAGTGCTGCAGTCTGCCTACTGGCTCTTCTGTTTCTACACTTCCTCCGTTGCAAACGCCCCTGTGTGCAGCTGCTGGGGTTGACATAACATGGGCCAGTTTGTGTCCTGGGATGGAGCCCCACCGAGCCAAACCCATCCTTGGCACACTGCTCCAGCTGCCTTGCTCCACCTGCTGTGTGAGGTTATTGCACAGAGCCCAGGAGGTAGGAACGCAAGGTGCCATGGATGAGAATTAGAAAACATAAAATAATTTCTCTTTGACAGCACTTAAAATCTGCTTCCCCAGCCCTTTGAAATATGCTTCTCACCAAAGCTCCCTGTTCAAACAAAACTAGTGCACTGTACAGTGGATTGGTCACAGACATCTTTGTTCTGCACCCACACAAAATTGGAAGTGACACTTTTCTTCCATTGCAGGCCAGACATCAAGCAGAGTTGTGTCCCCACTTATAGGTTATTTAAAGCCATAGATGGCTTTTTAGGGATCAAAGAGAAAGGGGTATAGGAGGGGGATGCTGCTCAGGGGAAGACTGAACAAACCAGTACAGTTTCTTTGACTGCTCCATGTTTGCTTTTTAAATTGCTGAAATGTAACGTGGCAATGAAGTTACCTAAAGCATGAGACACCGAGTAGTGGGCTGTGGAGCTGTTTCAGTTTGTTGGTACTTGCAGCTCTCTGCAGTACTTGTCACAAAGGTAAGGGATTAGTCTGGTGTAAATCAGTGCTGTTCCATGATGAGCAGCCACAGTGGGAAGCCAGGCTAAAGGCTCAGAGGGTTCACAAGATGAGAGTGCAAAGCACCATTAGGATACAAAGCACACTGTCAGCATCTGAGCCCTGGGACAGGATGTTTGGAAAGGGCACGTAGATTTTTTTTTTATCATGACTTGGACTCTTTTTCAAAGGAATCCCATTTAAACCAGAAACAGGGCTCTGTGCACAGTCAGGCTCTCCAGAGCAAGCAGCTCACCTCTTCCCAGATCAGTACATCTGTGTTACAAGCAGCTGGATGCCCCAGCCCTCTCCCTGCTCCCTGTAACTGGGTTTCAAGTTTACAAGTATCACAAATGAGTTCATTTCCCCTCATTAACTCTCACAAGTAGTTGCTGCTCCCCTGAACTCTGTATTTCTCTGCCCCCAAATCCCTCAGGAATCTCTGGGGCTGAAAAAGCCCTTCTCGATAGGAGAGGTTTCGGATGGCTGCCCAAACAAGAACGAAGGGAGCCTCATTAGACCGGACACAGCACTCACAGAACGGATGGGGAGCAGGATTAAATCAGCAGAGAAACTTATAAAGCAGAAATCTGAGCAGCTTCATTTTTTCCAGATAATTGTTTTCAGCAGGTTTCATACACGATACAAGCCTCACCCAAAGTGGTATGACAAACTATTCACCTCATGCTTCCCAGTTCCGTTTATTCCGCTCTATCCATTCCTGGCCTCTCATTTTCTTACTTCTCTCAGCAGCCCACTAATTTCTCAAAGAGACAGCTGAGATCCCAGGCTCTCCTGACTGTCAGCTATTGCTCCAAATATGCAGCATGGAAATGTTTTAAACCCCAGAAAGCCCCGCACAAAACAGCCTGTTTGAAAACCTTACTGCACCCACTGCTTGCCAGAGGAATTTCTGGACTGTCTTATTGACACTTCCATCAAGTCTTCTGCCACACATGAGGCTGCTTTCCTAAACCCCACCTCCCCATGGGGTTTTATTTCCATCTGGGGTTTCTCTCCCTCATGTTCTGTCTCATATGATTTTCATGCTGAAGGCTCACATGGACTTCTTCTCAAACAGCAGAACAAACAACCCAAAGCAGCCACATAGTTAGGGTAAGACTCAGCACAGGGATGTTAAAACAGCATGTGCATTTCCCCCCAAAACCCAGCACTGAAGACATAATGACATTGAAGGCTGAAACAAAAATAAAGAAAGCATAATAAAGTTAGGTGAATAGACTTTGACTCTTTCCCTGTTCATGACGTACACTATGGAGAAATGTTTGCTGCACACTGCAAGACTTCCTTTAATGATGCTTGGCTAGTCAAATTATTCAAAAATGAGGAAAGCAGAAAATACATGCAACCAAACCCCCCATGTGGATATGTTCATTCTTGAGACAGGGCAAATTCCAGTCATCAAAATGCTGGATAGCCTGTGAAGAGGTCTGGGCTTTTGGGTCCCAGTTATCACAGAGGCTTTATACATGATCTTGAGCAAACCACTTAGGGTGGGATTCAGTTTTTTAAGCAAAAGTGTCCAGTACCATTTGAGATGCCCCAGGGTACACAACACATCTATACAGAGCTAGATGGTTGACAAAAAATAGAACCCTGTATAGCAGCTGGAGGCCAGGAAGGATTTAGACACCTGTAATGCATTCTGTGCTGCTTTTTGAGTGTCTGCTATAGATATCTCATGCAGCTTTCCAAGCCTAGCAGCTTCTAAGCTAAAGAACCCATGACCCAACTCTCCTGAATGCTCCAGCCTGGCTCTGCACTTCCTGGCCCAAGAAACTGCCCCCACCAGGCTGTGCTTTCACTGGAGGGCAGCTGGCAGGGCTGGGAACATCCTACACGCTGCAGCCCAAAGCCAGGGACTGCTGGCAGCAGGACCCCCTCTCCCCAAGGGCAGTGCTGCTCACAGAGTTTGCCCAGGGTTTGCAGTAGGACTGGAGTCACTGCTCTGGCAGATTTGCACTGGTCTCCCAGTCCATCCTGTTCAATACCCCTGGAAAGCTCCATGGGCCAGTGTATCTCATCCAGTGCGTTAATCTCTCATGACAGAGAGAGCCTCCAGACTGTCCAGCAAGCTCAGCAAAGCTGGCATGTCTGTTCCTGGGTAAATTTATGGAGTTGAGCATATCCCCTCCTAAAATAACAAGGCCTCATTTCTTCAGCGCTTTTCCAAACCCAGCGAGGCACTCACGTGTGTGTGCCACCAGCCCACCAGCCATTGGATTTTGGGCATCAGTGCCTTTGCTTCTCTACATGGCCAGGACCTGCTATCATCTCCTCCAGCCATAGGCAGCCTCTTTGTGTGTGCTCCAAGCCAGCTTTACAGCACAATCACATTTCAAAATTCATCACCCAAGCCCAAACTGCCGGTGAGTCTGTCAGAGACAGAAAACTTTGGCAGCTGGGGCTGTTGGTGGCCAGAGGCCATTCCCAGTGAGTATAACACAGACAGGGCATGGGCTCTCACAGTGATTTACTGCGTACTCAAGACGTAAATCACAGTTTCTTCCTGACTACTTGTGGATGTAATTATGGAAGAAGGGAAATAAAGCATTTCCATGGAGTCTTTCTTTCTCCCAGTTTGCAAAAACATTTATTTCTTCCATCTTACTGACGTCTGACATTTGCACTTGAGCTATTAAGAAACTGCAGCTGGGTATTGGAGTCTGGCCCAAAGCCAGGGTGACTTCTGCACACCCCTCCATTTTTGTGCTTCTGCCTGACCATGAAACACACATGGATACCATGTTCTTTCCTGAAAGCTCCGCAGGGGTAAAGAACAAGCACTCAGGACATCCACAGCTACCTCCTTCCAGGTCTGATGCCATTACAGCCCACGCTTCAGCCACAGGTTTGTGCCACCCTGTGCATCCCCACTCTAATTGGGGGTGGAAGCTCTCCACATGTAGGGGCGTAAGACACACCCAAAGGCCAGACATGAGGTTTTTGACAGGGAAGAAGATGACTGTTCCTCATTTACTGCTAGTTGATGAAAGTGAGCACAGATCTGCCAGGGGCAACACCGAGAGCATTTCTAGCACCCACTGGATGAGATGCCCCAAGCCACCATCACCAGGACAGGCACCTGTATTTCTATTCTGCACCTAGCGCTAAAAAAGCTCCAGAGGACACTGTATAGGAGATGAGGAACGTGCCCCCAAGCCCCAAGGAGTAAGAGGACCACAGCTGGGGCTCCTCCAGCACAAGAGGGCTATGAACTTCCTCCACGCTGCCTTTTTCTTGGACACCAGCAGAGCAAAGTGGTTGTCCCTTCATCCTGCCCATGCCCTGCCAGGAGTTGCACAGGCAGCACAACTGCTGCCCTGCTCCCTCGACTGCATTAATACAAAACCCACCATTACACCAGCTGCTACTACCTCTCTGCTATCCAACAACAACCAGGATAATTGGCAACAGCAGAGTAAAGTATCAAATCGACTGTGTTTTTGAGGAACTTCGTAAGAGGCCAACAAAAGCAAGGACGTTCAAAGCTCTCAGCTAAGCATAGCAAGAGGTCTCGGAGGAGCGTCAGATGACGAGAAACAGATTTGCTGCATTACATAGTCATGTCAAAGGGCTGTGCCAGAGCTTTAGCTGACAGCAGGCCTGAATTGCTTTGCACTCGCTGGCTTGAGCCAGACAGACTTCTGTTTCATATTGTGCCTATCTTCTTTCTGAATTTCATTACTCAAAGTCTGATAGCTCTCTCACCTATTTTATCTTAGTCCACACAGACCCCACCACTTTTGCCATGGGGATGACTTTAGCACAACTACTGGAGGAGTAAGGCATCTCTTATGATTAAGGGATGGTCCACAGATCAAATTGCACCAATTAACATAAAGATGCATTATTAAATGGTAGGTAGTCATGGTACAGACTCTTCATGAGTTTAACTGAGATGCAGTTCTTCCTTGGTTTGGAGCAAACTGATTTGAAAGGCCTTTTTTAATATGGGGAATTTGACAAGCACATGGTATTTCTTTCTGACTATTTTCTGTAGATTCTCTATTCTATAGGAAAATCCCTGTTCCTATTCTACAGCAAAAAGTAGATTTATCGAGGAAGCACCATGTTAGCAATTCCTAAAATCCCCTCTAGTTCTGGAAGACAGTTCACCTGGAAGCAGGTACTCTGGAGGAGCTATTGTCGGAGTGTTGCTGTGTTTGCTATATATCAGTTCCACTTCTTCAGGAGGATTGCACCTATCCCATTCCTGTGAACCCAAAATGAGCTGCTAAAAAAATAGCCTTCTCTGTCTGTCCCAGGGTCTGCACCCCTTTAATTTAATAGTTTTATAATTACACATTTATTTAGCTGAGAATATATTTTTGACATACACAAAGACTTAGCTCAACCAAAAAAAGTCCCTATTATACAAAACAAAAACAGCTTCACAGACTGTTTCTAGTTAAGGGCACATCCACAATTGTAATAACTTAGCAAGTAATATCTGCAGAGATGCTTCAGTGTGTGCACTACCAAACAAATACTCATCCATATGGCAAGCAGTAACATCTATAACTCAAGGAATTAATGCACAGTAAATTTTACCTGAATAGCAGGAAGAACTTTAGTGTGCTGGTGACCATACACTGGAACAGATTGCCCAGAGAAGTTGTGGGGTCTCCCTCACTGGAGATATTAAAAAACTGCCTGGACACAATCCTGTGCCGTGTGCTCTGGGATGACTGTGCTCAGCAGGGAGGTTGGACCACATGAGCTACTGTGGTCCCTTCCAGCATTACCCTTCTGTGACTCAGACAGCCAGTAAAAAAATAAAGTATTAAGCTGAGGTAAATAGAGACCACTAAACATAGAGATGGGGGAGGTAGCTTTGCTGATGGTGGGGAACCTAGTAATTTACCATAACTAGACTGTATCTCAATCTGCCCAAATCCCATTTTTCCCTGGTCTAAGACAGTGAGACATATTTAAGTTGTATATTCCAGGTCTGTGGAGTCCCTGGATATTGCTAGCAGGTGTTGCATACCGTTACACAACAGAGCAGAGAGATTGCTCTCACAACACAAACCCATTAACAACAGCAGGAACATCTGGAACAGGACACTGCTTTCTTCAGCCACAGGATGCCATTATGTTTGGAGAAGTTGTACCATAATGGCAGATTTTTGAAGACATAACTAGAAAGTACTTCTTTGCTTTTAATTCCTATTTAATAGGGGACCCAAATATTTGGGAGAGGGAGGAATGGGATGATTCCTGAGAAGAAGGCACCCACAAGGCTTGATGAATTTTATAAGGTGTCACTTGCACAAGCACAGCACTTGGTTTCATGAACCTATCAAGCAGCAGTTCTGTGTGGACTTCAGTGAAATGTTGCAGAGTGCCACTGGGAGGTGTCACTACAAAGCAATAGCGTCAGGCCACAGAAAAGAGCTGTGCTGAATACAGCAGAAGGCACATGCATTATTTTCAGGAGGACTATGAAAAGGTGTGTGTGTGTGATGGGGATTAAATCATTAACACTTGGATGACCGACATTTTTGTCACTGGGTGTCATCCATCCACAGACAGTGTTTTAAAGTGACCAGCCCTGGCCAGGGAGTTAAGTGGTGTCTTTTATTGACCTCCCCTTTAATCTGTCAGCACTTGCTGTAGCAGCCTCACGTGCATGCACTCACACCAGCCTCCAAAGGCTTACACATTAGCATAATCTTTACCAGGCATCGATAGATTTGACACTAACAAGGTTTAACAAAACCAAACCTTATCCTACGAGTCCTTCAAGTCATGGAGAAAAGCGCTGAAAGAGCTAACTGCAGAGCTGAACACATCAAGCCTCACCCTGATACTTTCACTCTAACCCTCTCTTCTACTATCTCCTTGCCTCTCAGCATTTAGTTGGATCTCCCTTATTAAACTGATCATGCATCTGATGCAAAAGAAGTTTGACTGAATCTGCATTTTGCCTGGGGTCTTATTCATTTATTTATTTAATTTTGTGTTTCATCTGGGGAAAACAAATCCTGCCCAGTCTGCATTTTTTTTCTGCAAGGAGCAGACAGATAGAGCTGTTTCTCCCTAGTAGCAGAACCAAACAAATCAGAAAGGGTTTACAGCAGATTTTATCACCAAACCAATTACGCAGTATCGGTACTGCCATTAAAAAAAAAAAAAGTTCTGGAGACCCCTAGCAAAAATAAGCCCAAGTGCTATCAGATGCCTCTGAAGGCTGGCTGAATTTCAGATGATATTACACGAAGACCAATCTCATCTCTCTCCACCACCCCATGAAGCTCTCCATAGTGGGTGAGTGGTGTTTGTGAAGGGCTCACACCCATGGCTGACCACCAGCCCTGGGAGGAGGCTCGAGGCCAGCAGCGAGGCTGGAGCTGCCCAGACTCCCTGCTCCTGCCCGGTGGGGTGCCCCGGGTGCTTCGTGCACTCTCCACTCAGATAAGGCTCAAACGAAATGCACCAGCAAAAAAATAAAATAATTAAATACTCGAGGTTTGCCAGCTCGCAGAAGACAAACGCTGAGAAGGCAGAGCACTCCATAAATCAGGTTTGATAAGAAGTATATGTTAGTGGAAGTTTTACAGCACGCTTTGGCTGCGGGAATGGAAAAAAGGAAAGGGAGAAGGCATCTCTAAAACGAGATGCGACTCTGAGCAGGACGGCGAGCTCTGCAGAGCTCGGCAGGGCTTGGGGAAAGCATCCTTCCCCCGCCCGCGTAGCCCCGAGGAGACCCGGCGGGGANCCGCGGCACCCAGCGAGCCCCGTGACCGTGCGGCTCCGCCGGCGGAGGAAGGGGCGCGGGGAGCAGCCGGCACGCAGATGGCCCAGCCCCGGGGTTCCGACCGCCTAATCCCCGCTCGACCCCGTCCCCGCGGGAGTGGGGAGCAGTAATCCCCCTCCCGCCCTCTGCGCAGGGTTAACGCTTTCCTGTCCTGCAGCAGCTCCGCCTTCTCGCTTGGCTGCTGCTCTAACGGCAAAGACACGGGGAAGCATTCCTGCCGTGGCTGGGAGAGGACGGAGGGATTTAAAAAAAAAAAAAAAGAGAAAAAACACGACTGGTAAAATTTGCTAGGAAGGAAGAGGGGAAAAAATCTCCCAAGATGTGATTAAAACCAGACATTTCTAGGACGCATGCCCCCAGCATCTCCTGCCCCTGTGCATCTCCTGCCCCCTCCTGCATCCAAGCTCTGTGACCTTGACTTGTTGGGCACTGGGCAGATCCCAGCGACAAGCAGGGACCAGGCACTCTCCTGGCCGATACAAGGCCGGCAGAACCTAATCACACTGTGCACTGCTCACAAGCCTTGGTGCTGCCATCCTAGAAAGACAAACTGCAGCGAAGAGAGACAACCAGGCAGTGCCCCTCTGCAATACTTCCTCAGGCTTCCCGAGAATTGTCAGCTGCGTACTTCCAGCCTCTCCAATTCTGATTCCCGTGTCTGGGTGTGATGCTGTGCAGAACTGCAAGGAGGACAAAGTAATTTTCGGCTAAGGACCAGTCCCTACTCCAAACCCACTGGCTGTTCAATAGGCTGCTCCATCATGTAATAGCACCTCCAATGTTGTTATCATTGTGCAGCAGAGGGAGATGTTCTCCAGCAGCATTCCTATTTCCATTTTCTGTGGGTCTTCATTTCTCCTCTTAAAAGTATTTTTTAAATTAAAAAATAATCCTAACTGCCTCTTTGGGTACGCTGCATATGATCATTGATAATGGTAACCGGGTTAAGAAACACTGAAACCAGAAAAAAAGGAGAAAAGGTGGGAAAACAGATTTAGGGAGAGATTTCAAAGATTTAAAAATAACAACGGTGATGGTAAAATGAGAAATTTTCTTCTCTCCCTTGGGAACCAGAAAGACTGTGATTAATGCTCGAGCTCCCTGGTCAGGTTACCCACCTCAACGATTACATGAAGAGCTGAGCGATGCAGCTTGAGTTCAGAAGGGGAGCTGAAGCATAGCAGAGACTCTTTGATGCATTAAGACAGCCCAAGTCAACAGCAGGTCTGGCTGTAAGGGAGGCAGCAATCTTGGAGAACGTGACCTACATAGAGGCTTCAGCCTCCCAAGCAGCAGTGAGGGGAATCAGCAGCTTATACAGCCACGGACATATCCTAAAATACTTATAATTGCAATACTTGCTGGCTGCTCTGTCCCCTCCCTTTGTGTGTAAGGCCTGGCACCAAGAGGGAGCGGAGAGAAAAACAGAACAAGCATTTCTATAGGTTTTTATTGAGATATGACTTATGAATGAACATTTTCATTAAAAAAAGAAAGGACAAAAGGTAAATTAATCCATACATTTATTCAAATCCTGTGCTCTGATCCCAAGTCAGTCACAAAGCAGGGTTTCCTTCCCAAAGCCAGCAATTTTTCCGTAAAAATAACCTCACAAATGGAAGGAAGAGGTGCTTTATATTTTATTTTCTCTAGGAAGTAATAATAATTTTTAAAGGGGTGATATACCTCCAGCCCTGTTTTTCCCTTAAAATGACCCCAAGCTGCACAGGAAAAATATTTGCTCTCAGTGCTTGAACAAACCTCAGTGAATTAAGTTTTTGTTGTTAATGGCAAGGCTGCTGTTTATCTGCAGAGAATCAAACCAGATGTGGAAAATAACTGAGGGTTTAGTGGCTCAGAAGCTCGCCCTTCAATCTCAAAGAGGAAGGCCAGTGCCCAAACCTGGTCAAGACTGTAAACAGCCCTACAGCCTTGGAGATGTCTGTGTTTGCCTTCCATGGCCATCAGTGCACTGCTGGTTCCCAGTGGGGATCAGGGGGTGAGAAGTGGGAGCCTGGTTGGGCTACAGAGGCACAGCTGGGTGCTTTGGCACCTCTGTGACTTCTGCACAGAAACTTCCACATGGTGCAGCCACCTTTGAGCTTGTGACATTATTGAGGGCTACTTAAATTTTTTTAAATCTGCCCTTTCTTTGCCATCCCAGAGAAAATCATGTGTTCAACACAATGAAATCAGTTGTGAAATCTTTCCTGCCGTTGTAAAATTCCCCCGGACTGGGAAGATTCAGTGCTTGGAGAGCACTATCATGGCAACATGGTGTGGGACTGTTCACAGCTGAGATCAGAGTGTCCCCTGCTCCTCACTACCTCCCTCCCCAGGGGCTGACCTTTGGCCAGGCTCCTGTGGGGAGTGGGGCTCTCCCTAACCAGTGGGGGAAACACCAGTACCCTGAGTAAGAGGCACAGCAATACAGTTCCCAACTGGCCACACAGTGGCCATTCCAAATGTTTGCTTTGTGGCTTTTACATTTCTGTTAAAAGTTTTTCAAGAGGAAAAAAAAACCAAAACAAACTTCATCACAATGTTTTCTGACCAATTCTATTAAAGCCTTTTAATTGCTTTTTTGACCACAGAAGCAGGAGAAAGCTGCATTATGGAAGTGTTTTTTTTTTATTTTTCATGTCAGCTTTCCATCCTCTCCCAGTGAATGTCTACAGTAATAACCACAGCCACTGACAGAGCCTCTGAAACACAACGAGCAAGCAGGACAAGAGTCTGAAGAGGTGACCCTGGGCAGGGTGTGCTAAGGTGGGGTACACAAGTTGCTGTCAGGATTTCCACTCTACCATGACCTGCCTTGCTTTGCCTTGCCAGGGGCTTGCATCCCCCTAAACCAAACTCAAGGCCTATGAAGGAAGGACCTTAACAGTGGGGAAAGGTGGCTCTGTGGATCCATTAGCTCTTCATTTCAGTAGCCCCGCTCCCTGCAGGAGATCTGATTGATGTACCAAACCCCATCTGGTGGAAAGCTGACTGCAGGCACACCCCAGGGGTACTGGGGAGGCACAAGTCTCCCCAGTAGCTCCAATACCGTATTTATATTTCTCACAATACACACCTATGAATGGAATGGTGGACTGAAAATTTGGCTAAGGGCCCACCCATCTCCTGCTGTGTCTTTTTGTGGCTCTTTACCTATTAGCATGTAATACAGCTCTTCATTTTCTTCACGGGACAGCCAGTAGGTACTGATGGTTTAATTCCATTGTTCCTTTATCCTTAAATAACCAGGCTTGTACTAAAACCATATCATTTCTTGAAAGAAATTGTATGTTTTGAACAAACACCCAACATGCAGAAAAGGGAAGGTGGTACTTCCATACAGTATCTCTGTGGCTGCTGAGCAGTTTTCTCTGAAGTCAGCCTTGCTAGGCTTTCACATGTTCCAAGAAGGGACCAATCCTGCCTGAGGAGGCAAAGGCAGCAAAAGCCCAGGCTGTACTGATGGTCTCGCAAAATTGAACAAACACTGTGTTGATCTAGTCTAACTCATCAGAATATACAAGTTGGCATTAAGAAAAAGCAGGTGGGTTAAATGTTGCTGCAACATTGCACAAAAAGTGTGTGCAGCTGGTATGTGGATTTGCACAGGGCTGTCTCTGTGCATGTGGAAGAACTGCTGACTTATAAAATCAGGTTGGCTTTGCAATGCCTCGCACAGACCTCCTTCTCTCCCCTCCCTGGAGAAATCAGGATGTGAAGAAGCAAAGCTTTCTTCTTTCTTGATGTTTCCTAACTAGGCCAGATCACTTTGGAAGATGGCCAAAAGTTAATTTAATATTCACCGCTGACCTGTTTTATTCCTCTGAGGTTTCAATAAAAAGTTGGGTGAAAGCCTTTTCCTCTGTTTGTCTGCTAGTGCGCCACTGTTGATGCCAATCCCCGAAACACATTCTGCAGTGCACACATAAATGATTTATTCAGAGCTGCTGCTACTTACTTGCTCCATCAACACACTCCTGCAGAAACTTGCTAGCTGCTGCTCAGGTAATATTCACTGGCAATCTCAGCAGCATCAGGAGGAAAAAAAAAGAATGAACCGCTTCCTTTTTATTTTAAAGCCTTTCTTCATGTTTCTTCAGAGTCATGAAAGAGATTTGGAAAACAGGTAAGAAATACCAAACTCCCAGCTCTCCTCGAGCTGACTGCATATCACTGTGCTTCTTAGAGGGGAGATTATGCAGCTGTGTAATCTGCAATGCAAAGCTGAATCCCTCCTGCTAACCGTCAGTACCTGTCTGCAGTGCAAAGGTGCTGTTCTGCCTACTGGAAATAAGAGAGGCTAAGGAGAGGTAACTGCAGAAACAGAGAGACTTTTTTTCTATAATAGCACATGAAAATCCAAGACAAAGTGCTGTAACAAGTGCAAATAAATTTGAAGCGAGTAAAAATGGTGATTTTTTTACTTGGAGGCAGAAAGGATTGTGATTCAGTGTTGTCAGTCAGACAAATCATACCCACCCCTGCAGGAGTAATTGTTAAACTGAATTAGGAGTTTAAAATACTATACTCACTTGCGCATGTGTTCACATGCAGGATCACTGATTACCCACGCAGCAGATTCTGACGGACAGACAGACAGACAGACAGACATAAGCGGATGGCTCTAAGTCCATGAAAACCCTGCTAACTTTGGAAATTGCCCTAAATATCAAGCATATGTTATGTGTCACTAATCCTCTTGGTTTCCATTTTCTACAATAGGACTTGTGAGTGTTCAGCTCTTTCTCAGACTTGCCTATGGAGGAGAATATATTTCTGTGCTTGCTGCTACGTGCTCAGATACCTAATTTAAGTTACTGGTTGTGACAGGGACATTGAATTTAAACTAATGATTCTGGATTCGGTCTTTCTGCAGTGAAGGGATGAACTGCTGAAGTCCCAAACATAAATAAATGCTGATGTCCCAATCAGCAGTGGTCATTAAAAATCGTGATGATATATCTCAGTAAATGACTGCTGATCTTTTTCTTCAAATCAAGATGCTTTGGAACAACATATCCTTTTCATTTTAATTGGAAAAATGAACTACCGTAGTTCCTAAACTAAAACATTGTGCTTCCAATGAGCTCTGATACCTGTGCTAAACACCTGCACTGCTACTCGTGCCTTGATGGCTTTTCAGACACGGCAGTTTTAGGCAGCAGATCACACTGGATAAAAGCTGCTGCAGAAGGTGACGTGACATACATAATTTGATGCTTGCAGAACTGTATCAGAGGCAGATTTTCAAGTGGCTTGGAGGTGCATGCTGAAGGGTCCCAATGGATGCTTTACAGGATACAAATATGTATACAGGTATATTCCTCTCAAAGGACAGATATTCAGCTACCCATGATTTTAGTGATGCTTAGGCGACACAGTACAGCACCTCTGGAAAACACCTAAGAGGTGTGTAGTCGCATACCTCCATGGGACTAAACCCTGTTGAAAACCTTCCACTGGGGTGCAGTTCAGCTCATCTGACACCAGTTGTGTGAAAGTGAAGTGCCTACTCTAATCCAGGTGTCTAAGTCAAAAGAGAGAGACAGACACCTTTGGAGGGCAACTCCCATGGTTCACCTTGGACACTTCCATCACAGTGAATACCCACCTGGACACATCCACAGCTCTGTCCTG
Source organism: Erpornis zantholeuca (assembly GCA_013400515.1). Lineage (NCBI taxonomy): Eukaryota > Metazoa > Chordata > Aves > Passeriformes > Timaliidae > Erpornis > Erpornis zantholeuca. Next base: position 368,868 of record VZTN01032719.1, on the reverse strand, counting down.
ACTCTGGACCAAGTCCAGAGAGTCCTGGACCAGATCACTCACTTTCAGGGACCTCCTATTAGACAAGATGAATACCAGCATTGGCAATTAGGTGGAGTCTTTTCCTCCTTCCCCCTGTTTCCTGGCAAAGAACTCTGTTGAGCAGGCTCTTAAATCACCATGTCCTCAGTTTAGGCTGCAGTTTAGGCACCTCAGTAGGGAAGTGTCTGTCCCAACACCATTAGCACTGTTCCTCCTCCTCCTCCCAAGTCCATTTTGGTCTTCCAAAGATGATCTCAAGCAGAAACATTTAATACCCAAAAGAAGTAGCCATGCACTTCGGTATATACAGAAATGTTTAACTTTCAGGGGGGGTCTTTTCTCACAATAAATAAATAAACATGCAAGGCAACTTCTTACAGAATAATTGATGCTGAAAACTGATTATTTGTCTGGGTGTTTTCCCTCTTATGATAAGACTGTCTTTGACTCTGGATGCCAAACAACACTTCCCAGACAGCTCCTCTGATACCTGCATGAGCTCTGGTGCTTGTGTCAGGGCTCCCAGCGAACATAGCCTTAGCAGATAACACAGAGCTCAGCTCTCCTTTGATTTACAACCTCCTTATGCTGCTGCAATGCAAACATCCTACAGCCCAGTGTTATTGAGTAACTCATACAATCTGTCTCCTGTGATTTCCATCAAAAACTCTTGGCCTAAAATATTTTCATGGATCATAAATCCATGGTTTCATCAGGTTTTCTCAAGTGATGGTGAGCAAGATGTTTGCACCTACGGGAGTCTGTTGAAAACTTCTGTCAGCAAAAGATGGCTTTTGAAAGGAATAAAGATTTTCTTGTGATTTCAAAATCAATACCATCACTTTGGGGGCATACTAAAGGGAAGGTGTTTTGCTTCCACACAAAAAATCTCTTACTAATGAAGACATTTTTCTTTGTTACAAATCTTCCATAGATGAAAAACAAATTAAAAATTTCTTATGTCATCATTACTGAACATTTAATTAAGCAAACAATCCTGTTTTTCCATAAAGGCAGCAATCTATGTGTTTGGGACAAAAAAAAAATGCAGGCATTTCAACAATTATGAAGGAAAGCAAGAAACATGAAACACACAATAGCAGCTAGTGGCTTTTTTTCTGTCTGTGGTGGAAACATTTCCTTTCAAATATCAAATACTGAATTCACTTCTTAAGGTGAATAGTTCAAGTGGTAAAGACATGTCAGATAAGAAAACAGGACAGAGAATCACGCATGCACACAACTGCAAATCATCTTATGTAGTGTGACTTATTTATACTGTGCATCAATAAAATAACAACTTTCAACCCACTTAGTGACTTTTTGTGTAGGGAGAGAAAACAAGCACACCTAAGTAGGCAAGGAATATTCAGGTTAAACGTACAAATTATTTATACCTTGTAGTTATTTTGGAGGAAGAAGGATTGGGGGAGGAAAGGGGAAGAAGCAGAATGTACTTCAAATAGCATTATTTATCATTTCCTGGCTAAATATAGCCTGCATCTCAGGAAAAGATTGATTTGGGCTTCCCAGTGACTAGTGAAGGGAATTAACCCATGCTGGGTTTGGCATTAACTGGTAAATCCTTCAAATATGATCCACACCTTAAAATAAAGTCCAAGACAAGCTGTCGGAACTGGATGTAAGGAGAAATGTTCCCCTTCCAATGACAATTTGCCTTGAAAAAAATATGGTTTTCCCTTAAAACTTGCTAACTTCTGAATGTGGTGGGATTTCTGTGGGATGGGGAAATGATCCATCCCCTCTTCAGTCATCAGCCAGCTGCAAACAGGAAACTCACATCCCCATGTGCCAAGGAAAGCAGCCCTGGCTGATAAATCCAAACAGTTTGTAAATCCAAACAAAAGTGAGCCTCCAAGTTCCAGACATGGAGCAGTATGAGGTCTATGAAAGAAACCAACTTCTGAGGCTATGAAGCCCTGCATTTGTGTAAATCCTGGATTTCCCCATTTTTTGGTGGTGTCTGCCTTGCCTGCCTCCACAGTCTGAGTGAACAAAGTTGGCAGCACAGTTCATGGGAAGGATTAAGCAGGAGCACTATTTCAGTATTATGTACCAGCACTTACCTCAAAACCCGTGCAAATGTGCAAAATAATATGTTCTGTTAAGTGATGAAAATTCACATGAAAATTGAAATAATGACCTCTTTGGAAAAGCAACAAATATTTCACCATGCAAAAGCACACTCGCCTTTGCACTTCCAGCACCAGAGTTATTTTACAGCCCTCAGAATTGACTCAGTCATTTATATTTTATCAGCTATAGCCCACTAGGGTACTATAAACATAATCCAAAAGAAGCTGCCAGCTCAGCTTCTAGAAAGAAAAAAATCCTGCAAAACCCCCACCAAACCAAAGCCCTATTCCAAAGGGAGGCACAGGACAATCAATGGGTCTCCTCCTAATATCATGAGGGGTGAGTTCCTCCCTCCTGCCTTTCCAGGGATTTAGGGCTGGGTTGCTGGAAAGGTCACAGAATGGGACTGATGTCTCTGTGTTGAAAAGAGACACAGGCAGACTTCTCAACTGCTTCAACCAAGGATACTTATCTCCCTTTAATCCCAAATTTATTCCTGCTCCCAGAAATCACTGCTGCTTTCGCACATATGTTATTACGAGCGATATACATCAGGCATGCTGAAATGAAAGCCTACGTCTCTAGACAATGTTCTTGCCAGTACAGAAGTTGCTCCCATGTTTGAAATAATTTGTACATTTGGTTTTCTTTCTTCTTCCCGTTACCTCTTTGCCCATCAGCGCCGTCCATGTTTGCATTGCCATAACTCGACAGATACACAAACAAGTAGCAAAAAAAGGTCCTGAGTATTTATTTATAGTCTTCCTGTTGTTATGGTGCTACATAATCTGGTCTGCCTGCCGGGATGGAGTAAAAGGAGGGAAGGAAGGCTGAATGCTTTGGCTAATCCTAAAGTGCTATTAGGCTTTTCCTCTATATCACCAGTTCAAATGCAAAGTCAGCAGTGACCAGCCACCCTTAGGACTTGCTCCAGCTGCCTTGCAGAGCTCCTGAAATGCTGTTAACTCTCCCAAAACGTATCTACCTCAGCAGAAATCCTGTTGCAGTGTGACTTGCAGCCATGGCCCAGAGGCTGGGCATGGAACTAGCATTTGCTTCTGCCTTGTGTCTAGATAAGGCAATGGCTGTCACCTGTGTAGGGCATGTGAGCCCTCAGAGAACTTCCTCTTGGACTCTCTGTTATCAAGTGATGCAGGGCAATAGGAGCGGGTCTGCAGAGCTGAATGCCACTGAGGACCTCATGTCCACAGGACTTGGAGTTTGGTGCCAAAACTCAGAAGAGGACCATGGGGAACACACTCCCGGACCAATCTCTGGTGTCTGGGAGGGCTGTGGCATCTTGTTGTCCTGCTGTGCAGTCCAGGCCACCAGCTCCTCCCAGGGCAGGTCATGCAGTCTCACTGCAGCCAAACACAGGCCACGCGTGTGGTAGCCAAGGGCAGGCAGGTCTCGCCACTGCCACCACAACCGTGGTCTGCAGGAGCCAAGGCAGCCATCCCTACCTGTCCCCCAGATTTCACATGGAAACACGTACACGTGGATGCCACTGCTCTCCAACATCCAGCCATAAATAGCATGCAGGCTATGGCAGGTGTGGCAGGCTGTTTTGCCATAAATAGCAGAGAAAATGGGTCAAGCTGTGACTGACGCAAGGTTCTGTCCATTGAGCCTGGAGCTGCTCTAGTATTTTCAGTAGAGTAAACCAGATATGGTGTGGGCCTTAAGAAGCTTTACACACACTGATTGCTGTCATTTGATGTGAACTGCTACAAAAGCCCTATCTTCACTATTCCTTTTGGAAATTATTGCACAGTACAGGAAAAATCAGGATGCTTTTCTCTTTGAAGATTTGCTGGTTACTCCTGTGAGTAATCTTCTCCTGCCTTGATCTTTATGTATTCTACAGGTGCAGACTATTGTGTCTCCTTCTCTGCTGTGGCACTGCCAAGCAAGCCAGGTTTAATTCTTGCAAAGCACAACTAGCAGTCTAGCACCCTTCCAGCTCCATCTTTGTTGCCCTTTACCGAACTCTAACCAAATTACCTCTATTTTTCTGGCAAGCGACAGATCAGAACTAACCACAAACTTCCAGTTAAAAATCAAGTCTCATGGAGACAGGAATTACCTCTTTCCCTGGGTCCTGAAGTCTGTCCATAATGCTTCATGTTTTAAGTCTTCTTTGAAGTCAGCCAGTGAAGCGCTGCCCACCTTCCCACATGCTCCTTTAGCACAACTGTGTTCCACTTCAAAACATCAAAACCATGTTTCATGTTTTTCCCTAGAGCTTAAACTTGTGCTTTAACAAGTCAAATCTCACTTTGTTATTTTCTGTGGATTTTTCCAACCTGGCAAGGCCTGCCCGTCTCCCTGTTCAGTACTGCTCATGGATCTCATTGCTTTTTCCAATTCTTTCCAAGACAGTGTCACCTCCAAATTCATTGACTGGTGTTTGAGAAAGAAGAACTTCTAATTATAAAGAAGAAAAGAGAGAAGAGAAGAGAAGAGAAGAGAAGAGAAGAGAAGAGAAGAGAAGAGAAGAGAAGAGAAGAGAAGAGAAGAGAAGAGAAGAGAAGAGAAGAGAAGAGCACATCAATAAGCCAGCACAGTAAGTTGCAGAGTCTGTCCAAAGTGGCAGACTTTGCCATCTGTGTGAGCACCAACCAGATAGAGAATAATGTGAACACAAAAGGATTATTTTTTGCCTCGAGAAAGAAATTAGTTAAAGGTCTCGAAACAATGGTAATGTCTCTGCTCTTTCCAATAGCAGGCATTATTCATGGATCTTTCAGGGAAATTAAGGCAGGGAGATTTAAAGGGATTTGCCTAGTCAGCAGGAGAAAAAAATCATGGAGAGATGCCCTGATTTTTGTTCTGCAAAAGCAAACCCATATTTAATATAAAGATGCATATAGTTTAATTCTAGACCCTGGTATCAGTGTTCTCAAGAGCATACTGCAGTTTGATGAATTTCAGATAAATGTTCAGGAAAAATGAGCATCTCTACAACATCAGCAATAGGGAACCAACAATAAAACTCAATTTGGTTTTAGAAACAAGATTTCATTTGCAGTGTCTCTTCTTATTTCAAGTTATTTCATTTCTCTTTCTAATTGCTTTCTAGTTACACAATCCCCCTCATGGTATTGAGTTCTTAGCAAGTGCTTAATTAACAAAAACAAAAATTACGATTTTTCTTCTTTCTCAGATTGCTAGTGAAATAGCTTCATTGACATATTTTCTAAAAAATATCTTTTTCTACTTGGCTGTGTTTGTGAGTAATGAAATGAATGACTGCAAAGAACTTAAAGCAACCCTAAAGAAACTGAATGAGTTTTGAATTTAATTTTAAAAAACCAAAACAAACCCCAACATTTCTTTTCATGTATGGAACTAAGAGCAAATAATTTAGTACTGGTTACTGGGGTCTGAATTAAGCTTAATCTATCAAAATGAGTATAGTGTATTTCAAAATAATGTAGCCAGTTTAAAAGAAAAAAATTAAACAACTACAGAGAAAGGTGGACTTCATTCTCTGTGGACAAAATAATCAAGAAGAATGACAGCATGAGATGATTAATATTCCAGATGGTAGCACGGTCTGTAATTAAAATATGATATGCCAAAAGATTACAGCCAAACAAGAAGTCTGCCCTCATCTGCTTCTTAGTATTACTAATTGTACAGTTATTAGGCCAAATGGTGGCTTTTCCTCATTATATTAATTCCTTTCTTTGCTCTGGAGCTCCTGTCTTAAAGCCCCAGACACCAGAAAACCACTTTATGAGACAAATAAGCCAGCAGAGGCAGAGAGAGGCCCTGGTGAGTGGTGGGGACAGAGATGCATGGATGGAGGAAGAATGTGGCATCACAAGCTCCTCATCACTCTTCTGTTCAAATCTCTTTCTTACAGCCACCAAGCTGGAGGAAAGATGCATACTTAGGTTTCCAGCATGCATGAGATGAAGGATTTGGGGCAGTTTGTCCTCGTGGAAAACATGTGCACTATTTGAATGCACAATAAAAGCATTTCCCCAGTGGAACTTAACATTTCTCAACTTCAAGCACGTGGTGTATTTAATATAAATGGAGCTAAAAGAGAATGTGAAGAATCGAATGTCTTTCAAAGTCCCACCAGCCTGGCTTTTCAAATCTCAGACCACCCTTCATCTGATTATCTGTGGGCCTAATGATGTAATTGCAGAGCAGTGGCCTGATTTCCATACCCAGAAATCCATTTTCCATTTCCTGATACCTCCAGGAGTATCAGGAGCCTTACACAGTGCCTCTGCTGCATGGGGGCCCATACATGTTTTTCATATTAGGGAGCAGATGGAAGCTGTAATTCCCTCTAGAGCAGAGGGATGCCTTTCAGCAAACAGTAGCAGATGACATGTTCATGTCTGGAAATGTTTTCCACGTCTATCCAATAGATCAATGAGTTGTGGTGGAGAAGGAGCTGAAAAAGGCAGACATGGCCAGAATAAATGTTGCAGATGGGGGAATACATCTCATAACCAATGAGTTCCTGTTTATCTGGTGGTCACCATGGGGACTCACCACTCTATGATGCCAAGAAATCCAGTAATGGCACCCAGGCAAAGAGCTCTGCAAAGCTGCTTGGCTTTCAGAAACAGAGACTGCATTAGCACTGACAGCATCACAGTATTTCTCACAAAACACTCCATTTTTCACTAGGTGTGCTTTACAGGTGATCCAACCTTTCTGTAGAGAAGACAGCACAGCCACTGTGGTCTCTTTTCACGTTTGCCCTTTTGCTTTTAGAAGGTCCAGAATGCTTTTTCTTGAAGTCAGAGGTTTGGCAGTCCTGCCTGCAGTAGAGTCAAGCAGCCTGTCAGCTGTTTGACTAAGGGAGATAAGCTGCAAAATACAAACCCTGGTTACTTCTTTAAAATACCCAGGCTTGCTGTCATTCAGCCCTCTTTCAGGCATGCATGCTTGTTCTGCCAGCAAGGCAGACACTTGGGAAGGCAAGGAGCACAGGGGACTTAGAGCATCCTCTGAGCTGGACAAGGAGACTCTCTCACCAAAAAAATGCTCAGGACTTCTTAATTCAGCCTTTGCAAAGCAGTGCCTACCAAGAGTATTTCCCCACCCCTCTTTTCCTTACTCCTAGCAAGGAGAGACCAAAGCCTGCCCTCAGGAAAATACATGGCTAAAATTAAGAAGAACATGAACTAGCAAAGGGAGAATAACTGGAAGACTAAGAAAATACAGAATATGTGGCTTACAGTGGAATCTACATCACTGTACTTTTTATAAAGATATACATGTTTCTTTCATCATGCTGATTACATATGTTGCCAAACTCCAAGGGGCTGTTTAAAATCCCATCTCCTGCATAACCTGGATATTTCTACACTCTGACTTTTCTGGAGTATTAATTTCACTGCTCGTGCACACTGACTTAGCCCATTCCTGAACTATACAAGATCCCTCTGGCAAGCTCTACCACTGCCTCAGCTCTGACCTACATCTTCTCAGTTGCCCAATTCAAAGCTTCTCCTGCCTGAAGATTTGCCATCAAGGCGTAGAGAAGCTCCCTGTGACAGATCAAGCTCCTGTTCCCAGAAGTGAAAGGCCACCAGCTGTGAGAGATGTCTTCCCTTCCAATCCCCTGACTGACAACCCTCAGCAACAGCCCTCTAATTCATGCTACACAGCAGGAACTAAATAAACAACTGCATTAGGCAATTACTGCAATAAATGCTTTCTTTATTCCCTCCTTTCTACCACCAATTTGTTGTTGGAGGGCTGGAGTGGCTTAATATTTTTTAATTGCAAAATAACCACCTCGCTGAGAGGTGGGTTATGGTACATGTTTAAAAATCTATTGAAATGAAGATAAAGTCAGATGGGCTGTAATGTAATGCAAATTTAAAAGTCTTTGCTCTTAATTCTGCTGAGCTTTTGCCAAGCTCAGGCATCCTCTACAGCAAGCAAAAGATCCTCTCCCATGACACCAAAGTGTGGGTTTTTTTAATCCCACTTTATCCTGTTTTTATCCTCAAACATTTCAAATTTGAAATTCATCTTGCCCAGCGTATTTGAGTGCCCAGGAATTTGCTCCTGAAGTCAGTCCAGCCTGCCTGGTACTGAATGCAAGGAAGGGAACTTGTGATGGCAGATGTGCTATTCAACTATGGCCACCTATATGCTGTCTGTTTAGATAGAGATTTGCCTTCTATGCATAGATAGATCTTTTCCACAAATGGCATTATCTGATAAGGTCCAGACCTGACTTGCTTAGAGGAATTTCACTTGAAACTGGAATATTAAATTCTCTTGGCAATCAAAGGCAAAATAACTCAGTAAGCTGACAACACATTTAAAATTAACTCTGATTTTTAGAAGAGATATATTTTGGCAAGGTTGGTTTTCCAATGACTCCTTTTTTTAAAACACACCGCTCACTACTTATGGAGCAATAATAATTTCAGAGGTTTGAAAACCTACTGAATGCTCTTGAAACAATTGAAAAATTCAGAAAATTGAGTAAAGTGTGATTTGGTGATTTATTTAGCATGAAAACAGATTTGTATCAAAATAGATGTCAACAGCTGAAAAGTCAAAAAACATCTGCATCTTTACATTCACTTCTCTTCAATCACCTTTGTATGCATTACACATACATTTAAAAATGGACTTAAAATGACATTTTGCTTATATTTAACACAGATGTAATTTCTCATCACTGTAGAAGTTTGTTTAGCTGTTTTCTCTTATGTGTCAAGATACACGTGCCACCTTGACCACCCCCTGTTTCCCACCCCAGTCCTTTGCACACACGCAGCCCTGAGCTGCAGAGCATCAGCATCGGTGTCATCTCCCTGCTTGGCATCGTGAGGGCAGGGCAGCTCCCAAACGTGGTGCCCGAGCTGTGCAGTGCAGCAGGGCCCGAGAGACACGGCCCCAGTGCGGTGCCATGGGCAGCCTCCACAGCTCCTGCTCCTGCCACGGGCGGCTGCTACCACAGCAAGGACAGCCAACAAGAACAAAGATGTTTAAAAGCTCATATGGCCATAGATCTGTAGGATTGTCAGTCACATCTGCAAAGTCTGCGTGGCCCCTCTCCAACGTGCTGCCCTCAGCAAGTGTGTGGGTGAAGATACAAGGCTTGTCTTTACTTCCTGTTCCCTTTCTGCCGAGCTTGGAATATAATATGTGCACACGTGGGAACACAGGCCAGTCATTCAGTGGAAAAAGCAACCCCTGGAGCAGACAGAGGTTTAAAAGTCTCTGGTTTTGAAAAGCACCGCAGCAAGAGCAGGTGCTTCCACTCACACAGACAGGGGCTAATTGTAGGAATGGCTCTGTCCTGCAGGCTCTCTTTTTTATGGTTATGTCCACAAAGTCTTTGACTGTTCTCTGTAGTTAGTGACCACACACACAAAGAGGTCTTTCATTAGCAGTGCTCTATAGGAAGCCAGGGCACAGAGTAAATGACACCTTAATGTTCCCTTTCAAAGCTAGAGCGGTTTGACGATGCTTGTTAGTGAACTGCTGTATGTTCCTCCTGCCCGCCTTCCTCCAGCTTGCAATTAAGCTTACAGACATCTAATATTTAGCTTGCCTCCACAACTTTGGCAGTGATTGCTTATAAGTTACTTTGGGAAGATGCAAGGAAAGCTCTCTGTTTCAAGAGCATGGCTCCAACTCCACGTTACAGCAAGTACTGATTAATACACCACCCCAGGAGAGGTGCCTGTGCCCAGCACCTCCAGGGACAAAGCCCTGCAGCTGACCAGTGAGCAGCCAGGAAAACCCTGCAAGAATTCAGGGGCCTGCTCGTTTTTAGGGCAAAGCATTACCTTTTTTGTTTCTAGGAAGTACAATGGGATTTCTAATGTCCTGCCTTAGGCGTGATGCTGGTTTAAACCTGGGGCATAAGTCAGCTCTGGCTATAGATCTCTGTTCCCACCAGCAATATCAACATCGGTGACTTTGTGGCCCAATGGAGGTGGTGCTATCCTCTCCTGTTTAATTAGCTACTGCAGCTTGCTACTTCTCTTTCAGAGGTTTCTGTGTCTTTGCCCATTAAATGTGAAGCAAAGAGAGAAACACAAACAGCATCTGTCACAAAACCCTATTTTTTCATTAACTGTGTGCTCTAAACTGAACTATCTTATTGACAGTTCCTGGTGGAGAAGTTAAAGGCATTACAGCCAAAAGTATCCATGAGTATGGAACTGAGCTTTCCCCATTTTTGAAAGCAGAGCTGGTTCCTCCCTGTGTGAGCTGCTGCTTCCCTATAGAAAGGAATCTCTGTTACCCACATTAGTTAGGAGAGAGTTGTGTTTCAGTAAGTCAGTCCTATTTTTATAAGTCCTATTTTTATAAGTCCTGTTTTTATAAGGCACTGTACTTTTCAGAGACTTCATATCAAAATCCATCTTCCTGGGGGAGTAGAAGCAATGGCCTGCATGAAAATCAGAAGGCAAGAATAACAAAAACTACTCTTGCTGAGTCATATGCAAGGCATGTTTACAACAGCAGACCAAATAAATCTCAATATTTTCATCATTATTCAATTTGAGGCTCTACTGATAATTTTTAAAATGTTCTTAGTTTTGACAACTTAGATTATTAAGGAGGATATTATGTACCCGGCCTCCTTTGAATGATGTGACCAAAAATGCTTGAAACATACACAAACAAAGAAAAAAAAGGGAAAAGACTTGCAAGTTTTTTATGATGGGGGTTTTCTGAGGGGTTTCTTGTGGGGTTTGTTTTTTGAATTTGTAAAATTAGCATTCACAAAGCCAGGCTGCCAGGTGTTTTGTCTGTAAGAGATAAGTATCTCATATCTCTCTCAGCTTTTTTTGACAGATGAGCTCTATCCCATCACTTTCAAGGCATCAGCCAAATAGAGACCTTCCAGCTGCATCCTTTGGAGTGGATCAGTAAAATGATGCGTGGGAAGTATACATTGGTAAGGTAGTTGTCTGAAGCATTGCTGGAGATACTTGTATTTGGAAAAAGCTAGCTACAAATATATGATACAGATCATCCTAAATAAGAGCTGAACTGTAGTCACATGGCCTATTTCCTGCATCAGCAAAGTGAGCTTAGGAAACTCTTGCTTTCTTTTTGTCTTCCTCCATGTTCTCGGCAAGATGCATTAGGATTTTGACACCTTGGAAAGGCAGTTGTCATCCAGATGACTAACCTGCACTAGGAGTCAAAGTGCCAGAGAGCTAAGGTGATTATTAGAGATAATAACCCACAGAGGAGGGAGCAAGTGCCGAGGCCATGCTCTATTTGGCCATGCTTCTGGTGGGTCCTCCCAGCTATGCCAGTGTTGGGTGTGTCAGGTATTCAGCCTTTCACCTGAGCTTTAGCACTTCTAGTAGAAGGCAGCTGCCACCACTCCTGACTTCCTTGCAAAAGCTTTAGTACGTGCAGAGTAGGTGGGAAATCTGGGAAATCTATTAAGTTTCAACAGACAACAAACAGGAATGCCCCTGAAGTATTTGTGCTCCAAGACCCATCTACAAACAACAGGAGACAGTACTATCAAAGTGCAGATGACAGAGCACTGAGTGATTTAAGTCCATGAGATGTGGGCTTTTGGATTTCATTAGGATCAAGTTTAACTAGGCTTCTGTCAAGACATAATCAGACCCAAATATACTCCTTACAGCTATCCAACTAGCTGTGCAACATTCGTCCTGTTGAAGATATCCTGGCACCTCAGCCAGGAGAACGCATTGTGCTCTGCCTCTGTTCTTACTTGCACTGGTTCAATACTGCTCCCTAGGATGTCCCATTCCTCTGTCTCACCCTTCATCATTGTCAGGATGTTCCTCAGACCCCTTTTTTCATCTTACTGTTGCCCCATAAGCCTTGCCTGAAATCTTTATCTTAACACCTCCTGACACATCTGAACCACCGTATTACTGTCAGATGTTCTGGTCATTCGGAGCCCCTCAACTTGTGCCACATTCCTGGGAAGTGACACACCTTTCATGTTTTGCTTTGACAACTCAGCACTGGGCAACTAAAGTCTATTTTTAAAAGCACTAAAAATAATTGTTCTTTTTGTGAAAATCAGGATTAAGCTGCGCTTCTATGCTAGGAACGTGTAGGGCTTCCTGGAGGGAGTTGAAGACTTGCTCTTGCAGGGCTATTTTTAGAACATCTGAGACAAGTTTCATAAACATGTACTAAACTGGATTTTTTGCAAGTGGAAAGCAGTGCTTTTTAGCACATTTGATTGCTTTTTTTTTTTTTTTTTTTTCCCCTGGGGTAGTGCTCCTTTGTTCTTGAAACTTATCCACAAAAAATGAAGAGCTGGTCAGTGGCAACAAGTTCTCCACTGCCTCTCCACCTTTTTCCCTCTGTCTTTGATGATAAGTACACTCCTCTTGCATTTTCCAAAGATATTCCAAGTCTGGGTATTATAAACTCAGGGTTACTTTCTTTTGGAAAAGCTGCTCTCCTCCAGGAACAAGGGGCAAAAGACAGATGCAGAGGCTGCAGCAGGAGTGACCACACTGCTTTACTAATAACCTGGCAAGCAAGGGGAACTGTGAAGCACAGGACGTTGGGCAGATGCATTTGACAGCATTGCAGGACTTTCTTTTCAAGTTCTCAGTGACTGTGACAGAAATCTTCTCTCCTCCTCTTTCCCCACATCTAACTTGTACTAAAATAATGTCCTAGGAAAGAGCTGGAGCAGGCCACAAACATCAGAGACCAGATGTTCCAAATCTCACTTTTCAGCAAGGTTGAATACAGAGCTGTACTATTTGCTCTTTCTTGAGGGGGATGTTTTAAAATTATTCCCCAGGCAGTAGCAAAAGCAGTAGCAGGTTATGCTAGCTTCCGACTGGATGATTCCTGTAAAACAGCCAAGAGTCTACAAAATATTTTGGAACTAAAAGCGCCCAGCAGTATGTGCAGCTTAGAAAAGGACTGTTTTCCTAACAAGCTTTCCCACAGTGGTGATGTGAACTCCAAGTGCCTTTGTATGCCCATGGATCTCCTTCAACAACTTTGGCTCCCTCAGACTGCCATTCTCCTCCTGATGCTGCAGGCTCCAACAGAGCATCCTTGAATACCTCAGAACTTGATGATGCACAGGATAAAACATCTTCGTGCTATTTCCTGGTAATTTACTTCATTACACAAGCTGTTTGCTTGGCTAACTGTGTGTTTTATCCTCCAACACCTGCGGTCCAAATTCTGCTGCTGGTTGCAGGGCACTGAATCACACATTTCTTAAGGGTGATTTCTGCTTTTGCCAGTTGCAAAAGTCTTAGGAAGGATGATGGTTACATCTGCAAAGACAAGCCATGTGGTGTGGAAATTCCCCTCCCATAAAACATGAACATTTCCCTTCTAAACTGACCTGCTAACTTTAGGAGTGAAAGGTGAACTGCTGCTCCTAAGCAAAAACCTCATGGGTGTGTCTGTAAAGAAGTGGGTTTGAAAGTTTGTGATCTTCATATCTATAGTTCCAGGTTAAACAGGTGATGACTGACGCAGTGGAAGAGAGTGGTCAGTAAATATAAACAGAAATAGAGACAACAGGATATAAATGACAAACAGAGCTTAGAAACATTCAGTAAAAAAATTCAGTGCCACCAGGAACTGGGGGCACAGGTGGGAATCAGCAAGTCAGTGGTGGTGGAATAATTTGTTATGGATATTTTAACTTTTTTTAATGACTTTTATATGAATACATCATCATGAGGAAATTCTGGTCAGTTTTCACATCCTCGTGGTGCCTGGGGGAATACCAGAGCTTTGATTGTGAGCCCAGTGCTTCTGGAAGGCTCCTGCTCAAGATCTGACACAAGTCAGAAAGTTTTTCATATAGCTGCAAGGTATGTTTAAGAGTCTAGGTTAGAGCATGGGTTACTTATGGATAGAAAAAGCAGTGGTGCACTGAACTCTCAGTCTCCTCCTGTTTATTGATAAGGAAGAGCAAGCTCTACAGCAGTACTTTTGTGCATGTCAATAAAACGATATGCAGAACAGTTGTTCTGAATATCTCCATTATTTGCTCTTGCAATATTTTTGTCTGCTAGTTAAACATCTGATTCACAAATAATGCAAGGCTTGGGTTGGATTTTACTTTTTTTCATGCACACCTTTCTTTTTTTTTTTTTTCCCCACATCCAGCTTTCTAAGCTTTTTCTTTTAACACTTCTGCCTCAACTCTTGGCAACACCTGGATCACATACTTAACTTGCTTTTTATCTCAGCAGCTTGTAAGCTTTAAACAACTGACACACTCCATCAAAGGAAGAGAAAAACCAAAACAAGAACCCTATTAACCTCTGTTACCCATATAAACTAATTAACTCTAACCCCTCCCCAATTATCCCTGGAGAGGCGAATTGCTTTTATAAGCTTCCTGCTTTCTTTTCACCCCTCCTCTTCATGGCTGCTTGCCTTGCTCCTGAGGAGTGAGGGACTGACGTGCCCCCATCTGTGGCTGCTTTTGCAGCCCCGAGGGCTCTACAAACCCCAGGGTGCTGTGAGATGCTGAGCCCTGCATCCCTGCTTGGCCATGGTGCCCTTCAGGTGCCTGGGGGAAGGGGGAGAGGCTGCCTTTCACTATAACTCTTGGTCACACCTGGTTGTTCAGTCCACGGTCAAGGGTGGTGACCCTTAGTTTCTGACCTTGGATTATATTTCAGCTTTTAAATGGGCTTTCCGTCTGCTGATTAAAGCTTGTTTGTTCAAAGCAAAAGGATTAAAAAGAGTAATTATAATCCTGCTAATTTATGTGATTCTTCATGCTAAACCATGCCTGCGTGCATAGGCATCTGTGAGCACACGTGCCTGGGATGGTTTTTGTGTGCATTTGTTTTAAACCTGTGCCAGCAGTGAGGGAGACAAAGATTATTAACTGGCTGTTGTTAGTCCTCTCTGTGCCATATATATGTCAACACACACCATCGTTCTTCCTTTCTCATTAAGAACTAGCTAAAAGCAGTGAGTTATTTCAGGATGCCAAGCTCTCATTTCTGAATTGTTATTCAACAAGTAACCTGACACATAAGGTAAGGGCGACTGTGGCTATGCTGTCGGGCTCCACATGGCTTTTTTGTCATCTCTCCTATCAAACAGAGTCACAGTTACACATTTCCAATGCACTGCATTCTGAAGACACATACTTTGCATAAACTAATTATATGCAGGTGAAGGGGGAAGTCTCAGCAAGAGTCCCATGAAGCAAAAGGCAGCAAGTGGGGGGAAGCCTTGTTCCATGCTTTCAGAAGGGATATTAATAGCAGATTATTATTAGCAGGTCTGGGGTTGCAACCATCCTGATTGACATCACTCAAAACAAGTAGATCAATTCAGAGCTCAAAGCATGAGGGAGGTACAGGGCTCTCTCAGGTCTCTTGGCCACCCTGTCTCAGTTGTTTTGTGCCAAGGAAGGTGTCAGACTAGTCCTAGAAATTGAGCTCCTCCCTGCAGCTGGATGGGGCAGAGAGCCCGATGCAGGCCAAATGAAAGCTCAGCATGATTTGTAGTTATGCAGAGGGGCTTTGGACTTAGTCCAAACTTGATCAAAACTTGCTTGAGGGACTTCTCAATATTCTTTGTGACTTGGGCCAGGTGAGGTGTTTTGGATTAGGATTTAGCAAAACTCCAGGTGGGCCAGCAACTGGATCAGGGGTCTGTGGTTCCTCTCCAGGTGAATGCTTATGGAGCACGCAGTGGTGCAGGACACAGGTAGGGAGGGCCCAAATGGCCATGGACAAAGAACATGGCCTTACAGTGTTAATCCTAAAAGTATCAATTTTTCTGAAATATCCAGCTAGCACACTTTGAGGCCCAAACAAGTATTCGACTGTTTTTTTTCCTGACAAACACTACGGACTGGAACACGCTGCTGGGCAGGCTCTACGGAGCTCCACAGGGCCCACAAAGTTTTACTTTTGATACTGTTGCCTTCTGATTATCAGCTGAGCAGCAGTGCTGCAGAAACCTGCCTTGCCTTCCCCTCTGTAAGGATGAGTCAGGTTTATTTTATCCCAGGGTGCAGGACACTCGAGTATTGCCACTCAAGTAACTAAAAAAATAAGAAGACAGTCTAACCTGTGGGCACTGCAGAAGTGGCCTGCGTTACAGGGAATCTAGCTTGGATGTGCCATCGTGGCTACAGCAAGTCTCTCCATCTGTGGTGGTGAATTTGAGTGCTTTTCTTCTAAGGATGAAGAATTGAACCAAACCCAGCCCACATGAGAGCATTCCTTCAAAAGATAGCTGCCAGCCTATCCTCCTCTTTTTTTTCCATTCTTTCCTGTTGGTGTTTCCCCTTTCCTGCCCCCGTGTCCAGTCCCGTGGTGCTCAGCCTGCTGCTGGCTGGGGGTGCTGTGGGAGGGAGAGGGTGTCCCTGGGGTGGTGTTACCACAACTGGTCCCTGCTTGCACAGGGCTCAGCACACTGGGGGTGCTGAGTCTGGCCAAAGCACTTCCCTTCCCTTCCCTTCCCTTCCCTTCCCTCCCCAGGGTGGTCTCTCTTGCAGAGCTTTCCTAGCTGTGACCACAAAAACAGTGTTCCCATCTTCTGCTCCACTATCTGACTCCATGTGAGAGTGCAGCAGCAGCAAAATTAAGGCAGCAGATTAGAAATTCTAAAAATTTTCAGCACTTCTTCCCCATCCTCCTCTTTAGGAAGCTGCTTTCAATCACTTTATGTACTGAAAACAAACATGAAAGGAAAAACTCTCCTCTGCCTTCAGCTGTCAGAGCAAAAACCAGAATTC
Organism: Erpornis zantholeuca; assembly: GCA_013400515.1. Lineage (NCBI taxonomy): Eukaryota > Metazoa > Chordata > Aves > Passeriformes > Timaliidae > Erpornis > Erpornis zantholeuca. The sequence continues at coordinate 352,040 of VZTN01032719.1, read as the reverse complement.
CCTGAGCTCTTTTCAGAAGTGCTAATATTCTCCCCTAGGCCTTCATTATATCGCACACAGATCTGCAGTCCTCTGCACACAGGAAGGGAGGGAACAGCCTTAAAAAGTTGGGCTGCAATACTTATTTATTTATTTATTTAGTAGAAATAAAACCAAAAAATTTGCCAGCACCAGTGAGCAGCAGATCAGAGTGGCATAAAAAGGAAGTTTATGGTTCCAGCACTAATCAAACATGTAATGTTGGGTCAGTGTGATGGGGACGCCCCTGACCTGGCTCACAGTGAATATAGCCAATGTGTGGCTGAGTCCTCTTCCTCCAGCCTGGTACCTGCATGGCTCAAAGTGATAAGTTGTGTTTCTGCAGGTATCCACTTCTCCTTGCCTTGTTTCTAGCACAAATATAAAACTTTTTCTGCCTGCTGCAACTGAGAAAAATGGTGTGCTCCCTGTTCCTTGTTCAAGATGCCCAATGCATAAATTTCCTTGCTCTTCTGCCTGCAAACCATTTTGATTTTGTCAATGGCACTTATGCATCCAGCATAAGGATCCATCAGGAATACTGTTTGTTTGAAATTTGAAACTGGAATTTGTTCAAAGGGAACAAAGAGTTTTAAAAATTTAAATTGGGAGCCATTTATGATTGAGGAAACCCTCCTTTGGTAGTTAGGTACCCAAAACACAGGGTAATTCAGCCAAAACACCAGCCAAGGACCAGGCAATGGGATGGGCAGCCAGTGGGTGAAATTTCTTACTGTTCCTCATCTCCTGTCACCCACTTATGAACGCCTGTATTATGTTTTAGCATATTACAATCACGGGTATTGACTAATGGCAGGACTGCAATGGCAGGACCCTCACTACTGGAATAATTCCAGCCCAGAAATGACATTTACAACACACTGCCAGCAGCCATTGACACCAGCCCCCTCAATTTCTAGATCACTGTTTACAGCATACAAAGATTTTTTTGTCTCTCACTTTATTCACACTGTCTAAAGAAGAGAAAGAAAAAGGAAAAAAAAAAAGTCTAAAATGTTACTTTATTCAGTCTTTTTAAAAAGCCCCACCATGGAGCACCATTCTAGTTGGGAATGCACTCTGGGAAGACATTAACCCTACCGTACCATAGCAGGCATACAATGTGTTTGGAAAAGAAGATTCCTTTGGATTTCACTTGCTAGCCCAGAGCATCTTTTGGCTTTCTGCAAAGTTATGTGTGTTAGATGAGTCTAAAATGTCAGTGTCAATAGTACAGCACTGGGAACAGAGACAGGTGTTTGTGAAGTGCTGGCCTGATTAGAGCCAACAAACAAGAGTTCACCAATGAGACACACCATAAGATATATGCCTACACTCATAGCAAGGCACCTACAGCAGGGTAACAGCAGATTTTTCTAAGCACAGAACATCTTTCACCTGCCTCTAAGAACCCTGTGGCTAAAAATTAGACCAACTGTCTTAATGTGCTATATAAATACTATAAGTCTATGTGTAGGATGAACCTTCCACTTTAAAAAATTGCAAGTATTTTTAGTGTTGTGACTTGAATCTGTTGGTTGTACCAGTGGTGGAAAGCACTGGGTAATTCTAACTCTGCCCAAAGATCTGATCCATTTGTACACTGTCTGGGTCCCAGAATTTGAGTGGTTTAGCATGTACTGGCATTGGTTCTTTTAGAACTCCTCACATATTAGAAAGGATGGGATAAACTGCTTTGAAAACTGGAATTTTGCATACGGCTTGCTGCTGAGCATCTAGTAAGAAAGGCAAGTTTATTCACTTGCCTCACTGGAGTCATCCTGAGAAAATCAATAACATAGTCAAGATACAGCCATGCCATTCATATGGAAGCTGTAGTTCAGCTAGAAGTATAACACTGCATCCCTCAGGCTGTTTTCCAAGGCCAAAGAATTTTTAACCATCATTACAGCACTGAATGCATGCCATGCAACACATGTAATACACCCCTGCACTCCCCTCTCTTTTCTTTTTGCTAGAGACAAAAATCTCTCGTAAGCTGAGCAAATAACAAACTATATTGTTTTCTGATCTATATTATTCCCAGAATATTAATCCTCCATTCTCAGAATATGTTCAAGAGATTGGCCATCAATAAAATAACCTGGTTTTTTTAAAGACTACTCTTTGGCATGACCACCTACCTAGAGAATTTGCCTCAATAGATTGTAAAGTAGTGATTATCATTTTCTCGCTCTTCTGTTAGATCAATTCTGGCTGACAACTGCTCTCAGATAGTCTCTTCAGAGCTGATTAGGCTTCCTCCTGTAGCTGAGATACAATAGAGGTAAGATTCACAAGCAGAAGTAATTTCCTTTTGTAGATGAAGGCTGACTGTGGACTGAGGCAAAGTGGATGTCTCTGAGGGCAACACACCACACTGCTAGCAGAAGTGAAATGGCTCCAGTCCTTCTACTGACCATAGAGAGCCCTGGCCAGGCATAGTGGCTGCCATTTCACAAAAGCAATGGGGAAACAGGGAAGGTATTTCCAAAGACAGGAGTCAGAAGCATCTTTTCCCCCTGATGGAGCTGCTGCTTTCAGCCCTCCAGGCTCCACAGGGGTAGCAGATCTGCAGATCTCCCCACCTCAACTTTTCACCCAGCCTTGGCCCCATTTTTGCCAGAAGTCTTTACTTTGAAGCAGCAAAAATAATTTTTGCCTGTGCTGCTGAGCAGCTTGAAACAGCAATGTTAATTAGTCCCACAGACCAGATTTAGCAAAAATGGACAAGCTTTCAGGCACTCAAGTGCTTCATATTTGATTAAGCTATTTTCTGCAAGTAGAACACAGTCAAAAAACAGAATATCCTTTAAAATGGGCAACAAATCCAACTAACTGACAGGATCTGAAAGGACAGGATGAATAAGGGGGAGATAAAATCAAGTAATAAACTGTAAAACTGAAAAAAAAAGCCCTGCATAAAATTAGATGGATTTGGGGCGTTTCTCAGTGTGAAAGGAGTAACACAGACGACAGGAATGGTCTCTCTATATGTTATGACCTGCTCAGTAAAAAACCCCTACATGGTGTCTGTTTAACAGGTACCAATGGCAAAGTATGTCTGTCCAGTGGGTTCCCCACTAGGCAGTACTCAAAATTAGAGGGGTCTCCATCAACAGAAGTGGCAAAAGCTGAAGCTGGATCTCAGAGTCAGTCTAGTCTCATAGCTCATGCCAACCACCTGATGTGCCACCACATCCCTGCTGTGAGATGTGGGCAGCACTGCTGAGGACTCGCCAAAAGAAAGTTGTATAAACAATCCTTCAAATGCTGATTTTGCAAGGTCAGCAGCACAGGACAAGTTAGAGAGCAGCATGCACAGATACCCTTGCTGGAGTGAAGAAACAGCTCACATTTTTATTGCATATAGTACACAGCTTGCTACCCAATGAAAAGGCCAAAAGTCAAGATGTGATTGATACTTTTCAAGGATGCCACAAAGGAAAAGAGGCCCTTCTCTTAACCATGGTACCACAGGCCCAGCAAGAAGGCTTTATTTGAGGTTGAGGGTAAGTTAACTGTGAGGTATCCAGCTGGAAAGGCTGTCAGACAATTTCCCCAAGGCAGAGTCTGAGCCTACAGACTATGGGGCAAGAGAAACAGATGTACCAAGCACATACTGAGATCTCCATGAGTATACTAATCATGCTTTATGCCATGTCTAGGAACAACCTTGCTAAGGTTTTTGCATTGATGCAATGATGTAGATACTTGCCAGCAATGCACTAGAAGGCAAGGAATTATTCTGCTAAAGTTACCAGCAGGATGCCACAGCCCTATGAAATCACCAGATGCCAGGTATGATAAATGAGCACAGCTCTTTAGGTATAACCTTAGTAGGGCAAGAGAAGAGGTCTAGTGAGAGGGGACATACTTAGGAGAAATACTAAAGAAATTACCTCAGCAAATCTTCCTGTTCTCCTTACACCAAAATTTCCTTCATCCTTCAATGTCCTCTTTTTCCTCCCCACTGCCAGCCACCAGCAGGTATGAAATAATCAGGTTTATCAGCTGAACACTATTGGCAAGAACACCTGTTTGCAAGTGTACCTTTTCAGTTATTCTAGTTGACTGTTTCTAGGATTGAGTGCTTTTTAAAAGGAAGATGCAAATCTGACGCTAAAATGGAAAAGAAAATAATTCACCTTTTATTGTCTCTTGGCATGACAGAAGATAGGAAAACAACGGAGTCAGAAACTGTCTTTATGGTGAAAAAATAATGTTTCCTGATCTGTCCTTTGCTTTTCCCTTTCATGTACCTGATAACTCTGCTCAGGGTCTGCTGAAGACCTAAGATTATTCATCTGAAAGTTGCAATCCCTTAATTAATGCTAATAGACACCCAAGTGGATCTCATCATAATTAGTGTGGCTCTGTTAAAGTACTGGAGAAAACAGACTGCTCTGCATGTAGGCTGCAGTACCAACAGATTGACAAACTGCAAAACTACTTGAAAGTAGCATAGGGCTGAATCCTGCTCCACTTCTATTTATATCACTCTAGTGATGCTACAATGAGACACAGTGGTGTAAGCCCCACTATTCAGGGATGAATAATGTTTTGGTTAAGATGCTGATATAGTTAGATATGCTCATATTCTGCAGGGGATTCAGAACACCAGGAAAAGGCCATCCAGCATCCCAAGAGGGCCAGCACATTCGGAATTCAGAAAGATTAAATGCAGCAGTGATAGACAGCTCCAATGAGTATTTTTAAATGGCAACTTGCCACACAAATGGTGAAGTGTGGATTTTATTAACTAACTTTTAGTTAATTTACTGTCCAGTGAGATTCTACAATCAAGAGACTGCTCTTTTCATATGACTTTAAATACTGCAGTGGCAAAGCCCAGGTAAGCATGTTCCCGTGTCTTTTAACAGTGTGAAACTGCTTGAGAAAAAGAAAAAGCGGGGGGGGAGGGGGGACTCTTTAATTTGTGTCAAACTTTGATGTTGTTCCTGAATCCTCCTTAAATACTGTGGCTGAAATCCTCATTCCCATGGCAGCAAGACGAAGGGCCTTCATGGGCTCCAGGACCCAGGCTCCACTTGGAGCAGAATTCCAGTTTGCTACCCCATCCTTCCTGCTTTTCTTGTTTGCTCAGTCTGCCCTTGTACTCCCCTTTTAGCTCACACATTAGTGCAATCACTTCTAAATTAAGAATTAAAGACACTAAATCAATACAAACCTCAGAACTAACAATCTGTATTCAAGCCTCATTGTCCATTCCACTGCCTTGCTTCTACTCCTCTGAGCTCTTGCTCTTAATGGCCAAACCTCCCATTTTTTCTACCAAAAGAACATGCTTATGTTCTTACAATTGTCCATGGACAATGGACAATTGTTTTAGCAATTGGAGGACCTGAAATCATAGAATCAAAGAATGGCCTGGGTTGGAAGGGACCTTAAAGATCATCTTGTTCCAAGCCCCCTGCCATGGACAGGGGTATTTTTCAATAGACCAGGTTGCTCAGATTTCCATCCAACCTGGCCTTAAACAATTCCAGGGATGGGGCATCTACAGTTCTCTGGGCAACTTTTTCCAGTGCCTCATCACCCTCACAAGAAAAGAATTTTTCCCTGGTATCTATTCTAAACCTGCTTTCTTTCAGTTTCCAGCTTCAGTTCTTTACTAATTCCTTATGGCAAACCACAAAGTGCAACTGAAGACTCTTATTTGACTACAGATTATATAATAGAACACACAGAAGGACCTAATCTAGAGTGAGAGAAAATTTCAAAGTGCTTTGTCAAACACAGACATCAAAGAGAAGCTGAGGCAGTTTAACATCTATTTACCACTTTAAAATGAGTCAATCTTTTCTATAGTAGTTATCTATCTATCTGTCTATCTATCTATCTATCTATACCATATGCATTATAGGAAAGATATATATATATATATGAGAAACTGTTTACTTGTTCTGAAAAAATTAAGAGTCAGCAACCCTACAATAATAAGCAGATAGCAGATCTAAACCTCAAACTTCTAAGTTTTTATTCCCAAGAGTGAGAAATATTTTTTTAAGAAATGAAAGTCACAAAAGGGTGTGCCTGTCTCATTTTTCTTCCGCTCCAGTTATATACAATGCACAGCATGTGGCGGTTATCTGACAGTGAGGTTCTTCAAGTTCTATACCCCACAGTGGTGAGTTTGAAGGATGCAAACAGCATGGCCTCAATTCATACTTGTTTTACTAATGCTTTGTGTCTATTTTTACAGCCTGTTTAAGAATTCCTTGCTTTACAGTGGTGACATAGTTTTAATTTATAGCGGCCAGATTTTTAGGAACATTGCTACCAAGAAACCAGCATTTTGACCTCTGCACTTTCAGACTTTTTAACTTTAACTATAAAGTTAAAAAAAACCAAAACCAAAGCAACCTAAACCAAAAAAACCCAAAAGAATGATCATCCACAGAAGGGAAAACTTCAGCAATGTCTGTGTCTGCTCTTGTCTCCTAACACATCTAAAAGAGATGCTGTCCTCTCTGGGTGCATCTACATTATTGTTTTGGCTTAAATTAAGTATATGGTTTGGAAGCAAATCTACCTGTCCTTTTCACTTGCCAGATTTTGGGCCACATCACAGAGTGGGAGATTTTGACCTGGGTATTTTCTACCTTGAAGTTAATTTGGAAGACATCTCCCAAGAGTGGACACAGTGTTGTCTGACCATGAATGACATGCAGATCCCCAGCACCAAACTAGGGTTAGTTCATAGTAAACTGTCAGAATGTGTGTGGTGATAATATCAGTTCCCAGCACCAACTAGTCTTCTCCTTTTGCAGTGTGCTACTTGCTAATGTAGTCACAGTCTCTGAAACTAGTTTCTAACTTTCCCTACAGCCTTCCTTGGGAAGTGTCTGCTATGTTACAGCTGGACAACAATGCCCTTCCTCCAACTGCAGGACCAGAGTGCAAAGCTGCTGGCATGTGGAAAGTGGCCCCTTCTCTCCACCTTCCCTCACATCCCTTTCCTGGTGAACCTGCCTTTCAAATCACAGAATCACAGCATATGCTGAGTTGGAAAGGATCCATCAGGATCACTGAGTCCAGCTCCTGGCCCTGCACAGGACATCCCAAAGAGTCACACCTTGTGCCTGAGAGCATTGTCCAAACACTTCTTGAACTCAGACAGGCTTGGTGCAGTGACCATTTCCCTGGGGAGGCTTTTCCAGTGCCCAACCACCCTCTGGGTGAAAAACTTTTCCCTGATAACTAACCTAAACCTCCCCTGACTCAACTTCATGCCACAGTATCATAGCCCTTAAATATGACTTAGTGGAAAAACAGGCCCTGGAGTTTCCATTCTTGGAGATATTCAAAAGCCATCTGAACACAGTCTTGGCAACTGGCTCTAGGTGTCCCTGCTCAGGCAGGGAGGATTGGACAAGAAGACTTCCAGAAGTCCTGTCTAACCTCAACCATTGTGTGATCCTATGCCAACCATTCCTTTCCAACTATACCATAAAATCTGAAATGTATTGCTCACAGGACCAGAGGAACGTGTCACCAAGCTCCCCATGGAAAAGGTTTGAGGGCTCCCAGGGCTGGCAGAGTAACTCGCCATAACCATCACAGAAAGATGCCGCTAATCCTAGGAGAAACAATACAGCTGAAAACATTTGTTCTTGACTGAAACACCTCCCAGGTCAAAGTAATGCCATTTCCATAGAGACACGGTGCCCAGGGATCTCTCCAGCAGAAAATCAAGTATTGCAGCCACTGGCAAGAGCAGTGACTGCCTGCCTGGAGCTGGGCACAAGCCACCACCAACTCCTGCTTCACCTCCTGCCCTGCCCAGGAGGGGAAGCCACAGGAGAGGGTTGTGCTGATCTTCCCTATCCCTAATGCTGCTGAGGGTGTGGCAGAAACAGCCCTGGAAAAGTATAGGCACAGCAGGGTACTGAGGGAAAAATGCAGATTAATTAGATCACAGACCAAAAAAAAAAAAAAAAAAGAATGGTGAGCTATTTATTCAGGTTCAGCATTTTTGAGAAAAGGAAAACAAAACGGTTTTGCTCATGGTTCAGAAAGAAGAACACAATATAAAACATATTTGAGGTTTGCAGCTAAATATCTTCTAAATTCACAATAGAATTTTTACAGAGGTCAAATAAATTTTTTAGAGATTAAAAGAAAACACAGGCTTAAACATTGCAGAAAAAAATATCATTTCAACTAGTTACAGTAACAAGTGCTGGGCTGGTAATATCCTCTTTCTGTCAGAATTGATCATAAAAAGCATTTCAGATGGGCCCTCTGCAGCTTTACAAAGCCTTCGACAGAAGCTGCCTTTTGTGAACTGCATAACCCATAGGGCAGCACAGCTGCCTTCCATATAAGTCACAGACTGAGACGTGGATATCACAAGAGAGAAGCTCCAAATGGTTTAAAAGCAATATAGTGAAAATAAAGGTCCTTTAAATATATGGACAAGCAGTGGAGATGCTATCTAAGACATGCGTTAAAATTAAAGAAATGCAGAAATAAAGCATTTTCAGACGATGACTTTTACCGTCAGCCATAAAGTTTTGGTTGAGTTTATTGGATGTAGCCAAGAACTTTCAGATGGATTTCTAAGTGTCTCATGATATAGCCAAGGCCTTCAGAGTGTTTTATTTACTAATTAAATGGATGCTGGTAGGCTGAGTGCCAGTCTGTGCCATTACACAATTACATTAAAAGATCTGGATGATGTAGAACTTTCATCACCCATTTGGGGTTTTAACAGGCTATTTCGCTCTCTTTACTAGTATTGGCTTATTATAGTAGGTGCTGTCATTAGCGTTCAGTCAGCCAGAGCTGAATTTGCAGCCAGTTTGACGTGAGCATGTGCTGTTGTGTATTAATTAGGAAGTGCTGAGTGTACTGTGTGACCCGTTTGCCTCAGCTCTGCAATTAGCAGCTTCACAAAAGCGTCTTCTGAGGACCCGAACACAAGTTAATCTTCCGGGGGGAAATGGCAGAAGAAACAATCAGCAAAACATTTCGAATGGGATGTGAGATAATGCTGCCTAAATCTGAAAGGTCTCACGTCTATGCAGTGGTCATATTTTGCCTGCTTTTAGGACATTGGCAAAGTACCATGTCTTTGTTTCTGGAATAAAAATTCCAGTGGAGTACATTGCCCTTCATGTTTGCATCTTTCTTTCTACATTTTGGAAGCCGCAAACTCTGACCCAGCATGTCTGCATGCCTTATTATAGCATGACATAACCCTCCTGCCTATAATTTGGAAGAGAAAACTTGTCATTCCCAGTCAGATACCCACTGCACACAACATTTGCTCCATCAATTGTTCAAAGACCTACCGAGAGCCAACTGTCTGAAGTTTCTCCAAAAGAAACCGTTTCCCCACTGTGTTTGTGCGGTATTCAAAATGCATTTGCCACTCTGCATTTGTCTGGTTAGCATTGGAGACAAGCTGACTTCCAAGGATGTGTTTATTTCCCACCTCACTAAAGGACAGACTCAGCCAGTTTGCCATCCATTTTCCTCCTGCGCTCAGTGTCTCCTGTGGCTGGTACCTACCCAGCAGACTGGAGACTGCAGGCTCAGGGACTCCAGCTACACTTAGTCTGCTTAGAAGTTAACCTACAAACAACTACATTTCTTCTAATGAGCTTTTCAATGTAATTGGCTTTTAAATTGCTTTTTTTTTCAATCTATGGTGAGGGAAGATGGTGAGGATCAGCTCAGGTAAGCATTACCATTTGGAGTCCATCCAAATGAGATCAAACATTTTGAAGTTCTTCTCTTGTTGAAGTCTATAGCAGCTCTTGAAATTTCTGGCAGTTGCTTAATGCCTTCTGGCATGCTCTCCCCTCCAGCTGCAAGCCCACAATATCCTTGGGGATATCCATGGGAATTGCTTATTTCTAGTACACTCTTAGCACTACTATCTTTTACCCAATGAGAAACACCATGTGATGAACTTCTCCCTCAGTTTCAGCTGAGATCACTGAGCAATAATTGAACATAAAACCAATGCTTAAATCCAATAATTGAGCTTAAATAATCTAGCTGAAGATTTCTGTAACAGTTTGCTACAAATTAGGTTGGCTCCCAAATTTACAATGGCTGGCTCAATTCCTAGACTTTACAGACACCTGTTAGCAGTCATTAGCCACATCTTTGGATTTTACTTCTAATACAGTGGCATTATTCCAAAAAAATTTCTCCAGCAGGTAACACAGATGGGCAATCATCACCTACCGACCAGATCAGTGTGAATACTGTGTGTGATAACAGCTAGAATGAGGATTCACTCTGTTTATCTGACATTATATTCTAGCTGACGTATCAATTCAGTTAATCTGACACTTGGCTAACATTTCCTGCACAGGAGCTGTTTACAGCTCAAATGGCAGAAAACCATGTCCAGACTCAAGTGGTAAGTGAATGTCATATAATCATAGAACATTTTGGGTTGGACTTTGAAAGGTCATGCAAGCCCAATCCTGTGCTAGGAGAGGGAGTCACCCAGACATGGTAGAGGTAACACAATATTCCTCAGATTTATGCAGAAAACTCACATTTCTCACTCTCTCCTGCTCTATGAGGAGTAGCTTCAGTCAGCCCCCACGAGTCCAGCCATGAAAGTGGCATGAGCATGGGCAGAGCTAGAACCAGCACTCTGCTTCTCAGCCCCAGCTGAATTAAACAGAGGACTAAAAAAGTCAACAGTCTTGGGATTACACAGAGAATGGAGTGGCCTTGGTGAATAGCCACACAGTGAAACCTCGGTCCCCTATTCCTTGAGAAGACCTTGTGGATGTCTAATGATATACAGGAACACACAAACTGGTTGTCCAGTGTAAAACTCTTCTTCAATCTCAAACTGCTTAAAAGATGTTCAGTAAGACTCACTCCCCTCCCCTGACATTAGCTGGATGCCCCTTCTTTGGTAACTGCCAGCTGGGGAGTAGTGAGTCAGAGGTAGAATCATGGAATCATAGAATATTAAGGGTTTGGAATGGACTTTAAAGAATACCTAATCCAAACCATACCACCCCTGCCAGCATGGGCAGCATACCTCCCACAAAAGAATCCTGATTTTTAATTACTCCAGTCACTGTGTGATATTCCTTTCCCTAGAAAACCTTTAAACCTGAGCCATCCAGAGAACAGAAATATAAATTATCAGCCTTGTTATGACTTCTAGGAATAGCTCCCAAGAAAAGCAACAAGAAAAAAATCCTGACATTCCTTTCCCCCCTCCTACCCACCCTGGTAACGACCATCAACATACTACTGAACTTAATGAGAACAATACACTTTATTAATTTTGACGGTCAAAGTTGTGTTGTCAATAGTTACAGGAACTTTTCATGATATTCAGAAGTGTGCCTAGGAAGAGGGACTTCTGTTCAAGACCAAGGCATTGATACTCTGTAGTCTCTTACGTAGTCCAAAAACCAGATAATGACCAAACAATAACTTATCTAGATCAGAAGAAAAGCTGTGTCTGGGGAACAAGTCACCTACAAGCACTGTGTCATGTGTCTGGGCAGGAGATTATGTTGGTCTTGGGGCTGCCTAATAATCTGATCTTGCTGTGAGCAGCCTGAAGCTGATGCCACCAGCTCTTAAGCAAAGTTGCAGGATGAATGTCTGTTCTCTTGCATTTGCTATGATTGTCTTTAGTAATAGCATTCATTCCCCCCTGACAAATATTCATAGATTCATTCAATGACTATGTCTTCAAGGCAGTTTGTATTTCCCTAAACTGCAGCAGACATCCCCATAAAGGCAGCAAATAAAGATATTGGATGCTCAAAGATGTCTCTTTGAACCTGAGCAATGGCTACTGCCATACATGGAGTTCTTCAACATGTTTTATCCATACTTCCTCTTCTCTGGGTTCTCTTGTTACCCCTCTCTCCTTAATACATTTTCCTTTCCTTCTTGAGAAACACTCTATTAGTTTAAGTTTTAGAGATTTGGGTCACCCACAGTTATAGCAGACCAGGAATGTTTGCTGTTTTGATGTATGCTGCAATGATGCTTTAAAAGAATAAATCTGAAGTCAGTCTACTAAACCTTCTGTCCACATCATCACTACCACAGCAGTGCTCCCACTAATAAATTGAATAATGGTTTTCCTAATCCATTGAAGAACGGTTCCACAGAGACTCAAAAAGGCATCTAAAGGTAGCATTTAAATTCATGCATGGATATATTATTATCTTATAATATATCCTGAAAACTGTTGGATTTACCAACCAGTAGCCAGCCTAGGTATCAACAAATCAGAAAACTGTATTCCCTGGTTTGGGCAGTAAGGGTTTTAGAAGGCAGCCTTTTCCAAGAATGAAAATTCTTTCTAGTAGTTAGATTTAAATTTTTTGAAGCAATGTACCTGAACACAAAAATAAGCTTGAATTCCCCACTGGTATCTCAACTCAAGTTACCAGAAATAAGACCATCAGTGTAGTAAAGCAAGCACATGTGCTGGCTGAAGGGCACAATTCCAAGGACGTTAGCAGCTGATATTCAAATGGAATGGTCTTTAGTCCCATGGCAACCACAATTTTTTCTCTTTTGAAGCAAGGAAGTTATAATCCTGAATGTTCTGCTTATGAAAAGATTCTTCTGAACTCATCCAAGGGCCACCAAGCCAACAGAAAGATTCTTCCATTGGGTAACTGGTTTTCTTATGTCTAGGGTTTTTCTAATATGCATTGATTTGTTTATGAAAGATGGGACTCACAGCTTTGTGGGCATAATTTCCAGTCTGCAACCTATAAGAAACAACAAATCAAAAGGAAGCCTCTTCATCACCCACCATTCTCTTATTTTAAACAAAAATTTGCCTGTGCATTTGCCTGATTAAAATACTATTTATCTGTGGATGGGGATGCCCCATTTTGCAGAATAACTTGTTTCAGTGACAACACCTGATAATGACCAAAAATTAAATGTTCCAGGATGAAGGCATTTACCTCAATGATCTTCTGTTTTAAATGACAAAAAATATTTTGTGTCACCACTCTTGTTCTTTCTCTCTCATCTGGCTGCTAATTTGGGCTTCCCAGCAGGCCTTAACGGAGAAAGCAAAAACCAGGAGGATGTTCCTCAGCCACTGGATGTTGCTAAGTGCTGTGCTGAAGTCACTGAAGCTGTGACAATTTACGCCAGCTAAAGATCTGCCTGCAGGGCTCAAAATTCAGTCAGCTGTTGTCCCTCCTTTCCCTTCACCATGCAAACAAAATTTTATTTAATGTGTACAGTAACTCACTCAGTACTATTGGGAAGAGGAGAGAACAGAAAGGGAGTTCCCAATATTAAATGTTTGCTATCTGAGGCTTGGATAGAAACCCACAAAACTGTGATCAATCAGAACGCACCACATGGAAATGATGATGGAAAACCCCAGTGAATAAACATGCCAGCAATACCAAAGCTTGTCTCTAAAGAACATATTATTGTAGGTTTTTTGTTTTTTGGGTTTTTTTTTAATAAGAATTTGGTTGTTGTTTTTTCTTAATAAACATTTTCTTAGTTTCCTGTATTTGGTTTTTTCTCTTCTCTCCATAAATTTTTCCCCCCTCCCCCCACCGAAAGGCCCCATATGTTCAAAGGCAAGGTGGAACATTAGCAACCAGGCCAAATAAAACTGAAGAAGCATTTAGGTGCACAGAACAGGCTATGGGATGGATGGGATGAGTGCCTCATTTCTTAATTTGTGGATCACCTGGTTAGCACTGAAATTGAGCTGATGTACTATACCAAAAGTTCCTCTCACGTCAGGACAAGTTATAAAGTCTCCAACCAGTGTAGCAAACTACAATGCACTCAGTTATCTGTAGGCAGAGCAGCTGAGCTGCCTGTGCTGCTCCAGCGTGGATCCCATGGGAATTATGCGGCAGAGACAGCCCTGTGCAAACAAGCTCTCTCTCTCTCTCTGCAGGGTAGTGCCAACCCAAACCAGCTGCTGTCTTGTCAGCAGTGGGACTCAGGGCAATTCCCAAACCCCTGGAAATGTTCTCACTGCATCCTGGGGTGAAATAATGGCATGCTCTACCTGACAAGGCAGGAAGGCAGGTAGGATGGAAGGCAGGAAGGAAGGCAGGAAGGAAGGCAGGAAGGCAGGAAGGAAGGCAGGAAGGAAGGCAGGAAGGCAGGAAGGAAGGAAGGCAGGAAGGCAGGAAGGCAGGAAGGAAGGCAGGAAGGAAGGCAGGAAGGAAGGCAGGAAGGCAGGAAGGAAGGCAGGAAGGAAGGCAGGAAGGCAGGAAGGAAGGCAGGAAGGAAGGCAGGAAGGCAGGAAGGCAGGCAGGCAGGAAGGCGGGAAGGCAGGAAGGAAGGCAGGAAGGAAGGAAGGAAGGCAGGAAGGAAGGCAGGAAGGCAGGGAGGAAGGCAGGGAGGAAGGCAGGGAGGAAGGAAGGCAGGAAGGAAGGAAGGCAGGAAGGAAGGAAGGAAGGAAGGAAGGAAGGAAGGAAGGAAGGAAACAAACCCAGGTGTACATGGGTGACACTTTGCAATCTAACATCATTCCTACTCTGGGACATCAGAGACCAGGACCTTTGGGTGTAACGCCAAAGGAATCCTTCCCATGTGGCAGCCATGAGGAGTTCTTGCCCCTATACAGAGTTTAGGCACCGTAAAGCTGAGTGAGCAGAAATGAAAGGATTTATTTCACCTGCCTTAAAGTTTGGCCTAGGTTCTTTCCATAGTCAAAAGAAACAATCACCTCCCCAGCGGAGTTCATCTCCCCTGTTTTAGGATGGGCTGGCTCACTCTTCAGAGGTACTGGTCTTTCTCCACTGTCTCTAGAGGACATCTTACATACTTTTAGACAGCTAAGAAAAATGAAATTATTTCCACCCAGGTGTCAAAACTGGCTCCTTTTGTTCCTGAAATTTGACTAATACGATTAATCAGAATGAACTGACTCATGATAATATTGAAAAAAAGGAATTAATAGGACTGAAGACAAGATAAAGAAATCCAAGTTCTCCCTGATGTAAAGGAATGAAATTTATGGTTGCTATCTGCACTGTCATTAGCAGAACATTATATTTCTATAAAGAAAGCTTTGTATTCCAGTTCATGAGGTACAGAAAATGTGTCGATTGTGCCCAAAATGCCAGCCTAGTAATTTCCAGTCTGGTAGTTTTGACAGTCTTAATGAACGGGCTCAGCAAAAAACAAGGACTGGAATGCAGAGATAGCTCTATTCGGTGGACTGACAGGCTCTTTGAGAAGGGCTGCGTAGGACCTGCCCTAAATATTCTCAGCCATTATGTATTAGCACTTCTCAATTTCTTAAGCATGAAATTGACTTACATATTCTAAAGAAGAAAAAAGGGGGGGCTTGGAGGGCAAAGAAGAAATCGCCATTTTTAGTGTACAAGCATATTTACATAATCAGGGCAAAAACCTGCATTTTTAAAACGCCCTAAATACATATTTACATGAGAGAACGCAATGATTCCAAAGAGGCTGATAAAATGCATTTTAAGTATAGCTAACTACATATTTACACAACCAAGACAATAATCCCCATTAAGGATTTTTTTTTTCCACATTGCCACATTAGAAAACCGAACAGTTATTAATCCATACAACTCCACATTAACTCCTAGATACTGCATGTCCTCAGGGCATTGCAGTACCAGCAAGCGTACACTGAAGCCTAGAAAATTCCTCATGGGGAAAGGAGAGGTTCCCTCTCTCTCTGGGTTTTGCTCAATTATCACTCTTCTTCCAAGAGAGCTCCCAGAACTGCAGTGTCTCTGCTGCAAGCGGAATCCTGCTCGAGTCACTGCTGAGCTGCACCAAGGGTAAACACTTTTTACAAGTCATTATTCAGAGCAATATTTCTGAATGAATTGTGCCTACAGAGGCACACATCTGCTCGGCATGGTCACTTCGGAGTGCAAATGCACTTGAGGCAGGGAATTCCCTTTTTCCTTAGGGCAGGAAAACCTGGTCTCCTCAGAGGCTGCAACAAACAGCGCGCAGGAATGTAGCAGTTTGGGTGTGACAGGGCAGGCGGACACACGGGGAGAACAAGAAAGGATCTCTGCTATCACCCTCAAACACCTCCCCTAAACAATTCTATGTAGTTAATAGATTACTAACACAAACACGAAGCTTGTGTTCCCTCCTCCATACCCTCTGAATTCTTCCCATTAGAAAATCCCATCTCATTAATAGGTTGAACAGTATTTTTATATATTTTCCCCCTTCCTTACTTCTAGCTTCAATTTCAGTGACAATGAGTTTCAGGAAATAAGAGATACTAGATTTTTTTTTCTGGTAATTCACCATCTATGATCAATACAACTTCATGTATCTCTGGGCACAACTTTTTTTTTTTTTTTTAATAGACTAAAAATAATGAATTATGAAACATTTTAAACATTAATGCATGCTCCACTTTAAGCAGCTGTCAAATTCATCTGCTCCTGCTCCCCAAAGGAAAACTTCTCTTCCCCCAATATCAAAACCCTAAAGACAGTCAAATACAGAGCTTTTACTGGTGCAGAAAGACAAACATCCATCCTCAAAAGTACTGGCTGTCTTTGATATCTTTTCTGCCTTACCTCACTTGCCCATTGCTCCCAGCCCTGTCCCACCAAAAGAAAAGCTGAACAAAAGAGCCAGCAGTGCACCTGCCATCTGGTACATGTGCTCCATCCTGCACCTTACCTGCTCTCAAAAGGGAAAGCTGGCTAATGCAGTGAGGTGGTTTTGGGGTATTATTCACGTTTTCAGATTTTCATTCTCTACACAAAGCAGAACTCCCAGGTTAGATTAGATTACACCTGGGCAGAGCTGGGATGGGCAGGTGGAGGATTCACTGGTATGTGGGAACCAGCCCAGACAACTGTTTGTGGCACTGTTCTTGGGAACAGTCAACAACCTTGTCACGTACATGATGTTTTTACACCACCTTTGCTTGCAGCTTGAACTTTCTTAAGCATTTATTTTGCATTAGCTGACTTTCACTGCTGTTGTTCTCAGATTCTGTGCTCTCACCTCACTGATGAACTTCTAGAAAAAAAATTTCCTTCTCTGACATGTATCCAGCTTGTTCCCTTTATACTTCTTCCCATGTTCTGCTAATGTACGAGGTCCAGCTCAGCATGGCCCATCTCCACTGATCTGAACCTTAATCAGCTGGGAATCCAGTAGCAAAGAAAGCCCAGACGTGGGAGAAGTGATAATTTCAAGGGTATTTCAGCAGCTGCAGCCACTGACAGAGTAGAGGAGGATAGCAGAGACACAATACAAATTCACAGGCCCTACCTGAAAGTGGTTCCACACGATAATAAATAGCATCACAGGCCACTGGACCATGAAAAAAGAGAACACTGCTGAAAGATTTTAAGGGATTATACCTACTTCTCAAAAGAAGTATGGAAAAAACGAGGAGTCTGACTCTCAGCATAATCTATGCTGCCTGTAAGGCATTTTCATAAACACTTGTGGTAATTTCTTACTCAAAGTAAGCAAACAATAGCATTGACACACAGAAACACATACGTGCAAACACGCCACCTGAAGAAAGCTCCAAGCTGTGGCAATCCCTGACCTTTGTTTGCAGACATGAACACTGTTGCACAGCCCTCTTCCATATATTTCTCTCTGCCTCACACCCGCTGGCCTGAGCACAACCAATGCACAGACATCAGAACGGAGACAGCACAGAAAATAACGAGCCTCAGAAGGGTCATCAAGGGATGAGATTGATCAAGGAGAAAGTTTGGCAGCCAACACAAGTGGGCTGAGAAAGCTGTTGTGCTTTCAATAGCATAAGTTCCTTGGGCCATAAAGCTGACAGTTGGGCTGCACACTTGCATTCCAAGCCGACACATTTATTGGAGAAGTAGAAAGCTAATGTTGGTCTATTAACAATTGCTGTCTGCTGTAAATCACTGCAGGACCTCCCTTGAAGCATATTGCCTTCCATTTATCTCACTGGCATCAAGGAACCCTTTGCCCTCTTCAACTCATTCTGTGACTATTAAATCAAAACATTGTCTTTCGGGAGAGGACTGGTTCACAAAAGCCAGAGCAGTAAACAGACTATTCCAATATGAGGTGCAAAACATAACTGGGGGATATACATGATTTGATCCAAACTTGCAGTAAGTTTGTTGCAAAGATTTGACTTAATTTTATTTCCTTCTCTGGAAAAAATCAGTTCTCCTAAGCTTGGTCAGTGTTCTGGGAGAGAAACTGCTACAGAAACCAGCATCTCATCAGGATATGATACATAAACAGATTTGCTACTCTTTGAAATGAATGGAGATTAAGAGTTTAGTATTAGTTTCTTATGAGTTTCTTAGATACAATTTTTCCAAGAGAGCTAATATAGGACTGGAATGACAGAATTTAATGCTGTAATTATAATTTTTGTAAATCTGGCTTATGCTGAAAAATTGCAAGACTGAGCTTTCTTTTTTTTTAACCAAAAAAGCATCCTTTATAATTCCTTTACTATTCAGGAGAAGACCAACTGATAAATAATCATGATGGGAAATAGGACATGTGGAGCTGAGATATTTTTATGAACTTTCTCATCATCTGGACTCAAAGGACTTGGTCAGATACATTCCCTGATAAACTCACTCCTTCTGTGGTCAGTGTTCTTTCCTGCTGACAAGGAGCAAACATATCCCACTTAGTCACACAGTAGGAAAGAGCAATAAGCAAAAAAAGCAGCAGTGAAGTTTGTGTGGGAGAATGCTGTGTTCCCAGTTCATACCACAGAGGTGGAGCTCACACCACTGCCCACTCCATCAGACGGGGGCAGCCCAGGTTTGTGTGTGAAAGGACATGAGGTCCCAGCAGTGCCGAGCAGGTGAGAATCCTGTTCTGCAGACACCACAGGGGTGTGAGCTGTCACACCCTCATCCATGTGAGAGAGGACACAGCCCTACAGCTCACACGAGAATGAGAAGATGACAAGAGCTGTGGTGCACGAGTAGGGTCTGAGGGCCCAGAGTCAGGCATGTGCTCAAACATCCGTGCCGAGGTCCTGGGGCAGGACAGAGAGAGGTGCAGCAGCCACCCAAGAGCAGCATGTGCTGGTGCCAGGGAGGGGATTGGGTACCCACAGATGTCGTCTTGATTTACTCACAGACTTCAAATCTAAACCAGATATTTCTATATTCAGTTATTAATGTTAACCACAAAACTATAAAGGCTCTGAGCAGCCTGTAAAGATAGCAGTGTGAAATCCAGGAGGGCCAAGCCACTAAAGAAATGTCAAGCTGTAGAAAAAGTTAATAAATTCTGGAGGAATGTTTCAGGCTTACTTTGTTTCCAAGGGACCCAGAGATCTCTCTGTGCATAGCTCATGGGTCTGGCCAAAGGGGGCTTGGACCGACTTCAAGGGAAACCTGCAGCTATCTCTGTCTCTGCTGCCAGAAATTTAATGGTGCCGAACAGCAAAGCACTGCTGTCGATTGACAGAGGGGTGGAAAAACAGATCAGATGCATGCCTGCCTCCTGAAAAAAGCTATGCAGTCCAGGAGAGCCTCCCATCATTTTGATAAAGCAATCCTTTTGAAAAAACAGTTTCAAATCTCTTTTATCCAAAGTGGACAGGCAATGACCTGGGCTCCCTGACCCTGTCATGCCATGGTGCTACAGAGTTTCCTGTAAAATCCAGGCCTTCTCACAGAACCAATTTAAAAGAAAACAAAGAAGAATGTTGTTTCTACACTTTGAAATTATTTAGGAAACAGAGAACTTAAAAGGAGCAAGTTGATACAGTTGTGTTCTGCTGTGTCAGCAATGTTGGCCTTGTGAAGTACACTTTTATTTCAATGGACCAAGTAAGTCTGAAATCTAATGTGATGGTTGCCTGTGCCATCATTGATCATGTGGGGCCCTGCCTGCCTCATACTTTTCCCAAGGCAGCAGTTTCCAACTTCTCTTACATCAGGAAAGCATCGCATTGTACTGACAGGGAGCTACTTGGGGAAAGGGAAGAAGAAATGAAGAGACCTGGTCACAGCTGGCCAGAGACAGAGCAGACCTGTATCTCCCTGCTCACACCCCGGGTCCTGGTTAATCTTTTCATGGACACTCTTTGATGCTGTCCATAAAAAGTAAGCCTTGTTTTTTAAGACTGTGCCATTTTGCATGTGCCAATGGATCTGTATGTCTAAAAATGAATTATAAAGTTTAGGAGCACATGGACACAGCACAGAACTTCAGAAACAACATTAACAAAAAAAGAAAAAAAATCAAACACTTAATCTTAGCAAATGAAAACCAAAATGTAAGAAGGAGCCTGTGCTTTTGATATATCAAAAAGAGGAAAGGGCAACGATTAAAAAAGAGAAAGTTATAAATAATTTTCGTTTTATTCATGCAATACAGCTGGATAAAAAGTACTTTTAAAAAGGTCTTTTAAGTTCCTTACAATGTGCACAGCCAAAAGGTTTATTTTTACCTTTCTGGTTTTAGATAAAAGTTGTTTTGATGATCAGAACAATTATGCTTATAATTGGGGAATATATAATGGGGAATAAAAGGAATTGGTTACCTATAGATGCACGAATTGGCGATGCCAAAGGTACGGTCACAATCTGCTACTTAGATTGGTTTCATCTGTACATTTTATTTGTTTGTAAAATGTATATGCTTTTTCTTTTATTGGAAGCTTTCCATTGTCCTATGCAGTCAATACTTTTACAAGAAAGAAAGCTTTCAGCATGGGGGGGAAATTAAAAATAGGGACTACAAAAAATATATGAGGCTACAAATTACAGCTAAAAAAACCTCAGAAAAATGAATATAAAACCTTTCAACAGTGACTTTTGTTACCAATGGGAAATGCTGTTGCATGCAACGATTTGTGCTGTGTTCATCTCACGCTCTGTGCTGTATTAAAAACCCATTGATATCAGTTGTTGCCAGAAACAGGGAAGCAGACCACGTGCACTACTCACTGTCACAGTTCTTATATCCCTAGAATATTTTATTCCACTGGTATGATAATGGAATGTTCTTACACACTGTCTATCCAGAAGGACTGCATTTTAATTACCCCTTAGATGTTTGACTGGAAGTTGGCTGTCTCAGTAGTTTTGCTTTCTTTCTTAACATTGCCTTATTGCTTAAGGCTGTACAGATCCCTTTGTGATAACTGCAAGCAACCAAAGAATGGAAACATCTCTTGGAAAAGTAAAAACAAATCAAGATTTGGGTTCAGGATGGCTTAGCAGAGTGAATTCTTATTCATAATCTTCACATTCTTGCTGAGGCTTAGCTTTATTGAATTCCTAACATTTTTCTGTTACTCTTTGATTAGTAAAACTCACTCTAGGTTTCTAGGGCACTGTCAAAGCATATATTCTTTCAGTATCCCTGCTCAGTGGTGTTACAGCATGTGGAGAAGAAATGATGAATGAGTACAGTAGAAGAAAGAGGAGGCAGTACAGAGACACCAAGTCTTCCCTGGCATCTAAAGGGAAGTGACCTCTCACAATGAGATTGTCAAAGAACTGATCACACAGGTTCATTCTGATTTCTGTGTCAAACTAGAGTCTCAATTGCTCCTCAAGTAGCAGGATTGTAGCAGAAAAAATGGAAAGGTAGTGAGGTAGGACCACCTGCCCTGGAGTCACCTTTCGCTTGGCTTTAACATAGTGTGAGCTACCAGGGCACTTTCTCTTTTTACATCAAATTAATTCCCAAAAAGAAAATATTACTATCCAATAGGTCTAAATAATTCATTGACTTGAGCAATACACAGGCCTTGTAGGACTGTGAGGAGAATAGCAAGTGGTGTGTGGCAACCAGGATCAGAGTTTGATGTGTAATCATAGGGGCATATAAAAGATAAAAGCTCCTTCACTTGGTGAGATTATAACCTTTATTTTGCAAAAAATATATTCCTAGTCACCACTGTTATAAATGAAATACTCACAAATAAGCCAAAGAAGAGGTGTCTGCCTCCACCTGTAGGAAGCCTGCAAGAAACTGTTTCATCAGGTGTAGGCAGTTCCAGTTAACCTCAGCCACACCTAAAGTGTGGGGTCAAGAAAGGAGCTGGGGCACAAGAGTTCCATGTGAGGTACAGGGAGAGGTCCCAGTGCTTTAATTAATCCATGACTTGTGATAGGTATTTAGGTGTGGCTTCTCCAGCTCAGCCTACAGCATTCAGACATGAATACAAGGGGGCAGTGTGTACTACCAGAGCCATTCCTGTAACACCAAAAATCAGAAGACTTTAGTTTCTGTGCTGTCCATTTGCAATTTGTATTAACACTATATTCACTTCAAAATTAATTTGAAAATGAACAGCCCAGGTAATGCTTACTTTGGTACATTACAGCTTATTAGAGAAGACAGAGGAAACAACAGTGTGCTGTGCACAAATGGAGGTCCCACGGGAACCCAAAACAGGATCCCACAGTGTCTTTTAAAGTAAATTGTTAAATCAGGACCGTACAAGTCACTGTAGAGCTGTCAGACGATACTGTTCCCAGTTTTCAACATTCTCTCTATCTTTTGCACACAAGTACGTACACAAATACTCCCACAGATTCAACAGAGCTCCTGAATACACCTCTGCCAATTCCTTGCCTGCATATGTATGACTTCCACTAAAACTGGCATGAGTTCAGTGAGAAAAAGAATGTGTTTCTCTCTGTGCCATAATGCATGAGGCAGTGCTTTCTACCATTGCCATTTGTTGTTTATAAAAAAATCCAGTTTATGTGAAACAATTACTGAAATACTGAAAAATGATAGGGGAGAGAACACCAGGAATAAATATATTTGTCCATGACCTTTTGGAAAAGTACCATGTAGAATAAAGAACACCACCACTCTCCATATTTGAACTCAAATTAATCTATCAGTCATCTAAAATAACAGGCTATAATTAGTTAATAATATGAGGAATTAAATTATCGTAAGCTTACACTAGAAAATTACTTAAACACAACCACAAAATACAGAAGGGTGGGAAAAGGCTGAGGTATAGGCAAGCCAGCCTTCTTGGACAAAATTCCCTCCCCATTCAGCAGCCTCCCACCAACTTCAAGGCCCTGATTTCTCTCCTGGACTCTGCCAGATTTTTCTCTCAACTCACTGTTCAAGATCAGAAAAATTTTCAACACCTCCATGTCTGCCAAAAAGGGAAACCAATCACCAAATTCAGGCTACTGTTCAATCTGCTATGTCCTTGGTTCAGCACAAGGCACTGTGGCTGGTTTTTAAAGCAAGACCCATCCAAGGTATTTTTTTAGCATCCTGGAAGGATGAAAAATGCCTTTTAATATATTTGGTTGGAGGAAAGCTTGTCTTGCTGATGAGATGCTGCATGAAAATACCTGAGCTGAGTCCCTTTGTCCCCCATCCTACGAGGATCAGTATTAACCACTAAGCCAAATACGCTTTTCCAGCAGTCTTGAGAGATAATGTAATTTCATACTCTGGAAAAAAAATCAAGTGATTATGGCATTCATCACCAAAAGACACTATTACATGAAACTCTGCCTTGATGTGAAAACATAAAATATTTTTTAAACCACTGTCATCTTCCTCCTAAATGACAAAGTCCATATGGATAAAATGGTGCTCTGTTACTGTAGGAAGCAGAATGACAATAGAGACGTAGATGGGGGAAATGACATCTGTACCCTGAACCATTTCTTGCCAAAACTTGGTCTTGTTCCCCACTCATGGAGGTGGGCTCCATCGAGTGGGGGCAGCAGGCAGTGGGACAAAAGGCGTAAGGATCCGTGCAAGGCGCAGCAGCAGCAGGCAGGAACTCAGACAATACACAGGAAAAACAAACCCGGCACACTCCAGACAATCACTGCTTTTTGTTCTTATAACCATTTCCTGAGGAGGTGAGATAATCTAGTATTTCTCATCTTTGAAGAAGATTTTGGGCTGATAGGCAGTTAAGTGAAACTGTTGGAAATGGCATGAAGCCCAAACTAAGAGCATGAGGAGGTGTCACTTGAAGAGGTCTGCTCTGGATTTGTATAGCCCAGCTGTCATAGCACAAGATAAGGAAAATTAAGAACAGGTTTTCTCTGACCACAGAGACCTTGTCGTTTTCATTTCCCAATATCACTCCAGAAACAATTCTTCATCCTCACTCAGCTTTCCACAAATGTCCCCCCAAGCAGAGCAGTGGGAGGACCTGAGTTGTGACCAAAGTGATGGGGGTGACTGGGGCAGGGTGTGTTCAGAGCCTTGTTGTTACACACCAAATCCCATCAAAATACACTGGCCCACTGCAGAGGGGTCCCTCAGTCTCTAAAAGAAATGACAGCCACTGACATCTACTGCCACCCTCCACATCTCAAGAAACATTCAGCAACTGACTGAAAACCCAGTTTTGTGAGCTGGGGTTGTATATTCAAATTCATCTGCCCTGATGCTGGACATCTGCCTCCAGATGGGGCTGAGTTGAGAAACAGTCACATGGGTACTCCTGTTCCTTCAGAAAGCAGCTGATGTCTGAAGCCAAGGGTGACTGCACTGCTCCTTTGGGACCTTGTGTGAGGTGGGAAGAATAGAGGTCTCAGGGACATGTCTCTTTGTCTAGCAGTATGTTTTGAAGCTCATGAAATTGCAACTCTGCACCCACCTAACATGAATGCCCAGGGTGCAAAAAAGCTACAGTAAATCTCTGAATTTTTTGTCCCTTGATTTGATCTTCCTGGCTGTGGTCTACATTTCTTAGAAAATTCCTCCAACTCTCTGTTGGCAGATCAATTCTACACTTATCACACATGCGCTGCTTTAGCAGATGATTAACTTAATTTTCCCCCAAAGCAGTAAAATGCTGTACAATGAACATTTCTGGTTTTTCTAAGCAGTAAAATGTCTTTTATTCAACCTGTTAAATGGTCATTTTGTATTAAAGAAATATGAAGTATGCTTTTCTTCCCAATATGTCTCCCTCTTTTTTAATCTGATGTTTTAACAGTTTCAAGATCAGGGAAGTGGTTATTTTTGGCATAATATTTAGAAAGATAATCTTGCAATATAACTCTCTACCAAGTAAGTGCTCAAATGAACAGAGCTTATAAATGATTAATATAACACCAGTGAGATAACCCTGACAAGTACATCTGGTGTTTGTTAACTGAAGATTATTTCTTTTAAAGTTTTAATTGGGCCATGTTAATTGGACGCTTTTGTTCAGCAGACATTTTTCCTATCACAAAGTTAAGCCAGGTTTTGTTCAGTAAAACTGTAAACATGCAATTAATCACCGAAAAACATGGACCCCTCCTTATGCTTGGAACACACGGACCCTGAAAGTAATTTTCACAGGATTTTGCTCCCTAAAATGAACTCATATGGCTGAGGTCTTGCATAATGTTCTCAACACTGACTGATGTCTCTGTAATTACCATGAGCCTGCACAGCACTGGCAAACCTGTTAAGAACCCTTCATGGTAGGAATACCCTGTGTACTTCAGCAGGAGTGTTTCCATGAGAAATGGCCTACAAGAACAGGATGGTGCCAGCCCTAGGCTTCCCATGCCCAAAGAACAGAATAAACCTTTCCTGTGTAAAGGAAGGCAACAGCTCTGCTTCTGTGCCAAGGGCCACTCTGAAATGGCTCTGCCACTGTTTGTGAGGAGCCTTGCAGCACTCTGACCAAAGCCAGTAAGGTGTTAACACAAAGAGGGCAAGACAAAATGCACTAGCACATCCCCTAGATTATTCATAGTAAGATCAGGAACCACCTTTGAAAAAATACTGCCACAAAGGCAACGTAAGCCCTTGCTGCTTGGCAGCTGGGCTGGTTAATGGCACAGGGACTGCAGGGACTGGGTGAGTGCCAGTCCCATCCACCTTGGAAATGATGGTGAAATGTGAAAGCTTCCCATCTACTATTATACATTTTTACGGTTTGAACTTCACTTTTTAGCTTATTCTTTCCTTCCTTCCTGCCTTCCTTCCCCTTTCCAAAATTAGGTAAAACTATTGTGTAAAAGACACATCCATAAGCCATCACTGTAGAACCCCTCACCAATCCTTACCTGTGGAGGCTTTCTGGAGCTTGATACAAGTTTCTTCTACATTTTGTAGAAGGTCATAGTGATGTGAAAGAAGATGAAAAAACCACAAAATCCATCTTATTTATGGGAATAACTTCGACTTGTGGTTTAGAATAGGAAGAGGTTTTAATGTATAGCTATGATGGAGAACTACATAAAATATGCACATGTGGTACTGAGGTACAGACAGACACTCAGCACAGACCAGAGCACTGTCATTTTCTGGTTGACTGAAATTATG
This sequence comes from Erpornis zantholeuca, assembly GCA_013400515.1. NCBI lineage: Eukaryota > Metazoa > Chordata > Aves > Passeriformes > Timaliidae > Erpornis > Erpornis zantholeuca. The sequence goes on along the minus strand of VZTN01032719.1, from coordinate 325,769 downwards.
ACTGTACACAAGCACCTAGTGCATTGTGTAGCCATGATGTTGCTTTTACATGAGAGTCTACACAGCTATATGAAGGATAGCTATATAATGTCTGTTCTCATTATTTGGTAGCTGTAAAGTTCATTTGCACTGAATTAATTAAGTTGTTCCTGTTACAGATTCATGCCAGCAGGAGTTATGATTGATTAAAAGTAGTTCCAGACATGATCTCCTTGAACATGTGTCAAAGGTCTGCAGCTGAGTGCCCATGTAAATTAGAATAATACAATTTGCCTTTCATTAGCCATCAGGTCTTGGTTTGAAATGCCCCTGAGGAAACTATTCTGTGATCTGTAGAAAACACACTTTACCCCCATAGGTCCAGTCCAGGGCAGTGTTCAACACAAGTCTGGTTTTAACTTAGTGGATACACTGACTTGTCTCAGCACAACTACTCATGAACTTAAAACTGTGCTCGTGCATATATTAGCTGAACCCAGAGCTAATAGTGGATCAGCATGAGAAACCAAATGCATGCTACATGAACACCTGCAGCTCAAGGCTTTTTCAAAATTTTAACATGGGCAAAAAGACAAATGACAGACAGGGGACTAAAATCCAGAATAACTTCATTTATGATGCACAACTTCTCTCCCAGATTTCCAGAAACAGCCAAGCTAACTGCTTGAACACTAAGGACCCTGGAGAATCATGGCTCTGGCAGCACCACCATGGAAACCACACCAGGACCATGGACACAAGACTTCCAGACCATGAATTGGATAGGGGACTCAAACCAAGAAGGAAGCTCCAGAGCCCTAGGAGACCTGGTTGAATGGCTAGGTCTGACAGCGAGTCTCCTTCCATAGTGACAACAGAGATGCCAGAGGAGCCAGCTCTCCTGGGAGTCTGGAAATGATAAAGTCCATTTCCTTAGGGCAGACTATTCAGTAGGGCTTTTCTTGAGCTGAGGTCCCCCAAAGCCTCTGCAGTCTTTACTTTGATGCCATCTTTCAGGCAGTTTTCTAAGTCCCTGGGGAGGTAAGCTGGCAGTAAGCCTGTGAGGTTTCTGAGGAAACCTGGCTAGCAGGAAGGTTTTGAAACCTGCCTGACAGTCAAGGTCATGTTGGAGCTTGGGGTGATTGACAGAAAATCAGCTGAAAGGAGCATGTTTCCATATGATGTTTTACATCTGAAAAAATCAGCATATTCTAAGATAAAATCACTCTTTTGGAAAATTCCCATAACCTCTGCTTAAAGGCTATCATCTGCCACAGTCTTGCTTAGAGCCTTACAGAATTGGATCACCATTTGCTTGCTGCAGAAAGTCCTAATTGGAGTAATTTCTACAGCAGATTGTTTCTCCCAGCAAGCTTCATTTGGCCACAGAAAATGATATAGTATTTAGCTCCACCAGAATGGAGTCATGCTATGTCAGATCAGAAATATGATAAAAGGAAAATATTCCCATAACACAAAATACTCTCATGAAAATAAAATCTGTGGGATACGTAGGTTACACATGGTATCCAACAGCTATCAAATAACTGAGTGGCAGCAGACCTGAGACTCTGTTTCACTTACCTAGACTTTGCTTTTTATCCATAAAGTTTTGCATGAAGAGCTCACCCTACCAGGTTGTAGCAGTTAAAAAACACCATTAGAAAGAAATCTGCCGTCCAAATTTTAATAGGGTTTGAGCCACTTCAAAGCTGTTCATTTCTAACAGTTTTAATCCTTTTCAGCCACTAGCTGTCTCCCCACCAAAGTCAAGTCAATTAGTTAAGAAGTCATTAGAAAAGCCCTCAGATATGAAATCCATGCCTTGAAGTCCAGGTCTTTTGCGACCTCTCTCAAAAAACAGGGCTGCTAATTTGGCATGGTTTCAGCCCCTTGGTCTACCCGAAACGCAAATATAAAATCAGCCTGACTCATCTGCTTTGTCTGATTGCATCCTCAGCCACTGGAAGAGGCTTTTCCCAGAAAGCAGATGAGCAAGTACCAGCAGAGCAGCAGCCACAGCTTTCGTGCTGGCGACTGAATAATGAACCCAGCACTTCAGCAGACCTGCTGCAACGAAGTTGTGCCAAATTTTTAAGGTCTTCAGTGATGCTGTTGTGCCCCAGCCTTGCGCAAAAGCCCTGGTGATCAGTGGCAAGCTCAGTCCTAGTCAATCCTCCGTGCCATGAGTCAGCCCTCACCCCAGGGCCAAACGATGTGTGCTGGTTCATGACTGCTCTCAATGTGGGGTCCAGAGATTCCTCTGCCAAGAGAAATATTTGGCTTGTTTCTGACTGGAGCTCTGAGCACAAACACTCATACCTACAGCGTGGGTGAAGAGCGGAGCCATGCCCAAGGGCAAAGCAGGGAGTGAACCAACCTGACAGCACAGAAACACCCAGTGAAATTTATTTTCATTTTTGGCCCATCTTCTCCAGGGAGCTTATCTTTTGTTGCCATACGAGCTCTAACTCATGCCAGGACTCAAATTTTTCACACTTCTATGCTTGCTCAGAGTCAGGCATCCTGATGGCAGCAATGCCTGTCCGGGGGGTGTCACCATGTGCACCATGCTCGCCGGATATTCCATGGCCATGATGTGCCAGCCCTAGCTGTACCAAGAATAGCTGGCACCCCCACCACTGCCACACTCATGCTGCCAGACAGACTGGGAGCCCTCCCTCTGCTGGGCCAAAGCATGGCATTTTCTGGTGATGGATCCCATCCTCTCACTGAGCCACACCTCAGCAAACAGCACAGGGGGGTGCAAAATAAATCCTGTCTACAGCATGCAGCCCTACATGATGCAGAGATGGTGCACTGGATACTGTCTACCAGGTCCTTTTACTAATCCCACTTACATCCTAAGGCAGGCTGTCATCAAACTTGGCACTGCAAAACTGAAACTGGCAGGGACCAAAGGCAAGAAGCATGTGCCTACTGCAAGTATTTCCTCACACATGCCCACATTTTGCATTGCAGCACAGCAGCAAACAATTTTATCAAGCAACCAAAAATCACTCAAATTACTCATATTTACCCCTACAGTAAGTCAGAATGGGTGTTGATTCACTCATCACTCCAAAGAAACTGGATGGAATGACTAATGTGGAAATGATCATAATTTTCCCTGCCCTTAATTTTGAAACTGAATTCAAAAACATACAGTCTGATGATGGCAAAACATGGGTTGTAAATATTTTGATATGGCAGCATGAAAAAGGAGGCTGAGTGTTAAAAGGCATCCTAGCAAGAAGCAGGAAGGGATCTCTTACAGTACTTGCAATTTTCACATGGGTTGTGCAACGCCAGAGAGATGTTGTCAAAATAGAAGAAATTTGGTAAATAGCAAAATGAGCCAGTGAAAGGCTTAATTGAAAAGACCAGGAGAAATACCCAGTCTGCTGCAGAAATGGTGTAAAGATAAATCTTCAACTTGCAAGTCCTGTAATGCACAAGTCCAAAAAATAGGCTGCAGCACAAGGATCAGACACAAAAATTGCTCTCTGCAGCCTTACTTTGAAATTTGGACCATGCAAGAGCAAATGGAAACAAGTAAACAATTGCTTCTGAGGGAAAACATGGAGAAGAAGTAGAGTTGGTGCAAATAATTTGTCACATGGCACCATGCTATGGCAGGGTGAGGGTCCCCTGCTCAGAGGGGAGGCAGAATGGAGAGGAGGCAGAAAGGATGGAGCTCCTGTCAGCTTAATCACAAACTGCCCAACAAGGATCCATCTTCCAGGTTTTGAGGGTCCACTACTAGGCTCTTGGATGAACAAAAACATCCTCCTCCCTCCCCCAAATATCCACATGATGGTGCAGGCAGATTTGGAAGAGGTATGTGGAAAATGTCCTGTGTGTGGAGGTAGAAGTACCCAGCATCATTCTGTGTGCAGTGGATGTTCCCAATGTCCAGAAATGCTAGGGACAGCTGCTCACGATGAGCAGTTTGCCCCAGGGCCCAGGACAGTGTTGCAACCCCGGTCCCAGACCAGGACACTGTGATTGTAGCTGATACAGGACTAATGAACATATACCAACAGTGTCACACCATAGAGATGGTGTGAAAGTCATCAGCCCCGTGCCCTGGCTCTGGATTATTGCACTCATGTGGAGGTGTCCTGAGAGATGACATAAGATTTCTGTCTGTCATATGACTCTCTTATTCCAAGCAATGCTAAAAAATAGCTATGGATAACATGTGGCTGGAATGCCAGGTTTGCAGAACCCCTCAAAGTCTTCCCAACATCATCCTGACCTGTACAGAGCCTGGTATTTCAGTGCCAACTTCCTTAAGTGCACCTCTGTTTCAGATAAGCCCCCAAACAATCTGGTTTGTGTGTGTTTTAATTTAAGGGAAAAACATCTGGCTGCTAATGATGCTGTTGTTATTGGCAGCATAATTAAGTGTTTTGTTTTCATAAACTAAAAATAAGGGTGAACAGTACTCAGCAGCCTGAAATCTTTATGCTGTATATATAGGAGTCATGATTTTTCTAACGAGTTGGCTGATTGAAATGTGTTTGTATGTCTATAAAGAGAGCTAAGCAGCATGTAGTGATGTTAATTGCAGAGCTGACAAGTTGTTCTACCCCATTATTACATTGCCCCTTTCCACATGATCCTAATTCATAAGCAATCAAAAAAATTGTTTTGTTTTGTTTTGTTTTGTTTTGTTTTGTTTTGTTTGTTTTGTTTTGTTTTGTTTTGAACAGACCTCCCTTGCTGGGGCAAAGCTCACTGTGGCCTGCAACTAACCCTGAAATGGAGCTCACCCAAGTGCGATGCTTGATTGTGGTTCGTGTTTCTTCAGCCTGGCAGTGGCTCCGGCATCCTGGGTGTTAAGTGGATAAAATGCAACACCTCAAACCTGTTATCTACCCTGTGCAAAATCTCATTTGGAATGCCACCGGCTTCTGGGAAGGGTCAAACTCAGTTCTTTATCCAGGCCCCAGAGAAGGAAGGGGCTGGGGAGGTCTGGGGTTTCTAGAGGTGCCATCACTGCCCATAGAAGCAACACAAACAAGGGGCTCAGGCCAGGCTCTCTACAAAATAGTCTCTTGACACTGCTGCAACACCATGACTGCAAGAAGGCAGGTGACATAGATGGATCTTGTAAAACAGTGAAGGTAATAACCAGGGCAATGCATGTACATTTCTGGACCCCAGACAGGCTGGCGTTAGCGAGGAACAGTTTGCTCATGGCCAGCTGCCTCTGTGGCTGTGAGTCAGATGAAAAGCATGATGACACCCAAAAATCCACTCAAAGTCCACACTCATTAGGAAGTCAGTTTGCAACAGGGAGAGGGCAAATGGTCCAGCAGAGAGGAATGACAGTACTGTGAGCATCTTAACTACACTGCCAGAAAAACTGTTAATTGGAAAGCTCTGTAGGTTCTGCATTTTATCTGCATTCTGGAGGGCTGCAACACGCGTGGTCCACATTTCCACGTTAAAAGCTGGAAGCCTAATTTTATCACATAACTTTATCATAAATGCAGAAGCTAGAATGCACAGACATTTGTCAAATATCACAGGATTTGCAACAGCATCCCAACTGCAAGTGCTGAGCTCACAAGCCTCTTGGTCCATGCAAGAAAACGGATTTATAGTTTATTTGTAGGTGGCTATAATAAGAACAGATAAAGTAGAAGAATAATTGTCAGGGGAAAAAAATGAAAAAAACAAACAGATGTCAAGAAGCCACAAGAAAAAGAGAAGGTTCCTACTGCTGAGGAAACAGGAAACTAAGACTTCCTGCTTCTCACTGGACCAGAAATATCACAACCTCTGTCTCTCTCAAACCCTGGCATAACTTGGGCATTTGTGAGGAACATGGTGTTGACAAAAACAAGCACATAAGAGGAAAGAGCTACCCACCTGTTTTTCATGATCACAAGGGTCTTGGCTGGGGATCTGACATCCATGTGAGATACTCCAGTGGTTTATTTGCTCGAGCCCATTGGAGCACACTTCAGGAAGGCTATCCTGTTAATGCTGTAATGGTATATTCTCTGGTTGGCCTGTCCCTAGTACACAATGACACATGGCCAATTATAACCACACTCTATATATAGTTGGGCCCATACAGTTAACGGATACAGACTGAGTGGGGTTTTCCTTTTCCTTTCCTTAGAGAGAACTTATTTCAAAGGAATGTTTTCTCCTTATTCCTCCTTACAGATGCTGCTGCTTGGGAACTGTGGCTCTGACACCAATACACATACACTTCAGGAATGAGCATCCTTTCCCTCCATTTCTTTTCAATCTCCCAGGAAAGAGAGAAATATCTTTGCTTAACACAATCAAGACAGAGGCTAACATCCATCATGTGAGCCATCAAAGAAGCCTATCCAGTTTATCACTTCTCCAACACAAATGCAACAAAATAATGAAGAGAGTCAGGTTGAGCAGAAGAAACAGATCACTCTGGTCAGGCACAGTTACAGTGGAGACAACACTTTCATTGTGTAGCCATATGTACAAAATCCTGTGTGACAAACACTGTTAAAACAAATAACACACAAACCACTGAAGGGGCAAGGCGTTCCTACCTGGTCTGAAGGAAATTGTTCTACATGATGAAGCACAGAAGAGCTGGGAGCTTACTCTACCATTCCAGTAACTCCCTTTCAAGCTAAGCAAACTTTAGCATGCTAGCAAGATACCACTCTTTTTTTCTTCTTTTCCCCTTTGGAAATGCTTGGTTTCTTTTTGGGCATTTGGGGAAAAAAACGGTGGTTTCCACTCATTAAAGGAGAAGATTTCTGCAAAGTGATGATCATGTCCAGTTACCACTGACAGAACTGTTTTTTGAAATAATACACTACTTTTGCTGACTGGTACATGTGCTGACAGGTTATATTATTAGAGAATAACATATGAGAAAGGTTATTTTACCATAATCCAAATGGACAGAGTTCAGGTTAAATGCTATTGTTTGGCTTTTGAAATATTAAATTAAGGAATTTACCATTCTCTTGATTTTTTTTTATTTTATTTGTATGAAGTGTCTAACTGTAGAGTATATCAGTACATGTAGTCAAACAAGATACTCAGAATACACAAGAGGGTGATGTTACAGCCTCTGGAGATTCTGACAGTTTCTTTTTTGTATTCAAAAGACATCCACCCAGTAGCACAGGATAAATTCTCCATTCATTCAGTCAACTTAGTTTACAGAAATATAGATGAGCAGTGCTTAGCTACAACTAAACTCATGCTGTCTTCTGTGGCAGGATCTATAGCAACCACTCATGTACTGCCAAGGGTTTGGTTAAAAACACACACCTATACTCTGACCCACCAGTGGGAATTAATGTAATAACACCCCCTCTCAGTGTAGGGAGATGCACATTCAAAAACATGATGGTGGCCAAAAACGTGGCTTGATGCTAAAACTAGTTGACCATGGTCATGTCCCATTGAAAGGAAGGCTTTCCACAAGCTGTGAAAGTGATGCTCCTGTATACACTCTCACCTTGTGTACACATGCCCACCTGTCAGAAGCAGGGACCATGGGGAATTGTTTGATCAGGGCAACACAAAAAGCTCTCTGCCCTGTTTCTTCTAGGTCAGCAAGCAAGCACTGCTGTTAAACTGGGGTTTAATGTATAAACTGCCACTCAGTTATTTCTGATTGTCCAGAATGTGTCTTTGTTTAAACACATAAACCCCCATCTGGTACCCATTACTGGCCCGCTTCTTTGCCTTGTGCATGGGTAACTAAACACAGAAGCTTGTAGGGAGGTTGAGGCTTGTCCACATGGCCCCATAGCTTCCCTCAAAGAGCCAGCTGGGCATCCACTCACCCTGTCAAGGAATCATCTCCACTGCTAAAAGCGGACCAAAAGGCAGGCACTCCTTTGTCCAGGAAGCCATATGTCTGGGACAGGATTAGCAGAGTGTGGTTCAGATAGGCATGTTTCAATTATGACAAGGAGTGATCAAAGGCAGAATGACTGAAATAGGGTGAGCCCAACCCAAAAGGGTTCAGATCACATGCAGAAGTCCTAAATGTGGACTGCAACATGTGTTTCGCAGTAATCTACCCTTTCTTCTCTCACATGTACAGCTCACACCGTTGTTGTAATAGAAATATGCACACTCGCATTTGAGCTCGCTCAGTCTGAAAGCGGTAAAAAACTCCAGCCTCCAATTCTGCCAGGCCCCTTCCCTGACCTATCAGATCTCAAGTTTAATGTACCCTCAGCAGTTACTTCTGAGTTGACATAAATCACTGTCATAGCTATCTTACTTCAAGAACTTACTTTGAGGAACAAAACCCACCCCAACCCTATGCTCACAAACACATTTATTTTCCAGCCAACACAGACTGCACATCAGTCCTGACTGCGGCTCCCAAAAATGTCTGTCTGTTGTAAAAGTGGCAAATGGAACAGGTCATCTCTTTGTCCAAGCTGATGTCCACACTCTTTTTCTTTTTAAACATTGCATTTTAAATATTTGTAACTTATTATATAAACACCTAACATTTGTGTCCCCCTGCACTTGAGTTGCAGCTCCTGCTGTCTGTCATATAAGGGGGATGGTCCCATTTTTCTCCTGGCCACCAGTGCATGAGGAGGGCTTAGAAAAGCTGGCTACTCCAGGAGCACTGCACTGCTGTCCCAAGTTTTCAGATCCTGTCAGCTGATGAGGAAAAGCACCCTGTTTTTTGGCCATGTCCTTACCTCCATTTTTCCATATTGGGAGTTGACAGAGAACCACATAAAGGCTTTTGTACTCTAAGTCAACTTGCTATATTCAGAACTTCACAAGGTATATTCACAGTGGGTCTGGTGAGTGGCAACCACGTTCACACTGACGTAAAAGGAATAATCAGCAAGAATAAAACTACTCAGAATGATGTGATTTTAAAGATAAATTACAAAGGGCAAACCCCAGACTTTTGCTGTGACAGCTGCTCTTCTTCTGAGATAAAGGATGACCACCATGTTAATAAATCATGTTGGGTCTACTGTGCCTTTCTCTTAGGATGCATTCAGTCACTGAAACTCATAAATTTCTCAAGTCAAGTGAATTTCTCTAATCATCACAATATCTTTAGCTTTCTTGGTTGCAGGAAAAAGCTCACACCAAATAAAGAAGGAAACTGGAAAGGAAATTGTTTTATGAAAAATAGGTAACAACCATGGTAAATTTCTAGTCCTTGACTGACAGTGTTGGCAAAAACACTGATGCAGCCAATCTGCTGAGAATCAGTGCAAGAATTCTGACTTCTGTGACAACCTTCATGAAACACCTATGGCCATCAAAGGCTGAAGTGATAAATTAGCCTGTCAGTTCCCACCATGCACTTCCAATGAGAAACTGCTCTCCAATCCTCCATCGGCAAAGAAAATCCATCTGCCATGTTTAAAACACCACTGTGGGAGTAGGCACGGTGCTGAAAACAGTGCAGAAAAATCTTGCAAGTCCAACACTCAGTTTGTACAAAGCCACATTTGACAGTGGCCAGAGCCTGTCCTTCAATCACCTGCATCCCCAGGATCACACAGGAACAAGGATTACACAGGAACAGGGCTTTGTTTTTCTCTGCCTGCCACTTTCTTTAGGGTTGCCACTTGGATTCCCAGGAACAGAGGAGGTGATACACACACACACATTTCAGTCCACCAAGAAACAACCCCTGCAGAAGGGACCTTGCTTGTTTCTAAGAAGCACACTAATGCATGCCTTTGTCCAGAAATCGGTCAACAATAGCACTGGTTTTCAAGGTAACCCTTTGCCTTTCTGTGCAAAGCTGAAGCTCTTACACATTGTTCCCTCAGAGAAGAGTTTGCCAGAAAGCTTTTATGGACTGGTTGGTCATCAAAATGGTATGGGAAGAGGAGGGAGGAGCCACAGAAAATACTCATTTCAAATAAATTTGAGATGGTTTCACATCCCTGAGGCAGACTCATGTTGGTTTTGGCAGGCAAAATATAAAAAAAACCACTGAGTGTGCAGCTCATGAGCAGTTTCCTGCATGTGAATTCTCTTTGTTTTCTGTTGTTATTATTATTGTTATTAGCTGGAGGTTGTGGAAAAGAGCATAGGTACATGCAGGAGGTGAAATAGGAAAAAGTTAATCTGTCGTGTCATCACTCTTTTAATTCAAAGCACAGAAACTCAGTTTTTTATAGTGTGAGGTCTGATAATGATAATCTAGCACCACCTGAACAAACAGTTTGCAGGGCAGCCCATACCACAGCGAGTGGGAAGAGAGCAGTTCTCTGTCTGCTCCCTGCTTCTGCTCTGAGAACACTGGGCATGTGAGAAGGGGAATGGGGCACACATCTCAGTGCTTGTCCTGTCAGCTGGGCCAGAGCATTTAACTGAAAGGCTTACTTGCAGTGAAAAACCTGCTTGAAAGTCTTGCCCAAGACCTTGCCCTCTGCCAGCCATGGGTTTCAGGACAGCCTCCTCTTTTGAACACGAGCTCATGTCTGAAGAGGAATGAACCTGTTAAAAGTGTTTAATGTCTTCCTTGTATTAATGTTTACCTTAAAAACAGGTCAGTAGCAGTAACGTTTCTATAACAACTACAAAGGGAATATAGTTTCTATAACTATACCTACGAAAGGGAATGACCTCAGCTTAGGTCATGGAAAGATCAGGTTAGAAAGTACTTAAATGGACAGATCCTCTTAAATCACCCCGAGTCTGAGGAAATTAATCCAAAAGTACTTAGAGAGCTAACAGAGGTAGTTAATAACAGGCTCATTAGTGGTCATCCCTGAGAACTTGTAGATGGTTGAAGGGGCTGGAAAAGGGTAAGCATGAATCTTTGCTTTAAAAGGGAGAGAAGCAATATCTCCTGGTAATACCACACTGGAGGAGGCTACCCATGCCCCAGAGGACAGGAGTACAATTCAGTCTGAAAATAACATACTATAATTCAGTTTGGATAAGGAAAGCTTCTACATGAAGACTGGGAGAATCGGCTCACTAGTAGTTAGCAGAGAACCATCTGGGCCAACCGCAGTTGTACAGGAGGGGAACCTGTGGTTATAGTCAAGCACAGGGGCTCTTGTATTGCCTGGCTTAGCCCCAGCCTGAGAGGTGATACTGTAAAGGAAACTTAGAATGGGCAGACATGCTCTTCTATTCACACAGGGAAGCAAGTATGGGCAGAGAACATCCGTGAAGAAAGGTGGCCAAATGCACCTACCCTGAGCCCAAATGGCACCCAAAGATGGACAAGGAGCTTGGTGAAGAAATTAGACAATAAATTGAGGAGGATGACAACCCTCTAACCAGCATTGAGATGAAGTCTCCAGCTTGTGTTGCTTTGGGTCCTTTCTCAGTTCTCTATGACCACATATTCCAAAGGACTATATCATTTCATCTCTCTCCCTCTCCAGGCCGACAGAGAAAGTTGCATGGAGAGCCCATAGAAACCCTCCAGTATCTGAAGGGGGCCTACAGCAAAGCTGGAGAGGGACTCTTCATCGGGAACTGTTGTGATAGGACAGGGAGTAATGGGTACAAACTGAGAGACAGGAAATTTAGGCTAGATTTTGGGGAAAAAATCTTTACTGTGAAGGTGTTGAGATACTGGAACAGGTTGCTTGGAGAGGCTGTGGAAGACCCAGCCCTGACAGTGTACTAGGCCATATTGGATAAGGCTTTGAGCAACCCGGTCTAGTGGGAGTGGGAGGTGTCCCTGCCCATGGCAGTGGGAGTTGGGATGAGATGATCTTTAAGGTCCAGTCCAATCTTTAACATTCTGTGTTTCTGTGCTTGTACAAAAAACAGATGGAAAATTCAGTAAGGCCAGTGTAAGCTAAATCAGATTCATATTAACTTCATCCCTCCATCACCAGGTTGTTTAGGTTCAATGTTTCTTTAATTGATACATCTCTTAGATGTGTCAATCTGCACAGCATACTCCTCAGGGCAATTGGCCAGAAAAGCATACTTTATACATTTATATATCTTTATATATTGTACCAGTGACATCACTAGTGACATAATTGCCTAGACATGTCACCAAGTCAATACATTCAGGGATTTGGGGTTTGTTTGTTTGGGAAAGTGAGGAAGAAAAAGAAAAACAGACCAAAAAATAAGACAATGCTGTGCCTTGAAGGCTTCCATGGATAGGTTTTGTCTGCAGTGAAGGACAAAGAATTAGGAGTTGGAAGAGGAGCAGCTGTGGTGTGACATGGCAGCGTAGCTGCTGCAGACATCTCTGCAGTGCTGGCTGAGAAAGGGGCAGCTGGCACTTCAGGACTCTACAGAAGGGCTCTGCACCATTTTATCATTCATGATGATGTGTCCAGTGTGTGAACATGAACGGGAGCAGCTGCTTCATGAATGGAGACTACAGTATCCAGACTCTCCCCAGATAACCACTAGCACTGTAAACTACCCCACTCTAAAAAGCTGGGGTTTTACACGAGACACCAAACCGATCCCATTCCCTCTCTGACTGTTAAGCTCCTCCTTACTCATCTTAGTAAATCGGCAAAGAAAGGCAATACTGAGCCAGTGGGAATGAAAAGAAGAGGTTCCTAAATAAAGAAAAAATACCAATGAACTTCTTGTTCATTAACTCAGACATTCTACAAGTGAGGTGCTTCTTTCACAAAGAGCTAAAGGCTCAAATACATAATAGTCAGCCTCTAGGGTACCTCGCTGGTAGATCACCATACCTTGAAACAAAACCATTTGTAGAAAAGGGTCTGGACTTGTAGTAAAGCTCTATAGTTTGAGTGTGAACCTCACAGGGCTGAGGAAATAGCCAAGCAGCATCACAGAGGCCGAAAATCCATATAGAAAAACCCTATGATTTTAGTATGAAAACCAAAAATAATGAAAGAGGTGGAAGTCCTGAAAGGTTTAATGGGGTACAAGGAGAACATAAAGACTCAGAAGCATGAAAGCTCTCTAGATAAATAATAAAATTAGGTAACACACACAAAAAAATTAGATACTACCCACAGAAACCTGGGACAAAGGTCTCCTCAGCTCACAATTTGAAACTCCTATTGTTGCAAACTCAGCTCAAGTGGTTTCAGTAACCCAGTGGAGATCCTTAGGTTATTGTGTCTCATCTCCTGTGCACCACAGGACAAGGAAAGCCATGCAAGTGTCCATAGGCTGGGGTTGCCAAGTTACACCTCCAGTTAAACCATGTCAAACCCCTAATTGTGTACCTTTCCCTCTTCCATATGAAACACAAGAGCCCTTGATACTGTTGAAAATGTAGAGATGCTTTGCTCCCTGTTTTTTCACTGCTCTATGACAGAACATGAAATCTGGTATTTGTAGCACCAAGCCAAAAGTAGTGAAATTGTTAATTTTTCTGTGATTGACATTGCACTTGGATGACACTGCCTGCCACAGAATTTCTCTAACACACGTAACCATGCCAGCAGCCATGTTACTGCCCTCAAGTTATTCTTCTTTATCTTGTATTTTGCATATGGGTATGGATCTTCTTTAAAGATATAAAATTATTTTTATTTGGCAGGAAATAAGCTTTTCCTATCTACTCTCCAAAAACTGAGGAAAATCCCTTAATTTTTTTTTCCCCAATGTATTTTCTGTGCTAATGGTGTAACATCAGTCTTGTTTCAAGAAGTTATTCAAGAACATGGCTAACCGTAAGAAAATTAGTATTTTGACCAACTCCATTGGAATGAATCATCTATACCTTGGTGCACCAGGGCTAAGAGGTTTATTTTGATGTGTAACAAGTACACACAGAGAAGCACAGATGTGTATGAACTTCCTACAACCAGAGACATGAAACAAGTCAGCCATTTTAAGGATTTGGTATCTGTTGGTCCATTCACTCTTGAATATTTATTTTTCTTCTCATATAGGAAAAAATATCTGCAAGACCTTGCAGACTGGTTATAGTGGAAAAGAATCAAAGCGTGTCCCTGTGGCATATTTTTCTGTCTCATCCCAGACTTACTGAACCCAAGCATGGGTGAGCCAAGAGGCAATGATGCAATTCTCTTGAATACCACCTATGGACTCAAGATTTTTTCCCTTTAGTTTCTTGATGATTATGGGAGCTTATCTGTGCACAGTCCTGCTTCTCCCACAGAAACCATCAGCTGTGTCCTGCAACCTATTTCAGTTGTGATAACAGCTGCTCCTTGCCTCCCTGTTTTCCCAGTCTTTTCTAAATTGCAATAAGTTTCCTGTGGTTTACTGGTTCTTCCAGCTCATAAATTGCTTTCAGTGTCACTGAGTATCACACCTAAAATCTATCCACAAAGAAGGAGAATGAAAAAACAAGGACTGGAAGAAAACAATGAAGGAACAAAAAATGCAGTTAGTGATGCTGCTTAATTTGATCCTCTCAGGAAGTGTGCTGTCCTAGAAAACAAACCTAAACAAACTAACCCAGCCCAGTGAAAGAAAACATCCAGATTCCCCAGATAAGATCACAAAATGTGGAGGGAAACTGTGCTGTTCCTCAGGGCACAAGCTGCAGTCAGCTGGGAGGGCAGCAATAGATAGCAACAGACAGGCAGCAATGCAGGGTGTGGGTTTCCCAGGAGCTGGGCCAGCCGCTGCTCCCTTTTGCACCAAAAGCAGCGCTGGGGGCAGCTGTGGGTGCCAGGCAGGTCCTTCTGTCCTCTGCACACAGGATTTGCCCATGGGATCCCCCCTGAACCCCTCCAGCACATTCATCCCTGGCTGCCAGCGATGGCTTCTTCCTGAGGGGCCCCTCCATCTCCAAAGACACCAACTTTGAGGTTTATAGGTCTGTTTCAGGTTTAGAGAGAAAATCTAGGGAAATGGCCTATTTTTTCCAGTTTTTCTTGTCTTTCTCCTCTGGCTTCTGGGGACTTGGAGAGGAAGCACCCCTCCTTTCAAGGGAAATTCAGCAGAGAAAATGACACGATCTCAAGTGACAGGATTTGAAAGACTCAGTCTTGGCTAAGAGACAGCAGAAGACATGAGAAGAGAATGGCTGTGCCCCTGGATTTTAGATTGTGCCAATCTGTGGATATTTCTGTGGGGCTCAGCAGTGAATTATAAACATCTTTCACACTGCATGCCTTCCAAGCCCCCCTGTGGGAATAATGGGTGAGGTGAGGAGGTAAGGAAACTGCTACCAGAAACCTAACTAAAACTGCCCCAGCCAAGTATGAAAATTAAGCTTTCATCTCTGTTGTTTCCAACAAGATCTGGAAACATTATGGTCTTACAGTTTTAATGGAAATAGTTCCACTGTGGCCCAGAACACTCTGGGAGCAAGTTTGGTGGCTAGGTTCACATCTGCTGTTATCTGAGAGTCAGAAGATTATCTTCTCACTGCAAGTACATTTCTCAGAGTTTTAAATGCCCAACTCACAACCTTTTTCTTTCTTTTCCTAAAAAGACACAATAATTTGTAAAGCAATGTAGTGTACTGGGAAGTGACACCCATATCCCATCCTGGCAATGGGCTAAATTTTATGGGTGAATCACCCTTGAACATGCAAGCAACCGTGTCCTTTGCAAAATGAAAGAGGCTGCCTTGAAAAATAACATTAAACATTTAAACGTGCACAGTACTGCTGTTCTGTTTCCATTTATTCATTTCCCTGCTCTTCCTCTTATTCGTGCATGTCCATGCATGGAGTCGGCAAACCCAGGATGGAGTCTGTTGTAATAACAGAATCACTGCTCACCTTCCTCCCAACTACAGAATAGATGGTACCTCTTTTGCTATTTCTTACCCTAAAGCTACCAGAGCAAACACACCCACTCATTGTCTCCAAACAGGGCCAAAAAAGTAGTATATAATCATACACACTAGAACTAAGTGCTCCAGGGGCAAATAAACAGACAATTTGGTGCATGGCAACCTGGAAAGCAATTGAAATGAAAAAGGACATTTGATGCTAACTTCTGCTTTTTTTTCCCCTTATCAGGGCTGGCTTGTACTTCTGCTGCACCCTGAGAGAAGTAGCTGTGTGCTGTGAAGATAAGCCTTTGTGACAGACTAACCCATGGCACGTATTCCCAGGTCCTCACACTGCCACGTGAGTGCTGAGGACAAGCACTACATCTCTCTGCCTTTCCTCCAGCTTCTTTCTGAACACCAAAGGAAAAGCAACTTGGAGACAGAGTTACCAACTTGGTTTCTTGCAATACAAACATTTTTCCTAGTTACCACCTATATGTTTTCCTCCAAGATATCTCAATGATCTTGTTCATAGGTCATCTGTCCTGGGAATCCCACATACAGTTAAGTCACTGAAACATACACACAGCAAAGGTCCCTCTATCATACACCATTCATGTCGACAGTGTTATCTGACTAATATGACTGTCTCCTCAATTCCTACCACTAAGGGGAACCATCCCTTGTGGCTTCATCTTCCCAGGCTTTCAAGAGCTCTGCAAAGCCAGCATTCTGGTTCTGTCCTGATGCAGAGTCAGCCAGACTCAAAAGCCTTCAAAAACCTCAATAAAATCCTTGCTTGGACTCACACAAATCCACATTCACATATGGATACTTAATAAGTGTGCCCCAAGTATTTGGTGTCTTAAAATTCACTCTCATATATGGCCAACCTAAAACAGGACAGAGCATCTCCTCCCTGCAAGTCATCAACAGCTGTGTGTACATCAAGAACATACAGAGGTAAGGGCAGAAACTGAAGCAGGGCATATTTCAAAGAGCCAGAGTGTGAACTTCATGTACGCTGCAGGTATTTAAACTCTGTAGGCTCTGAAGTGCGTAGGCACCTACAGAAAAGAGAACCGGCATATTTTTTGACAGCCACGGCATTTGTTTCATTGCTCATTGGATTTGGAGAGGGGGGGAAATGAAAAAAGGGGGAGATAGAGAGGTGGCAATAAAGCAGACTGTTGTTTCTCTCAGGACCATCGACAGATCCATTTGGCAGTGCTCACATTTGCTCAGCTGCTGTGCTGCAACATGCATGACCTACATTACAATGCCAGGTGGGTGCCAGCGTTTTCTCCTCCGTGGCAGGATGGAACATGCCACCCAGAGAGATCCAGGCCCTCCAATTCTGGATAAGCTGGGTGATTCAAGAGAGAAGCAAAGGTCATGCAAAATGTATGTGTGAATTTCTGTGATATCTTGTTTGCATTTTTAGGGAAATCTCCTCTTCTGTGTATTTCTGAAAACATCATGCATAACCAAGAGGGGTTGCAGCAATGTGTGAATCAATCTTTTTCACTGTAAGGGAAGAGTGCAACTCTCAGTAGCTCCACTCCACCTCCTATATTCACTTTCCCAGTGCCAGGGAGTGCCTGCTTTGGGTCTCACCACAGACAAAGGCAATGGCACCTGGTCACTACTGGCTAGGCCCCTTGCACTGGGATGGATTCACAGCATGGCACTCTTGGTAATAGAGTGCTTGCACACCATTTTTGTGCAACTAGTAGGGAATGTGAACAATGGCGAAAAGCAACATCTAAATGGGGGGAAAACTCCTGCACACAGAAACTCC
Organism: Erpornis zantholeuca; assembly: GCA_013400515.1. Taxonomy (NCBI): domain Eukaryota; kingdom Metazoa; phylum Chordata; class Aves; order Passeriformes; family Timaliidae; genus Erpornis; species Erpornis zantholeuca. The sequence continues at coordinate 308,343 of VZTN01032719.1, read as the reverse complement.
TCTACCAGGTGCTAACCAAACTATCTGCAGACTGATGCAGGATGTGGATCTGTTCATAGTTGAAGTTTTTAGCCACGGAAAAATTAATGGCAACATTTATGAAAAGTATGGAAGGAAACTGATCCTATTTTGTAACAGGCATCCACTTGGAATAAAAGCTTTATTGTATTTACAATGAAAGTGGAACTAAACTTGATATTGTGAAGTCTGTGGCTGAGCTGTGGCTGCCCAGGTAGCTCATTCTTGAAGAAGAAAACCCAACATCCAGAAGCAACTGTGAAAATCACAGTGTGAGAATACTCACAAGGTGCAACTAAATGCAGTGACATTCCTGCTGTACAAGAGCAGAGAAGCCACGATTATCTGTGTAAGTATACGAGGTCAAAATTTGTGCCACAAAACTAGGCAGAATTTCCCATATCATATCCTCTGGGGCTTTTTAATTACTTTTTTTCAGAAACGAAGACAGAAAATTATTGATAGAATTATGTAAAGCAAATTATCTTATTGTCTGCATAACACACAATTGCATTTTAAAGACTGTGAATAAATGGCACATACAATTGTCAGGTGGTATGGAAAGGAAATACATTCAATGACCAACCTAAACACCTGTTATTCATCCAAAATTCTTTCTTTACAGCCCCAGCCAAAAGAGAAGAAATATTTCATATACCGCAAAAAGACTCAAGTTATATTGCATTAGACTAAAACCAAATCCTTGCTTCTGTTTTGGGATACTTAGTACAGTTTAAAACCTTCTTCTATGATTTTCTGAAATTCAGATCATATATATAATGAACACACTGTTTCAGAATTAAAGGTTGAAAAGTTCCATTTATCAAATCTGAAAATGACATATTTTTGTGTTCAGAAAATTGCTGCAATGAAATGTTTTGACTTTGTAAAGTCTCACTGCCTCCTCTTTTCTGTCAAAAATACTAATCAAATCTCATCCCTTTTCCTGAACAATTTCAGTACCTCTGAAAGTACATTTTAGGCAGAATGAACCAAGTATTGACACTCCTGGAGGATGGGATGCCATCCAAAGGGACCTGGACAAGAAGTGGGTGCATGGGAGCCTCATGTGGTTTGAGAAAATCAAGTGCAGGGTGCTGCACATGGGTCAGGGCACCCCCTGGAATCAATCCAGGCTGGGGAATGAATGGATCAAGAGCAGCCCGGTCAAGAAGAACTTGGGGTGCTGGTGGGTGAGAGGCTGGACATGGCCTGGCAATGTGCACTGGCAGCTCAGAAAGTCAAATATCTTGGGCTGCATCACAAAACGTTGAGTGCTGCATGCAGTTCTGAGGTCCTCTGCACAAGGACATCAACGTGTTAGAGCAAGTCCAGAGGAGACCACCAAGATGATTAGAGGGATGGAGCCTCTTATAAGAACAGGCTGAGAGTTGGAGCTGTTCCACCTGGAGAAGAGACGGCTCTGAGATGACCTTATTGTGGCCTTTCAGTACCTAAAGGGGCCTAGAGGAGAGCTGGAAAGGGACCTTTGACAAGGGCATGTTGGGATAGGACAAGAGGGAATGGCTTTAAACCAGAAGAGAGTAGGTTTAGGTCAGATATTAGGAAGAAATTCTTTACCGTAAGGGTGATGAGGCACTGGAACAGATTGCCCAGAGAAGCTGTGGATGCCCCTTCCCTGGAAGTATCCAAGACAAGGCTGGATGGTCACTTGGAACCAGGTGATCTTTAAGGTCCCTTCCAACTCAAATCATTCTGTGATTCTATGATGTACTGATAAACTCATCCCCTACCTTTCCTAAGATGATTATTTTAATAATGTAATAGCAAGGCACTTTGTCCATTTTTGCTCTTTTATAAATTTTAAATTATTTTGATCTTTAACTTTCATGAGGTATGCCTGCATTTTTGTGGCCTGATCCCAAATGTGCTTTGAGAGTGAATTTCCTTCCTATTCTCACATGTCTTGGTTAAGATCATAGAGTACTTTGGGGCCATGTACTGGATTACTTTCATACAAAACCAGACTGCAGGATGTGCTCGAGGAACACATCTAATATATTCCAGCTGCTGAAGGGTGTTTGGTCTGCAAGGCTGGATCTGGCGAGCCTCTGCAACAGCGTAGGGACAAGTTCTCAGCACTGACTTTTAATTTGTGTGCCTACTCCTGCTGCCCTGAACTACTGCTGTGCAGACAGAGCCAGAGTCCCCCAGGGAATGTCTGTTCTCAGCTCCTGACATGCTTCATATACCTGGTTCAGTGACACCATTCTCATTTTGCACAGGAAGAAAGGGCAGCTGGCACTGAGCATTTATGGTTGGTATTTTCCCAGGTAATTTTTGATACACCATAGCTGGGCAGGCACTGAGAGAAACTCGTGGTAGGAATCACCGAACTGCGGGAATCTAAAAGTTAGACCTCTTTGTCTAAGTTGGTCAAGAAAGAGGAACAGAGCCCTTCACAAGATAACACATATCTTGTCCACTTAAACACCCAGAACATAGAAGAGGTGGCTCTTCCATAAACTGATACTGACCATAACAGAAGCCAGATAACCAGCTGGAATTTAAGTGTCAAATTTCTAAAGGTACAGCAGAAGCCAGAATGCTTTTAGATAGTCTCCCAGAAGAAATGTTTTCATGTACAGTGTTGACGACCCACAGGGGACAGAAACTCTCAGGATCAGGCTCAAACAGAGGCTGGAAACACATCTGGAGCACATCCAGGCCACCCTTGTTCAGGGCAGGGGCAGATGCAGCCAGTTTCTCACAGCCATGTTCAGCTGGGTTTTGAGTATCTCCATGGATGGGGACTACACAACCTCACTGGGCAATGTGCTCCAGTGTTTGATTACACTCAACACAGAAAGGCTTTTTCTTATTTTCAGATGAAATTTCTTGTCATTTGAGCTTGTCCTGACACAAGATGTCAATGAGAAGGGTCTGGATCCATCCTCTTCTTATAGTACACCAGAAGTCAGATTAAACTGAGCAATTGATTGTTAAATGTAGGAATATACTAATTTGTTCTGATGATCAGAAATTCCTAAATTTATACAGCCCATCAGATTTTTCTTACTAGCCTATTTAACTCCATGAAAAAGTCAAATAGCCATTTTCTCAAGCCTCACTATCAATCTCCAGCTGCTTGTATTTAGAAACTTCACAATTACAATGTTTATTCATGTTTCATAACCTCAAATTCTGTGTTGAAAGTCGCAATGATGCACCAATAAACTTCTATGTATGCAGTTAAATGTTTATTGCATAACCCGTTCCAATTTTCATGAGACTTTTGCTCGTAAATTTCTGCAATTCATTTCATCATTGATATGTGTGCACAAAGGGAGAGAGAAAGATCACAGATAGACAGTCATTTTTATGTTTAGTCCTGTATAAATGAAACCTAACATTCAAACTGACTTTGTAAATGTGCACTGTGGTAGTCACATTGGCATTGAAAATGTGTAAGCAGAGATACATGAGATGGTGGAAGTGTGGAACTGTGGTGAACCACTGGGCACATCTTTTTAATTTTTATTTTCTTACTTGAGTGTCATGAAAGTTTATGTCTATATCCATTCTCCCTTTGACAAATTATTATTCAATCAAATTAAATTGTGTGTGTGCATCTTCAGCCCCGTTTTTCTCAATTACAATCTAAAAACCACTTTCTGAAAAGAAAGAAATCCAGCAGGTGCCTGAAAACAGCTTTCAACAAATAGGAATTTAAAATGCACGTGAGGTCAAACTCTCATGGCTGTAACTACAATGAATGTTGGGTGCTTGCCTCCTAATAGTGGGGATTTAAGAAAAGAAGAGGCAGGGCCCAAAGAAAAATCTATTATAATAGTTATAAAAATGTTTCCTTTGCAATGTGGCAGCTACCTGCCACAATGCCCTCAATGGAACAAACTCCCTTCTCATCCACCTCCAAGAAGTCCATTCAATTTCAACCTGGTCCAGGTAGGAAAGCCTTGTATGCCAACTGTAAACTGCAAAGTGGATCAGTTCAACAATACATGGACAAAATGAAAGACCCTCTAATATGAACATTTTTAAAAATTAATTAAAAGATGCCATAAATCTTCTGGCTATGATTTCTGGGAAGGGACTGAACCTGTCCCTCTTCCAGTGCCAGGGTAGGCCTCATCCAGCCTCAGCTCCTGAGACTGTGACTCTTGCCCACACCATGACTATGTCACACAAATGATGAATTATTGACCATGCATTAGTGACACAAGACAGGCTCCCCCAGGTGTTTTCCCTAGGCTTGATGCTGAATTGAGGCCAGACCCTCTTTCAATGATGGAGTGGTAGTAAATGCAGCAAAGAAGTTGTGCATCAGAAGATGCTCCCCACTGCCTATTTTCAGTCCATGTCTAGGCCCAACCAAATTGCCCTGCCCCCTCCCTGCTCCTGACATACAAAAACTTTCAGGGAAACCAATGGAGCTTCGCTTGTTAAGCGCAAATATTTATGAAAATAAAAATTTGCACTATGAAAGCTAGTCCTAGCTCTGAGCAAAAATTAAAGACCCTTCCACTTCTTCTTAATTCTCTCTTTTCTCCTTTTGTCTAAGGAAGCCCAGCCAGCTGTCAACAGCATTTCATTGGCAATTTTGTAGTGAGCTCAAAACCAAAAAGACAGCTAAAAGCAGTCATGAACAGCTTAATGCTGGTCCTAATTTGCCAAGTCTTGGAGTGAGTGATAAGGCTGTGTTCAGCCTTCTTCCTGTGCTGAGGCTGCCAAGATTCTCGGAAACAGCAATGGAAGAAGCATTTTTTTTATAATTTCTATCTGCCTTTTTTTCTTTCTTTATCTTTCAAGCAAGAATACACTGTTTTCTAAAAAAAGCAGCAATAAGTACTCCAGCTTATCTTGGGTGACTTTGCCTTCCAACAAGATGATCTTTAATGCTATATTTAATGCTAATTCTAAATTCCTAAACTGTATTTTCCTTGTAAACCTCCATAGCTAAAGGAAAACAGAATGTACTTCAGAAGCAAAATGAGATCTGTCCATAAAACATCTTTCAGATGCCTTCAGTTGCTCCCCTGCTTTTTCATCTGTATCTTTAACAATGTAGTGTGGTAAAGTGAGTCTTTGTAAGTCAGAGACTTTAATGGAAGATGTTGGCAACATGCCCAAGCAGTCAGAGATTTCTGTGCTCAGACTCTGAAACCTCACTCGACCATTAAACACCACACCTTGTCAAGGTCATATTAAAACCTTTGGCTGTGGAGACCCACCATAATCTGTTGAAATAAAGCACATCAATATCAATCAGTTGGGATGCCCTCCTTCCCAGTCTAATAGCTATTGAACTTTTGGCAATATGACAGGCTTGGAAGTTTGCTGGAGAGTTCTAGGGAATCATCACATTAAAGTAGGAAGGTCTCTGACGAGAGCTCCTTGTTTGGTATAATCATCAGGAGAGTGATATTGGCATATTAAGAGCCTTCACTTTTGTTTTACAGAAGCAGATGGACCTTCCCTGTGATGCACAACTTTAGAAAGCAGCCGTTGCCTTACTGCCGAGATTAGTTATCTCAGATGACTATCATTCTGTTTATAGGAAGAATTGGGACTAGAGTCACTGATAAATAGTCTGGCAGTGCAAAGCTGTCATAAACATATTTGGTGAAACAGCACGCAGCCCAAGCATCCTTCCACTTGGCAAAGTCCTCTCTCCTTGACATAATTGCCAATTGAACTTGTGGGTAGAAAACAAATGGCAGAGTGGAACTGAGGCAAGACAAGCTAGATCTTGGTCACCTCTAAGTCAGTAAACAGGAAGCCATGTATTTTTCCAGTATCTCTCTGGGCAACTGAAGTGTGCCACAGGCTGGGTTCAGTATACTTGCCAGGAGTTAAACCATTGCATTGTAAAAAGAGAGAGAGAAAACACAGCATTTTTACACACTAAATAACATTAGGCAATCCTGGAGACTAGTTTTGGAAGAAAATGGCCTTTGGAGTTCAGTGAGATGATATTCAGCTTCCAAATGTAGGCAGTATTAAAAAGCAGCTTGTCTAATGTTCATGGAAACTAAGACAAAAGGATTCCCCCACTGGGGAGTGTGGCACTTCTGAGCACCACAGATCAGCTGGGAAGAGCTCACCTCACAGGACCATGGCAGAAACAGGAGCATTTCCAGCGGCTGCTACCCTTTGCTCATGAACATATCTCTATTCTATCTGCTCTTATTTTCCAACGCTGCTTTAAAAAAAACATTTTCCAATGCCCCACCATTCAAACCAGCAATACTGTCTGCAATTAGAAGAGTAACCTTTTTTAATTCTTCTGAAACTCTCTATCTCTAAAATACCAACTTCCCTGGAAACACTTTCTTTCACTTGCTTCTCTGACTGGGGTAAAATTACTTCTGCAAGTATTTCTTTCTAAGAGATGAAAACCAGAGATTAATGGTATTTCCAAGGCTGTATTTGGTGCCTTTTCTATATGAACTGTGATATGTAATTTTGATTTGGGACTCTCCAAAATTACAAAGTCACTTGTGTTCTTTGATATAGTAAGGAGTTAAAAATAAATCAAACTGTTGAAGAAAATACAGGTAAGTATAAAAATGTGATATGTGTAACAATTCCCAGACATCACATCTGCAGTATGCACATGTGCATGCACTCTATGTATTCATAAACACATTTATGTTAGCCTAGTAGAAGTGACAAAACATACAGGGATGTATCACACAAAATCCCACAGTCCTTTTGGGCTAAGATTTACAAGAAGGTTCTTAAGCTAAGCTCTGGAACAGAAAAACTACCAGGAACTGGGGATTTGTGAACCTGTGTTACAAGAGAAGGCTAGACGTCCTTTGCTTAATCCTCCCAAAATGAAGACTGAGGGATTATATTGGGACCTTCTCTAAATTCACTGTGGAGATAAAGGCCAAAAATAAAGGCAGACTATGGATGTTGGTTCAAGAACAAATGGTAAAAATCTGGCCAAAATTAACTAAGGCTAAAAATTAGAAATCCTACAAGTTTTAGGGTAGTGAAATCCTGAAAATTCTTCAAAGTAACTCAGAAGACTGCCTACGTCGTTGCTGTTTCCCTTAAAGTCGTCTCCTGGCATGGTACAAACCAATGCTTCTTCCTTGTCAGAGTTAAAACTCTAGTGACACACAACCTGCTCTACCACCAGGGCAAAAGAAGATATTTTGGTGTCTTCAAAAGGAAGGATTTTTTTCCAAGAGCAAAAAAAGCAATTCAACTGAGGCTGGGTCAGATGGGGCTTTGACCAACCTGGCCTAGCTGAAGGTGTCCCTGCCCATGGCAGGGGGGTTGGAACTAAACCACCTTTCAGGTCCCTTCCAACCCCAAACACCCTACGATTCTATGAAAAAGCATATTTATGAACGACTCTGCTGGCCAGATAACAAGGCACCCCTCGACAGTGTTTGGTACCTCGCTCCTCCAAGCAGGCAGCCATGTCGGGGCCTTGCCCTGGCACCTGGCTCACACGACTCTGCCCCAGACCCGTGGGATTTGCCAACAAGAGGCACAGATTTGCTCCCCATGTGCACTCCGTGCTTGGCTTGTAGTGGCTGTGGCCCTCATTTGGAGCAGTGAGAAACCAAACATTACGTGCAAAGATGCCTTCTTCAACTTACCCTGTGAATTTGTGATTCCATTTTATCTTTGGGAACAAAATCACAAATTCATTGGAAACCATAGCATGCCCACAGAGGCACAGGATTTGCTTCAGTGAAGCAAATTCACTGGAACCCTGTAAGCAAAAATCTTACAGAAGTGTCTGGGCAGGTATGAGGGCACTGGGGTTTGACACTTGAGGCTGAGAGTCAGCAGGCTGGCCTGCTTTCATTTTCCCCATTTCAAATGAGGGCTGCATTTTTCCTCTCAGGGAACGAACATCACTGCAAAGCCCCCTGACTCCACAGCACCCACACAGGCAGCTCCCACGCCAGCCCGGGCGCATTGTCCTGCCCCTCTCTTTTCAGCAATGTGCTGGCAGCAGCTTTACTTTTGTTTTGCTGGCTGATCCCTCCATCTGCACAGCGGCTGGGCCCATTCAGGGGCCGTGTGCCTGTCTCCCACTGCTCTCAGCCCCGGCCCCAGCACAGCCATTGTCTCTGGAAAAGCAGTCGGTCTTTCCAAACAAAAGTCCCCAGGGCTGGGTAAATCCTTCTGACATCAGTCCCACTGCAAAGGCAGCTGAACTTGGACTTTCTCCCCAGCCCCGATATTTACGACTTGTTCAACGTTGCTGACCTCATGTCAAATAAGCATTGAAACAAAGAGCATCCTCACCCCCATGTGCACTTAAATGTCCCTCCTGATCCAGGATGGGACCCACCAAGAGGCTGGCAGAGCTCAAAAGCTGCAGAGCCCTTCTGGGCTGTCTCAGCTTGAAAATCAACAAACGGCAATGCAGGAAAGGCAACATTTCTGTGCAAGTGCATCCCTGCATTCTACACAGTGATGGATCAGAGCACACCCATGCAACCTCAGTATGCTCATCCTTCATTTTTTCTTGTCAGTATGGAAGCATGGGATGGAACTGAAGGTCTTATTTGCAGACTATGGTTCCTTTTTTAAGGACAAAAAATGAAAAAAAAAATAGAGAAATAAGAGATTAAAACTTCTGACTGTCCAAATTGATCTGGTTATTACTTGAGAAGGTAAGAGAGAATCACTAATGGAAAGATGTAGGAAAGACTTGTTCTATATTATAGACACCTACTTAGACTTTTTCTGTTCTTGACTGGGTATTGCTGTTAGCTTTCACTGTGATATCTCCCACCATAGTCACTGAGATTGTGATGATACTATTCAGCTATACTTATGAAGCTGTGATTGAGAGATAGGTAATATTCTCCAAATTAGGAGGAAAAAAGATATTACAGAATCCCTTCACTAACCCTTCTCAGCCAAGTACACCAGTCAGAAAAACCTCTCCAAGTTGGTGACAGTAATAATTTGAGAATTCCAAGTACCTCATATTTACAAAGTGACAGCTTTCAAAAAAGAAACTTAGAGTACTCCAGGGGTAGAGAATAGTCTGAAATATTTCCTCAGTTACCTAATTTAGCCTTCCCCTGACTTCCTCCTGATGTGGCCAATGTAAACTTCCCCATTTTCTGCTTTTTTTTTTTTTCTCTTGGAGATCACGCCTTACAACAGACACATGAAATCCCACAGTTCCAGTTGCCATTGTGCCAGGAGTACTTTCAGAAGCATAGAATCATTTAGGTTAGAAAAGACCTTTGAGATTGTCCAGTCCAACTGTTAACCAAGAACTGTCGAGTGTACCACTAGACCATATCGCTAAGTGCCACACCTACTCATCTTTCAAATACCTCCGGAGCTGGTGACTCCACCATTTTCCTGGTCAGCCTATTCCAGTGCTTGACAAACCTTTCAGTGTAAGAAGATTCCCACAGAATGGTGGGTTTGGGTCATTAGTATGACAAGCAAGTTTTTTTATTTATTTTTATAGACAGTTCATCTTCAGGTTTCAATGCTGCTCAAAGGCTTCAAAGAATATTGTCACTTTCATCATTACTTACTTGTGTGGTTTGTTTTCATCCTCCATGAAGACGAGAGAGGACTTTGAGTGTTTTCTCTCTGTGTCTGACAAATGTTAACAATGGGTATTTGCATAAGAAAGGCTCATGATTTATATTTTGATTTTCAAACTATAGTCAAGATAAGCCTAACCAGAGATCATCCCGGGAAGAGAAACATTTATCCCATTTTTCCTTTGACAAGCTGGAAAATGCAAAAGTTCAGAATATATTAAAAGGGAGGATGCAGCCTTCCTACACTAAATTTATAGACCTACATTATCAGACCTGGCCTTCACATTTCCTTCCCTCCTCCCCTTTTCTGCACAAAAAATCTGTAGAGCAAGGACCTTGGGCTCTTTTTTTTTCTTTAAGGCTCTTAGCACTTCCTAGTGGTGTCTGAATAATTAATCATACTAAATTTGTATATGGTTATGCATGCAGAACTATTTGTACCAGAAAATAACAACATGAACATGCACAGAAACTGTGCACATAATTTTGAGAGATTGCTTGGCCTATGTGTTCAGTATTGTCTTAGAAGGAATTAATATCTTAGCACTGAAAGCCTTTATGTGACAGTAGTATTGTATACTGGTTCCATAAACCCTTACAAGAGTTCAGACCTCACAAGAATAAAAAAGGTGTTATGGGTAGAATGATTTTTTTTCCAGCCTTCCCCCTGAAAAAAATTATTTTGCAAGTTTTTTCCACCTATTTCATTTAAGAGATGCTCTCAGCAGATAAGGTCAGCATGGTACATATGTCCCTTTCCAAATCCTCACTCATCTTCCTCACTAACCATGCCTGAGATTCAGATGGCTGGTCATGCCCAGCACTCATTCTGTGCATGGCTTACTGAGCCTTTGAGGAAACCCTGCGTACAGTGTAACAAATCCCATCTCTGTCACCTTCCCTATGTGCCATAGTGGTTGTATCAAAGTTACCTGGTGGACAAGTCTCAGGGGACATGCATGAGATCTGCTAGAATGATGTGGTGCTCCCATCCAGGCTGTGCACTCCAACACCTTGGCACAGCAGGGAATGGGAAAGAAAGGTGCATGCTCTGGTTGTGCTCCAGCATGGAGTTTGGACATGCCTGAGGCACATATCCAGGCACAGATGCTGGGAAACTCTGCTGGGTTCATCAGAGTGGGCATTGCATTGGACAAAGGCTGTTACTGCATTTCACAGCTACTCTGCTCAAAAACACAGGACACTGACGATTATTAAATGCCTCTGAAATACGTGCCACCAAGCATGGCATTCCTTACTGCCTGCCAACAAACAAAACCAAGTCATTACATCAACATCTATATCCCCCAAAAGTGTTAAATACTGGCAAAGGGTGATGCTGGGGAAGGAGAGGAGGAACTGGAGACATAGACAGGAGGGAGGGGAGAAGTCTTTCCTTACATACAGAAAAAAGAAGTAGTCTCAATCAGAGCTTGTGATGTTCTTTCAGTGATCTTCTCTAGCCTGCACTTACCAAAAGCACTGCAGAAGTCACTCCAATCATTATGCACTAGACTGGAAGGTTCTCACTGGCACATAGCACATGTGTGCCAGAGATGCCAGAGTCACAGCTTTCCAGACTAATGCAGTTCTCAAATGTGCACATCACCACTGATAAGGGGATGACCAGTGGGGGAGGAAAAGCACAGGCTCTTGCAATGCAGCTCTTCAGCTTTTTTAGCCTGAAAAAATGCAGTCTGTCTATGAAGTACACTCCAGTAGCTCAAATGTCTTTTCTTCTTGCTCCTAGTTTCCCTTGCCCTCTCTCTTGCTGGGACTCTGCCTACTCTTGCTTGATCTGCTTTTGATTGACTTGCTTCTCCCCTCACAGCCAGCAGAGCACAGCTCACCAATGCCCTGTTGCTCTACAGCCTCTGGCTGTATCACACACTGGAACAACAGCTGCCACCTACTCTCACCCTCTTGCCAAGCAATGCCTTTTGCTTTGCCTTTTGTTGAGCATTTGCAAGTTGGAGGACCCCCTGCAAGCTGCCTAGGTGTTGAATGAGGAGGACCTTGAGATGCATTATCCTGCAGAGCAGCAGGCATCCTGCTCTGTACCTGCTCTGACTACCATGGCGGGTGGGTGCATTCCTCCAGGACTCTCTAAAAGATTAGCAACTAACTTGGGAAGAGATAAGGCATCAAATTAAGTCCTTAAGTGGTTTGGGTTACAACACAGGAGAAAAGAAAGCCAAAGGCAAATAAAAAAAAACTTTAATTCTACTCTTCCCTGATGCTCCAGAATGGACAAGAGGTTTGGAAAATCTGCAAAAGTACAGTTATGTGAGAGGGAGTGAGGTCTTCTACCTGCCTCCTAGATCCACTTTAATGTCTACTTATACTTATTGTTTGACACATAACATAACAAAAAGAAAGTCTCTTTAGTGCAATTTCACATTTTTATTTTTATAACAATAATTGTTATTAATGATGGAGAATTTCTTCATGTGATGACTCTGTCCTCAAGCAGAGGCATGTTTGAAAGAAAAGTCTCTCACCTATGAACATAGGAGGAGATTCAGTTAAAAGCTATCAGATATAGATAAACCTCTCAGGAAGTATAACTGGCTATTTCTTTATTATTTAGGAGAAAAGCAGAGTTAAAGAACTAAAAATTTATGATGGTTTTCTGTAGGTGTCTTTGAACAAGTAACATCTTGCAAGCCTTAAAAATTCTTTCTCTGTCCGTACAAGTAAATTTCTAAAAATCAGCAGCACATACTTATTCACTTGGAAACAAGGGACAGATTCAAACCATTCAATTTTAACAACCTATGGGAGGTATTTCACAGAATTCCAATAGAGACCTGAATCTCTGTCTCTGTCCCAGTGATGGTGTGAGGGAAAACGGAGCTCAGGGTGACCTCTTCCTTCATCTGGGATCTGCAGGGAAGTGTTACAAGTCAGGTCAGATCAACACCAGGTTCAAGTCTGCTGAGACCTATCTGAGGAATTGGTCTTGGCAAAGGTAGTAAATGCAACAGCTCCACTGAGAGCAACCAGTGTCCTCCAGGTGAATGTCCCACACAACCTGAGCAAGCACCGCGGGATTACACCAAACCTGAGCAGCATTGTTAAATCTTATTTACCTAAATATGAAATATTACTCACATAAAACTTTGCAACAACAGGCCTCTGGTTATTTTAACTTCCAAACCCTTCAATAACTTAGAAAATACTCATTTTAATACAGTACAATATGAACAGCCTAGTCCTCCCTTCAGGAGGTACTTCACATGTCAGAGCACCGCATATACTTGTTACCAACAAGTACAGGCCCTTTAAGTAAAAGAAAAATACTTTGGCAATAAAAAAGCAACAGCCAGCAGCTACAGACAGTACTATTTAAATAATAGTGACTTTAGGGCCACCTTTTGAAAGGCAAAATAAATAAATCCTTACTGCAAAGCCAACATAGCAAAGCATTCTGGACTCTCCTATCTCCAACACCACCACAAGTCCTGTGTAATTTTGGGTACTGGAAAAGGAAGGTGCTGATAGAAACTAAAGTCCACCAGGCAAAAAAATGAAAGTAGTTAGTGCATGAACTAATAACAGAGGGAAAATGTGGGGATTTATTTGACAATCCTTTCTACAACACTCCAGAAATCTGATAAGTGGTTGGGAGTTTGCTCTGGAAAAAGGAAGGAGCTGAATATGACTTATTTTTTATGGATAACATGGAACTAAATCTCTTTTCCTTGATACTTCCAGAAGATCCATTATGAAAAAAAATCAGAAAAGCAGCAGTTATCTGTGCAGTGCTGCAAAGACTCACTCACTCAGTAATTTAAAAACTCTAAACTTGTTTTCTTAAGGATCCTGCAGGGATTAGTCCATATGTTGTAGGAAAGGTGGTCACACTTTTCCTTGGAAACCAACTGGTCAGCCACCCTTTTATGGCTACGGTAGCAGGGAGAGGAGCAACACATCATGGCCAAATATGGAGCCCGTCTGAAGCTGCTGAAGCCATTTCTTTTGTTGGACCCAAGCCACTAATTCTGCTTTTTTATGGCATGTTGTGTTCAGCTAGCCCAGATGTTATAGGGGCATCGAGATGCAGAAACCGTGTGCCTTCCCTTCAAAATACTTCCTCTGAAAATACTGCACAGCCTAATTAAATAATGACATTTGTAACAAGATAGATAATGCAAAAATTAAAGCAGCATTTCAGTTTGCACTGCACCCCTCCTTGACAAGGAGCCCAGAGTAGCTGACAGTATGCAGAACATCATGCTGTGCTAGAAGACCTGATGTGCTCAGAAAAATAAACCCCATCCTCAGCTTGTGCTGCAGTGGAGGAAACAGGCAAGGAGGTCTCCTGGGAATCCTCATACAAGGCAGTCCATCACCTGGACCTGCACAGCAGTGCCTTCCGAAGGCAAGAGCACACGGCAGCACATGTATTTAAGGGCAATAGTGCTGCTGAGAAATAACTACAGAGAAGGGATTCTCAGAGACTCACAGATCACCACCAGGACATTGCTTGGCTCCTGTGCAGCTCAGCACCAGGCCCTGGCTGCAGGCTGAGCACTGGCATTCAGGGCAGCCCATGCCATTGATGGGTGGCAGGTATGCACGGGGACTACTGGAAACATGCTCAGCCAAACCTGCCAGGCACACTGGGGAAACCATTCCATAGTGAATTATATGAAGCCCTGGAAGCAAAATGCAGTGAGACTAAAAGGAGTTGGGCTCATTCAGAGGTAAGCTGGCCTTTAGGTATAATACCTATCACCATTCCTCCATTTCTGTAATTAGGCTGAGGAAGGAAATTAAAAGCAAACAAGGAGACACAACAGCAATATCTCTTCATCAAACAAGAAGAAGCAAGCGAGAGCACAAGGCAAAAAATTCACAGTTGCTTTTCCCCAGCCCTGCTTCTCCAAGACATCCTTTCATGCTCCTTCATCCCCACCTTTGCTCTGCCTTGTGCTGGCACAGGCATTTGCTCAGCTCTGTGGTGAGCCAGACCAAGGGAATTAATCCAGGCTGAAACTAATCTTGCAAAAACAAATTACAGCACAGGGGCAGAAATGCACAGCCTGGGCAATGGGAAGGGTAAAATCAGCTCCCTCAGCAGCAATCCCCCCTGGGTCATGTCGTACCTGTGAGTGCAGATGCTATCACACAGCAGGGAAAACGGTTCGTGTGGCCACAGGCACACAGGGACTTTAAACTCAGCACCTCAGATGCTTGCTAGCAGTGGAGACAAGAAAGCACCCAGCTCAGCACATGCAGTAGAGCCTGCTTGACAAGGCGGCTAAATATTCAAGCAGTTAGCTCTGTGCTGATGCAGCTCCACAGTTAGCACTGATTTAATGCCAGCTCCAGTGTGTTTGCATCCATCACAGTCGACACAGAGAATTAAGCACTGCAAGTGTAGGTCAAGAACTAGAGCTGGTCCCATTTCTTCAAATTCAAACTGATATTCCAAATGCAAAAAGCAGCAGGAATTTTAACACTTTTTTTCCCATCTCTGCTATTTGTAAATAGCCTTTAAGAACACTGAGAGGAGCACTGCCTCCCCAGAATCAGTCACAAGAATTTTTTTCTCTGCATTAACCTTTAATCTCCCTCTCCAGACACCTCTGATTCAAAACAGCATTCATTTATGGTACAACCATGTTGGCTACCAAAGAATTACAGGAGAAATAAGGTAGACCCACCCCTAATTAAGACTGCAGTGTCTCCTTCACTCCAAAGCCTCTCTGCTTGTGCCTAGCTCAGCTCTAAGCCATTCTGTTGCTTTCACCAAACCCAGAGCTGAATCTGTTGCTGGCGGAAACCAGAGCAAACTGGGGGCTGTTAATGAGTGCTGACTTGCAATAGTTTCTCAGAAGCCATTATGTTGTAAAGGCAAATCCAAGTGCTGTGCTATTCAGCCACTGGAATGCAGTATCCCTCGCCTTGACATGCTTCCTGCAAAGGGGAAAACCAAGGGGAACTGGCATCAAGCGGTGCTGGCTCCATACCAGCCAAATATGCCCTGGAGCAAATATTTATTTGCCCTGATAAGGGTCCATTTAAGACCCCTATGTGCTCTTCTAGCAGTTCATCGTGACCTTTGCAAGGAAGGTCACTGCAGTAAACTTCACCCTTAACAAATGATGGGGGAGGAAGAGAGGGAAAAGGGAGGAAGGGAGGAAGGGAGGAAGGGAGGAAGGGAGGAAGGGAGGAAGGAAGGAAGGAAGGAAGGAGATAGAAAAATTAATTTTCTGGTAATTAGTTTGCAACATAGTGTCAGTAAATGATAGTTAATCCTAAATTAAATGCCATGGAGTAAAAAAAGAATAGAGGGTGAGGAAAGACAGACCAACACACGCAGACATGTGTGACAAGTTAACTCTCAGAGTCTCTCTAGTGTCACTATGGCACTAACGAGCACTTCTGTGATGTGAGGGTGGATGCCACGTTCCTGGTATCTCAGAGGAGGGTTCAATTCTGCTCTCAATTACACCACCAGAAACTTAGAGTAACTCCCTTTACATCTGTGAAAATGAGATCAAAACCAGACCCAAGGCCCCTGCTCCACAAAGCTTGCTGTGTACTGTTGACAGTAAAAATGATGAGCAAAGACATCAAACCTCTGCGAAAGACAGAAAAATAAAGGTGACCAAACAGCAGGAAAACAGGGTGGGGGAGAAGAACCACTCTTAAAAAAGCAATTATAGCTTCTTTTTCATGTTTCTTCCTTTAGGTTTAGTGGAGACCAAGGGTGTCTTGCTTTTAAAAGCAAGTGGCAGTGTGAATGGAGGTGTGGCAGTAGGAATGGAGAGAAGATGAGAAGAGATTAATGGGAATTTCAGAGACAAAAAGAACTAATGACTTTACTCTAAAAGCTCTCAACAATATCCAGTCGAGGCCAGTCTCCTGACTTACCAGGGTGGGTACCAGTCTTCAGCTGGTAGGAAAGTCTGTGGGTGCTGTCCTACCCTCCCATGCAGATGAGGCATGAGGCTCTTTTAGTAAAAGAGTGCACAAAAGATACTATGCAAAGGGAGCTGGTGTTGCCATAATTTGTTGCTTAAAAAATCTAAGCCCGAAAACATAAACCAAGGGGTGATCTGTACTCCTGCTTTGAACTGGGCAGTCTCCTTCAGCAGGTACAAACTTCCTAATCCCAAGCAGCAGGGCTCTGCTCCGCCTATCAATAAAAATCAGAGCTTGTATGCAGCAATGACTCAGATAAAGGATGGCAAATGGTGCATATGCACACACATACATATTTCCATGCATGTACATGCAAGGGTTCAAATTTAATTTTGGGCAATACCTTAACACTTTAGGCTGAATGGCAAAATAGCCAAATCATAAACTGCCAATCACCGCCACTAACTTAGAAATATAAAATATGCCTAACACTGTAACTCCTGGCTTATGGTGCTGGGACTGGCTATCAGTAGTCATGCATGAATGGGCCAGAAATCCTCTGAAGCCCATAGGAAGTGGAGCCAGTGGGGAAGGCATTGATTTGCTTTTTCCAGTAGTAGGCATACTCTCCTTCCAATCCATTTTTGGACAACCAGAAGTTCACCCATTAGAGCCCTTTCTAATGTGGCACTGCCTAAATGCAAACATGCTTCATGTATCTGCACTAGATAGATGAGCAGAAAGAGTAAAAGCCCAGCTTCTCACCTGCCCCCACTGGTCGCCTGGGGCTCTTCATCTGGGGCTCCAGGGCAGGCAGGGCTGAGCTGGCCTGGGGGCTCCTGGCCTGGAAGGAATCCCTCTGCATTGGCCCCACGCAGAGAGCTCCCCATTCACAGGGAAGCTCCTTGAGACTGCTGGGACCTGGCAAAATGTTTCTGCCATGTGGTGCTTTTGGAGGTGCAGTTGAAGTAAAATGAAGGCTCTTGGTGAATTTTTAATCAACTGACTGCCGCATAAGGAGGGCTGCAGAATTCAGCGTCACTTTACCAATATGCTGACTAATAGCCTTGATTAAAATCCTAGGGCGCTTTTTGTAGCACACAGGAGCATTAATTCCAGTTCAGTTAATTACCTGTGCCTAAAGAAATGCCATTTGCAGCTTCAGCCAGGCCTGAAATTCTTTACCTCCCCTCTTAAAGAAATGGTGCTGTACTCACACACACATCTCCCCGGGGATCCAAGGTCCTCTCTGCCCCTTCCCACTCCACCCAGGAGGCAGGAGGCAGGAGGATGCCTGCATGGTGACTCCAGATCCACAAATGAAAGATGCGATACAAGGGTAAAAGATACGCGCTGCCTCCATGACCTGATTTTGTCCTTTTCTATTTATCAGATGTTGGGTTTTGTAGCTTATGGCTGTTTCAGCTTCCTTTGTAAGCACTGCATTTTTAAATGGAAACTCTCAACTGCGCTGCAGTGGCAGCTGCCATTTTGCATTCATGTGCAGAGAGTGAGGCAGCGAAGGAGTTCTGAAGAACTCACGTTACTTCTTTTTTCTCCTTGTTTTGCTGTTGCATTTAAATATGAAATAAAGGTCATCCTGACTGAAAGGATAGAACTGCTCTCTGGAAACATATAATGAGTGCACTGGATGTAAAAAGGGCAAATGTCCTTTAAGCAAAAACACAAATCAAATTACCTTTTTTTATAAAACCAGCTTTTTCCTTAGACAGTTTCTTTTTGTGCCTAGTGTGGGTCAAGGCTCAAGGAATTACAAGCTCACACAAGCTGCCACAATTGCAGCAGAGGAAATACTTGCACTGCACAGGAGCCATTTTCCTCTCTGAACTTCCCTAGTCACTATGTGGGGAATTTTAGGAAATGATAGAGCTGAAAAATTTGGAGAGAAAAATTACTTTTGCATGTTTGACCTGTTTCATGTGCTGGTCAAACCTAAAATTATTAAGCATCTCCAGTATGACTATTAGGCTTACTGCTGTGAGGCTTATCCCTATCTGAAGGTTATGTCACTTATAGAAAGGAAATTAAACAGAGCAGAAGGGAAGCCAGTGGCAGAAGGAGTTTCCAAGTGTCCCTGCCAGTGCCTGTTGCCCCACTGGTGCAGACAACATAAGCTGACTTGAAGAAGTAATTTCATGTTTTCTGCCGGGTAAGCTCTGCAAGCGGAGTGTGCAGAAGGGGGCACAATGTTGCTCCTCGATGAGCAAATGACACCCTGTAGCCCTATTTCAGAAGCTCTTCTTTGCACTGTCACACACAGAAAACAAAGACCTTCCCTGGTGCAACACAACCCAAACCTACACCATAAATACAGCAATGCTGTGATGGCAGAAATGCTGGGCTTGTAACACTGAAGCCATTTGCAGTACAGTTTCCTTTCTAGCCTTCCAGCCTCCCCTACCTCATCCCTTCCAAAGATGTTCCCAGCTAAGCAGCAAGTGCTTGTTATAAATCAGAAAACATCGGTGGGTCACATATAATGGAAATCAGAGCTCTATGGGGTGCAAACACAGCGGCAGTGTTGCAGCCCAAGGGCCACTTGTATGTTGCAAAATATATTTTAAAACCTGGTCTATATATGCACTGAGTAGAAGAGGAAACGTGAAACTTCATCAGCCGAGCCAAGAATTAACCTGGAGTTTGGGAAAACTCACTACAAACCTATGAGAACAATATCTTAGCATTACTGTGCAAAAGTGAGTTTCCACCCAACAAATTATGACAGCCCTTTCAAATGGAGATGCTCAATGACAGGAAAATGAAGGAAATTAAAATAAATGGGAGTTTCAGATCATAATAAGAGCTTTGGAGGAGAAAGATCAATCCCATCTAGAAAGAGGTTTTGAAGAACAATAATAGTAACAGTTCAAACCCCATCTCTAACTACCACTTTGGGGGCAAATGATTTAAACCTGTCTCATCAGTTGGTTTACTCTATTGGAATATTATAAGCAATACTTTATTTTTATATTTTCCATACATATAGTACAATATATGTACACTCAGAATATAATCCAATTAATACAATCATGCACACACATAGCAAATAATTGGAAATTTCAAACACATAGACTATGCAACACTGTCTGCCCCAGGCAATGCAAAAACTGTGACTTACACTTCGAGCCGGAATGGGAGTAATTTTAAAATCTCAATTAAAAAAAAAAAAGTTTGGAAAATTGTCTTGAGGAGATCTTACTTCATGTTCTGCCTTTTGAAACTTTAGGATTCCTATTTGCCAGATTTTCACACAGCCAGGAGGATTAACAGATGCAGCCAGAATCTGAGACTGAGAACTATGTCAAGAATTTGAAATAAACCATTAATCTCCGACAACTCTGGAAAAGGCTGAACTCAAGTGACATCCTCATTTATTTCATTTTAAATACATGCCACTCCCAGACCCTGACTGGGTTTTTGCAGACTCAATGGCCCTCCAAAGGTATTTTCCTAGTGAAAATGCAACCTACAGCGGACACTGGGCACAAGCTGTGAGGCCCAAACTTTTGTCAGTGGCAGTGAACTGCTGGCAAGCACCGAGGCTGGGGTTCCCAACCACCCCCACACCACCTCCTGACCTGTCACTGCTTCACTACAATACTCATTTGAGCAAAAAGAGTAAAATAAAAAGCATCCACATGAATTTCCTAAAACTGATTTTTAGAGGGGAAGCAGGGTGCTGCCACAAGCTGGGATGCTTTCCTGCCAGGGCTTTATAACCCAAATGGGGTTTTTCAGTGCACAGCAGCTTCAAGCTCGCAAGCGCTGGCTGCAGGGCGGATGTCCAGCAGGTTTCTCTGCCAGTGGTAGCTCTCTCCTCGTGTGCCAGCACCAGCAATTTTGCTGAAGTATCTCACTGTGCATAGGGGAATAATAAATTTTCCAGCAGCCTGGAGAAAGAAAACACTCGTGGAAGCTTTCAGCTTTTGAAGTTTTCATCTTTTTACCCCAAAAATCAGGGGTTTTGATCTTTTTACCCCTGCCGGCCAGGCTGCATGTGGGCAAGGGTGAGTCTGTCAGATGGGCCCCTGCCTTCATGCTGTGGTGCCTGGAAAGCTCATGCTAGCACCCTGCCTGGTGCCACCAGCCACCTGAGGTGAGCGGGGCTGTGAAAACATTCAGCAGCAGAAAATCCTCCCCTACTGTGTTTCTTATGCTGCCCTTGAAGAGCATTATATTTATCATCTGCTTTGAATCTGTGAAGTAAGTTCTGCTCCCATCCTCTGCCAAGTCATAGTTGATGTGTTCAATAAACAACCAAATAAAAATAGGTAGGACCAGGTCTCTACTGCACATGCTCCTAGCCGGGAAAGTAATCTTTCCAGCAAAGCTATCTGTGAGCAGCATGGAGTAGGTAGGGAATTCCAGGCTGTGGAGGATGCACAGCCTGCACTGGGAGCTGCTCACGCCAACACAAAGTATGGTGTTACTACTTCATGAAAAGCTGGGGAGACAGTGCTCCTTTACCTCCACCTCTGCTACCAGAAACATGTTACTCAGTGCTTCCTTCAGAGGCAGTCACTACAAAGCAGTGCAAAACATGCCTACTGACACACTGATAGGAATTTTAAATTCTTCAGCACTTTTCAAGCCCTTAACTCTGCTTCTGTCTGAAAGAAGGAAGATTCACTCCTCTGCCTTTTTTTTCAAACTGCACCTTTTTTTCTGCTTACAAATTCCCACAGTATCTCCATTTATCAAAGCTGAGGGAGCTTTAGGAAAAAACTGCCACCACTATGGAACACGAATGTTCCTTCACTGCTCCTCCTGCAGCTCCACATTTCTTTTCCTGGGAAGAACATCCTAACGGTTGGATTCAGTGATCTCAGAGATCTTTTCCAACATTAATAATTCTAATAATTCTATGATCTACAGAACTGTGTACTAGTTGTAATGTAGTAGACACTGGCCCTTGCCATTTTAACTACAGTGTCTGCTGGTTTGCCAGAAGCCTCAGGTCTTGGTATCACCTGATTGCCTGAAACCCTGTTTTGATTTAAAACTAAATTTCTTCTAGCTAATCTTACTGCAGATTAATGAAAAAGACTTGAAACACTTCAAAATGTTTCAACACCTAGAATAATAATAACAATAATGATTTTTTTTTTCTTTCTTTTTTGAGCAAATCCCAGGTGATTTGGACATGACTTCTGCACACCTGGGGCTGCCAGCAAAGCAGAACTATCTGCATATTTTCTCCTTATCATGGCAAGAATTCCTGCAGGCCCAGGAGGCCAGAGAACTCAACATCATGACAATTACAACAATTACAACTTTTTTGTGAAATCGAGAACTCAGCAGAGGTACAAAGAGATGTAAATAGCATCCAATGAATCATGTGAGAAAGGTAAAGCCAAGCTGCAAAACATCCTCTCTCTTCTTGGCTCCCAGCCTGGGGGCTCAATCTTACCATAAAAGTCCTTCACAGATTATCTTGCAGCAAAGCATATAAATCTCCTTTTATTTCAAAGCAGTAGGTAATCAATACCCTAAGTAAGACAAAAACACAACTCTCTTTAGATTGTTTTCTTGATAGAAGACAGGGAATAAATATTCCTACTAGGTACCTACTTACTTCTAAATAATAATGGCATCAGCTCAGTAATGTGTGATGCCTCAATTAGAGCCCTTTTGTGCTGTGAGATGTACAAACAGGTCAAATTGGTTCAAGCTATTCTTGTGACAATTTCTGAAAATGAACAGAACATGGGAAACATCAAAATGCTGAATGTAAAATCTCCTGTAGTTCTGTCAGACATCTTGACTTGAGAAATCCCCAGGAAACAAATGAAGCAAACTACAGGGATAGGCAATCTTAGCATAGATACATAAATAAATAAATAAATAAATAAACAAATAAATAAAAGCACTGAAAACTGATTTTACATTAATTCTTGTTTCGTGGATTGCAGGGATGAAAGGCAGCAAAGAAGTGTGTCTGTTGAAGTAACTCCCTCTTTTGATAATGCTCATACATGCACACACACATGTGCACATGCACATGGACTTGCCCTCCTCCTACATACAATAAAGAAAATCACTCTGCTTTGATTTTCATAAGTAATAAATGAGTCACATCTAGATATAAATTAACATGATTAATAATGAAGAGCAATCCACTACTTTAAATCTGCCCACTGACAGTTGCACTCACAGATATTTTCAGTGTTTTTTTAATTTGATTTTTCAAAAATGAAACCATCTCTCATCCCTCAGTCTCTCAGATATGAATGAAAGGTGGTTTGTGCCAGTAGGCTCCAACACTGAGAGATTGTACTCCCCAGGTCATTTAAAAAATGGGTTAGAACTCTGATGATGGAATGAATTTCCAAACTTCCCTTGATTTTGTTGCTAATTACACAGATAGTCTGGCCACCTTTATTTTCTCCAAATAGTGCTTTGCATCCCCCCTATGAACAATAAGAGATGTCAAGTCTTCAATGCTGTTCAGCTATGTACAGCTTTCCACAATGGCTCCAAAGATCGTGGAGCTGTAAAATGCAGCAGATCGAGGTTCAGTTACTGATAATATGAGAACTGATAGAAAATTTTCCTCTGGAAAACAATTATGCTGAAAAGTGGGTTTCTGCTTAAGGAACACTTTCTACTAAACTTCTGTTTTCCACTGAAAAATGTCAATACACTAAACCCTGTAGAGCAGAGGTGTTAAGTGCTGCTGCAGTGAACCTGGGGAACTATTTCCATGTGTTCCTCACGGTCTCACCTTGGGGTCATATCCTGCACACCTCAAAACCCCACATCAGGTGCCCGTCTGGGATGGGCTGTGTCCCTTTACCAGGTGGGAACCATTGGCTTGACCAGGCTAAAGAGAAGAGTGGAAGCCTTACGTATCTATAACTATAAAGGTCCTAAAGAGCCCTGGCAGTGTTTCAGAAGCAATATATTTAAATGTTAGGGAATGCACTTCATCGAAACCTCACAAACTTTATGTGAGGAAAAAACATCCTTCCATTTTCAGGTCCAATTACCATCATGAGAAGCTGATGTGATAACAGTAATGGTGCCAATTAAAAAGCAGATAGCAGGACCTGCTCTCTGCCTGGGGGAGTTTGTGATCTAAGCATTTCACCACTGTCTGCCAAAGTAATATGCAAAGGTATGGTAGGAAAGGTATAAGCAAATGCTTCAATTTGTATATCTGAAATATTACTAAGTGCTGACTCCTCTCATCCAGTGTCTCTCAGCTGCATAATTCCATGTAGAAAAACAGAGTTAAGGAGTGTCTTCAGGGCCAGGAAATGACTTTACTTAAAGATCAACTGCAGATTTCATATCTAAAGTATGGTTGGTAAAAGAAAAAGAAAAATCTGCAGGCAAGGTTAGCAGCACTGGTGGGGCAAATGAGTCAGAGGACAATGTAGAAGGGAAGCATGCAGAGGAGAAAACCTCTGAGGGGGTAAGGGTGCTTGAGCATAAAGTGAGGAAACAGAGGTAGAAGTGGGTGGAAGCACAGGTATAGAGAGAGAGATGAAAGAAGTAAGGCTGTGAAAGAATAGGAATGGTGTTTAGGCAGATGGGTGAGTTCTGGCTGGAAAATGAGAGTTTGGCCAAAGCTTCTACTGCAGATGGTTTGGGACATGAGAGCAAGAGGACCCAAAGGTGACCAAGGGCTTTTGGCATTAGGGTCAGGGTGGAGAAGCAGGATGGTGAAGTACAGCCACATGTTTCCAAAACAGGGACCTTTGTGCAGTTCTCACTGCAAAACTACCTCCAGTTTTCCATAGTGAGCTCAGGCAACCTTGGCCTCTCTCCAGTCACCATCTGAGTTTCATTTTACAACACTGATGTTTGGGCAGTTGCAAGAGGATTGTAGGCAGACAGGAGAACATCACTGTACACTCTCCATTGCTGTAGCCCTTGCAATGCTAGGACTAACACCTGAGCTTTTGCCTTTCCCCCAGGGATTGTTCATGCCTTACAATGCCTCTGCAGTCAGAAGGTCCTCTGGGTTACAGGGAGCAGACCTACAGATGCTCCTTCTCCTGTACTCCTGTGGAAAAGCCACAGGTCTCCCTGTGGAGAGAGGGAGAGGTCTCCCACCCTAAGACTTATCCGTCACAGGCACCTGTGACAGATATGAACCATATGGCTGGGCAGTGAAGAACAGTGCTGCTGGGACTCTGGAGAGTGATCCCCACAGGCTGGTAGGCAAGAGATACAGGAAGAAACTTCTGCATTCCAGTCTGGAGGTGTGCCAGGAGCACATTCAACAGCCCTGACCTCAAGCTGAGGAAAGAAAGAGAGAAACTTGCAGCAGTTTTGTTCAAGAAGAGGCTCTTAAATACAGAATTTAGGAGGCACTCAGGTCTGTCCGAGCAATTGAAGGGTTTAACTTTTTGTCATCAGATCTGAGGAGACAGAGCAAAACAGAAGCTGGTACTTTACAGAGATCTCCCAATTCCAATGTGTGCAGTTACATAGTTCAAAGGAGGAGAATAAATGCAGGCACCTTTGGAGAGAAACGAAGAGACACTACCACCTTGAAACACCTTTCCTGTAAGTGACTTGGTCCTTTCCAGCTTGAAGGCCTGGTCCCCAAGGAAGGAAGTGTTGACCAGCTCTGTCAGAGCAACCAGACTTTATCACAAGTTTTCTCATCCATGGCTGAATTCAGGTCACGCCTCCGTGATCATTAATCCTGGCTCTTTGCTCTCAGTATACATTTGATCTGGATCAGCCCAGGGCACATAATCACATTTAAGATGAATTAGCTAGAACACATGATATGGAGTTTATGCTGGCTTCACGCCAGCTGTGGGAGGATGAACGACACCCGATCCTGCACAAAGCCTGCCAGCACAAAGTTACCCTGGTGCTGTTTTTGGAACAAATGTAAACCAGCAGAGCCACACCAGTCCCCTGGAACCAGCCCTGCATACAGACTGGTTGCTGCATTTTTGATGCAGTTACACTTAGTCAGAGGCAGACTGACTAAGTCTCGCTAAATTATGAAGTGAGGGCAGTCAGACTTACTCTTAGTCAAATCACATTTCAGTCCTTACATCAGAGTTGTCCCACAGTTAGAAGGATCTACATTACACCTAGACTGGGTGTAAACAAACACATGTTACCTTCTTAGCTTTGTCTCCTTCCTTGCTGGGTCTGCTCAGGGCACATCCCATGGTTCTCCAGCACTAGAGCAAGAAGAGCCAGGTTCTCACTCTTCCCTCTGCATTTTGGAAATGAATTGCCTTACCCTCTTGAGCATATGAAAGAAAATTAGAAGACTCTCTTGACAGACCGCTGATTTAGCCTGCGACTTTACTGTTGAGTTGCTGCACCATCAAACTAAACACTGGGGGGAGGAGGAGGCAGAATGAGAGACCCCCTGGCCAGTGCCTACTGTTTTATCGCACCAAATCAGTCACCATCAGCTGCTATCTCTGCTTGAAAACACGTTCCCAAAACATCTGCTGTGCATACCACTGCTAGCCATTTAAAATACTATATATTATATGACTTTAATGGAGTTCAACATAGTAGTCAGAAAGTATAGAAAACTAGCAAGTGTTCCAAGTGTCTATGTGTACACAGACAGACAACACAATGCACTGTTTTCCTGCTAGTGTCTGGGTGACAATATCTATATGTGCCATTCCAACATGAGCTTGTAACCAAATATTTCCATATTCAGGTTAAAAATATAAGTTTTCTGAAACAATTATTGTACCAGTTATCTTTTACTAGATACAATTAAATGGTATTCAAACTTCATGGATTGAATCCCTAACAGATCATTTGGAGGAAAAACGTAAGTTCTAGAAATGAAAGCCATAGCTGCCTCACGTGGAGATGCTCATAGAAGTGAGAGAGTTTGAAGAGGGCCCTGACCAGCAATTCCACCATTCTCCTCTTGACAATGAAGGGAACAAATGGAAGAGAAAAGCAAAGAGACAAGCTGGTTCATCTCCTGGCCTCCCACTTTGCTTTGTCCTTTGTCTTAGTCTGCTTTTCCCTAGTAGGAAAAATAATATCTATCCTACATCTTGATCCACATTAATTCTTTTATTTCTAAGGTGTGATAACATTTCCTTATTCCTGTCAGTTGTAAAAGAAAGCTTTCAAAGACCTTGGTGAAACATCTTCGTTTCTAGCCTAGCTGATTTGTGAGATAATCTGTTCTTAATAAATAAAGTCCTAAGCCTGTAGTTCTTAAGTTTTAGATCAGCACAATATTCATTCCTTGCTGTGACTCAGTGGAGGCTGTAAGAGATGGCGGAGGGGAAAAAAGAAAAGTATTTTTATAGCAGGTTATTTTTATTAGAAAATAGTGTGTTGTATAAAAACAGTCTTATTGAATTGAAGTGTTCAAAGCAATTCCTGCAGAGTAAGATTATAGTGAGCAGAGTGCAGGTGAGAAGGTCAGAACTGCAAACTAAATGCAATTTATTCCACTGGTGCAGAAATCTAGGAATGTACTCCAAGGTAATAATAAACACATGTGATACAAGTATCGCACATGCATATATGTACATCCCACCACAGAAATCTTGAACTGTACTCAAAGGCAGTAACAACAACAAAAAGTACAAATAGTAAAAAGTACAAACGTTTAGTCTCCTCGCTAAATCATGTAATAGATTATGTTCAGCACAAGTTATGAGAACAAATACATGGCTAAAAAAACTACACTTGTCATATTTTTAAATAAAAAATTTCTGGAAAAAAAGGTAAGCATGCAGAAAGAAGGATGTGTTTGGGTGTGTCCATTTGAATCCACAGTAAAGCCCAAGGCACAGAAGAGATCAGCTTCAAAATAAAACCCAGGTGGTACATTAAGTGTACATAGGTAACTAAACAATACAATGCAGTGGAAGTAGCCAGGATTCAAGCCAGTGCAAGGGGGGAGACAAGACATCTGTAAACTGTCCAGGGGACACAATGTATGAGATCATACTGATATTGTATCTGTTTCCATGCATGAAAACTAGGGGAGCCATTTCTGCAGAATGATCTCACGTTCATTAATGACTGAGCTCTTACTGTCCAGTTGCTACCTGCTCCAAGCTCAGATGTCCTGTGTCCACTAGAGAAGTGGGCAAGGAAATGCTCAGTGAGAGAAAAATGCAGAGTTCATTTGCAGTGCTATGAAAATGGAGGGGATGAGGATGGGGAGAGCAAGAACAGTTCATAGTGAAGTCACCAAACCACCTGGTGCAGCCTTGTATTTGGCGTGGAGACTAAACTTCTCTGAAAGCAAAACCGAACTGCTCACCAGCAGTATTTTGACCAGCGGCTTTAATTAAACTCGGCCAGCCAGAAAATTCAGATTTATACATATTGACTCTTTAATAGTCACCCAAGATGAAAGTAAATGAGGATGGAGGTGGGGGGTGGGAAGGGTCACTGGGAAATGAGGTTTTTCTCCTTTATTGTGTAGCTCATTCTGTATATTTTCTGAGTGGCATGTTCTTGTCCATACCAGCCTCATGGCTTGTCACCTCTAGTCGTGCTTAAGCCTTCCAATTTGCCAGTGGAAATTAGATGTTCAAGTCTTGCTAGCATAGATGACATGTTCACCAGCAAAAGACCACACAGACCATGTTTGCTCCACTGGCATTTTATTACATTAAGATAACTATGAGCCAAAAAAAGCTGAGAGTTACGTTAATACCAATTTCTACTCACCTATATTCTCCCCTGCTTCAAAAAGAAAGACAAATGTAGAAAAAGGCCCAAGGAAACCAAACACATGGTAGGTTCTTGAAGGAACAATCCCTTTCTTTGAAGAGCATCTGCAGTATAGTATGTCAGTCAGAAAGTGGAATTTCCTGCAATTAATCAATTTAATAAGAAAAAATGTGACAGCCTTCCTTCAAATGCTGCACATGGTTTGGTTGCATTTCTGTTTCTGGATCTTTTGATCAATCATGGAAAAAAGTGACTGGCTGGACTTGCTCTACTGAAAATGAAAGATGAACTGGGAAGCTCATTTATTTTACTTGGGGAAAGAAATAAAGACAGACAAGCTGACCAAAAAGCCAAACCAGGCCACTGGCCAAACCAATTATTTGTGTCTTGCCAATCATTTCAGTCCACATTTGTTCCTCTAACAAAACTGAGCAGCCTGTTCATACAGTTATTTGCCTAACAATGAAGAGGCAATCCAAATTCTTCTGGATTGTTTCCAAACAAATGTTGAATATAAATTGTCATTCTGGTAATTTTTAAAAAGAATGAGTTGGAGGCTTTCAGGCCTCCACACTTACTAATACCTATTAAACAACCAGAATGAAGCTGACTCACAAGAGAAAATGTCTTCTTAGCTGATGGAGCCATAAAATTTGGCATTTCTGGCTTGTGTCTGGAGAGGAAAGTGATTTCCTCTATAAATTATGCTCAGACGTGCTGCTATCCAAACCAGAACTACACAGTAAACACAGGTAGGGGAAGACTGGAGAACAGGACAAGATCCTACTGGATAGAACCAGAAGATTTGCACTTGATTTATTGTCTCACGGCTTGAACATACCTCACTAGTGGTGCTGCTATAGTAACAAAACAGACTGGTATGCAGGTTTGTGGTAACAATGTTTGTTGAAAGAATTTTCTCAGTTTTGAATTCATGCTTTTGCCTTTTTTTTGCCTGCCTCTAAAGGTGGTTTGTATACAAAATAAGAAATGTAAAACTAAAGGGGAAAAAAGGTCTGTAAAGGTTTTATAAGAGAAATATATAAAACCATGCAGTTACTTCACAGAGATAAGGGACCAAAATGTTAATGGTTATTTGGTAATCTCCTCAGCATTTCAGCCACCCTTTGGGCTTTGAAGAGCCTGACCTGGAGGCACAGTCCTCCCAGCCTCTAGAAATATTGGCAGCTTTCTAACTGAAGCAGCAGTGAATGGGAACTGAAGGGAAGAGAGCAAGGCTTGGTGTATTCAAGGCCAAGTTCATCCTATGGAACCAGTGACTCAGTTCCTTACACTCCTACTTTCCAACAGCCCCTGCCCATGCAGTGACAATCAATAGCAAAACTCCAATCCCCTGTATGCATAAAATTACCTGTGAGCTTTTGCTCTTGTGTGGACAAAGACTAAACCCCATTTATCATACTGACCCATTGACTGAAAAGAGAGTCTGCTGTTTGGCCTTAATTCAACAAATCCCCTTATCCAGAGAAGATCTCCTGTAGCTGATCACAGTACATGTGCTGCTGATCTGAGATCTTAAATACATCCCTTAATTATCATAACATTAAGGGCATGGAGGTTAATTAAAAAGCAAATGAGGGCACTCCATAAAGGTAATTCCAGTTACTCTGACCTGCAGAGGCATGCAAGGCTTTTGCTCTGGGTATTTAATAGAAAGGGAAAGTGGTTTAGTTCAATATTATCATGGCCTCTTGAATATAGCATTTAGCTTGGAAACCCAGGAGTATGCTTCCATTTCTCATGGACCTAAAATGGGGCTATTCTAATATTTCAAAAAGAGCCAAGAATTTGGAAATCAGTGAAGAATGGCATTTGTCTTTACTAACATGTTTTCTAATACATATTTTCAGTATTTTTATTATGATATAATTGATCTGTCACTTTATTCTTTCATTTCTACTTTCTGTTTCTGTAGAGCCACAAGGAAGAACAAGGGCCCTCCACACCTACTCACACTAATTATCTTTCTTACTGCTGATGGCTCACCCACACTGATAAGCTGAGAAATGTGAATGTTTGACTCACAGAAAAGGGGAATGGAGATTCATGCAGCTGGTCTGTGGTTCAGTTCCTCCATTCAGGACACCAGCGTAAAACTAAACCAATGTGAAAAAAATATTTTCATGGACTATAGTCCATTAGCACATAAGAAGAGAGGAGTTAAGGAATGGCATGGATTTCTGGAGTGGGAAAAAATCTCCAGTCTGGCATACTGGACTGGGGAAAGAAGGGGAAATGGTACTGGACAGAAGGGGAAATGCTCAGCACCTAAAGGACAGTTCACCTCATTCAACAAGAACAGTTTCTGCTCTGTGAATTGTTTATCCAAGGTCAAAACAAGGCACCAACACCATTCTTGCCATCTTAACTACTGCAGTTCAAGGAAATAAACCATCCAAACAACATCTCTCTGAAAAAAACCCAAGGCCCTGCATGCTAGTGCAGGAGGTCTGAGCTATTTATTCAAGCTTTTTCACCTTTAGTAAATAAGGGCAGCTACAACATTGTTCTTTTTGAGTACATCAGTTTTGGCTTTTGGTTTTCTGGCAAAGCATCAAGGTATCCTCTCAGTTATAAAAACCTGTGATCCCTCTGAGACACCAGCTGTTTGGAAAGTGGAATATGCATTAAGTGGCCCTTAACTGCCAGCCCACATTAATGAGACTGAGCAAGAACAGTGATAAATGAGGAGGTAAAGAAGATACTGTAATAAAGTACCCTGAGTCTGCTAGACATTTTTAAACTCAAAGTGTCACTCTAGCTTCTTTCCCCTACCCCCAAAAGAGGTCAAGAACCAAATCAAGAAATTACAGAGAGGTAGGATTACCATCACACAGGAAAACTTTCAGGGATGTGACATGAGAACACCTGGAAAGACAGTTTGATTAAGGACAGCCAGCATACATTTAGACACAGGAGGTCATGCTTAAATAACCTGCTGGATATCTTTGAAGACAATGCTGCTGTGGCAGATAAGAAAAGCATGACAGATGCTGTATAGCACATTAGATTTTTCAAACAAAGTTTTGACAAGTTCCAGCGTCAGAGATGACTAATGGAGACAAACAGAAAGTTATGGATTGCAAAGCAAAAGGACAGAACAGTGGCTGTGGAGCAAGAGTTCAAATAAGACATAAAAAACATATTGGGAAAAGGGTACTGCAGGCAGGGGTCAGATTTACAAGGGTTATCCCATCCCGCTCGCCCCAAACATTGTTTCTGTGTCAGACCAAAACTTCAGCATGTCCTACAGTACCTGTGATTAGGGCTCTTACATTATGGCAACAATAAACTGTGGCCTTTAGAGTTGCTTTTGGTTCACAGGACTGAGCATGTACTAGTACACTGATGTCAGTGCAGAAACACTGAAGAGAATGCCTTCACATAGTCTTCAGGCTCTAATGTAAGCATCAAATCTAGGCTGAGCACACTCAGTGCTGAAGAATTTAGTTCAGTCAGCAAATCACAGAATCATAGAATCTTTCAGGTTTAAGATCATCACATCCAACCATCGACTTAGCACCACCACCATGCTCATCATTAAACCATATCCTTACATGCCATATCCACACTTTTTTGAACATTTCTAGGGATGGCGACTCAACCACTTTCTTAGGCAGGCCATTCCAACGTTTGACAACCCTTGCTATGAAAAAACATACCTAGTATCCAATCTAAAGCTCCCCTGGCACAACTTGAAGCCATTTCCTTTTGTCCTGTCACTTGTCACCTGGGAGAAGAGGCTGACCCCCACCTGCTACAACCTCTTTTCAGGTAGTAGAGGATGATAAGGTCTCCCCTGAGCCTCCGTTCCTCCAGGCTAAACACCCCCAGCTTCTTCATTCACTCCTCATCAGACCTGTGCTCCAGGCCCTTCCCTAGCTCCTTCTCTGGACTTGCTCCAGCACCTCAATGTTCTTCTTGAAGTGAGGAGCTGAAAACTGGACACAGGATTTGAGCTGTGACCTCATCACTGCCAAGCAGAGGGGAACAATCACTGCTCTGGTACTGCTGGCCACCTCCACTGCCCAGGATGCCTTCTTGGCCCCCTGGGCACAGCTGGCTCATGTTCAGCCATTGTTGACCAGCACCCCCCAGGTTCTCTTCTGCTGCTTTCCAGCCACTCCTTCCCCAGAACTGCCTGGGGTTGTTGTGACTATCTACAGGACTCAGCACTTGGCCTTATTGAAACTCATACCATTAATCCAACCTGTGCAGATCCTTCTGCACAGCCTTCCTACTCTCCAGTAGACCACACTCCCACCCAACTTGGTCTGCAAACTTGCTTAGGTGCACTTGATCCCCTCGCCAAGGTCATTGATGAAGATATTAAACAGGATTGGCCCTAGTCCTGATCCCTGGGAAGCACCTCTTGTGTTTGTTCACCAGTTAGATGTAACTCCATTCACCACCACAAATTGTATCTCAACACAAAAAACACAAAATAAACTAATCCCTGAGAAAGGAATCAGGCAGAGCTGTTCATGCTAAGTACTGTAACAACATGACACTTTGTTGAGGCAAGGGATTTTAAGGGTCGTAGTAGAAAAAATTTAACTAAAGCCACCAATATATGGCAGAACATCAGAGAAAATGACAAAAAAAAAAAGGAGAGATGGGATACAACTTTTGTTAATAGACATATGGCAATAACAACTAGAAATCAATGGGTTGTTCTGGAGATGGAGGCTTGACAGATGCTCTGTATTAGTCACTGTATGACAGAGAATATTATTGCCTCAGAGGGTGCAAGAGCAGGGCAACAAATAGTGAAAACAGATCTTAGCTCTTACTAGGTCCTAAATTATTAGGTGGGTGAAGTGAGGGCAAGTTATGCGTACTTTCATTGGAAAAGAAAATATTTTGATGTGACCCAGTAGGTGCTTTTCAAAATCATGATGGGGATGGTCAAGGTAAGCTCTACCAAGCTAGGGTGCAGCAGCAGGGAAAGGAAGGCAAGGTATGCCTGAACACCTGCAAGTATCTTAAATAATACAACTGGGAAAAAAAGGGAAATAGTCAGGTAGAGCTGCTCCAGCTTAAAGGCAACAAATGTGGAAGATGTTATCATGAGAGGCAGCTGAAACAAAGGCTGGGCATGAGCTCAAAAGACACTCGGACTTCTTTCAAGAGAAGAGAAGAATTTGAGGATTTTTGTGAAAGCCAGAATCTTGGGATTAAGATGCACTGTAAAACAGAAGGTATGCCAAGGCAAGTCAGGATGCCTAAAATTGTTCATACTGTCACACACGTAAAGCAGAATTCCCTGCTTTGCTGCCTCACCTTTACCCTGGAGGCACAGTTAAGAGAAATATCTCCATGTAGAAATCTTCCTTCCTGTAGCTTCTTTTGGTCAAACTATGTAAGATGAGAAGAGCTCTTCTCCCAAATACTTCAAGGCTACAAATAGCTGTAATAAAGGTAGAAATGAGCTGCAGGAGTGCCACCAAGTTCCACTTGCAGTGACCTCCTCAAGCACAGACTGTGCCTGCTGCTGCAGCTGCTGCTACAACATTTGCTGTATGGTCCCCCAAAATACTGGCTGAGGCCCACGAGGAAAGGAGAAATCAGAAACAAAGTTGTGCTCACTTTTCAGGGGCATTTTCCCATGTCCTCAGCCTTTCAAGCCCTGAAATGGTTCATAAGCTTTAAGAATCAGGCTCCCTGCAAACTCAAAGCTGCCCCAGCTCCAGGCGATCACAGACACAGCCAATGCCTCTGAAATGCAGTGAGGTGGGGGGTAGGACTCCCCATTGCTGAGGGTCCACTGCAGGAACTCTTACAGCTGTCTCTTTATCTTCTTTACAGCATTTTGGTCTAAAATAGGAACAGGAAAAAAATTGCTGGGCATGTGCACTCTAGAAGGAGATGCACTCATCCCTCCCAGCCCGAGGCCAGGATCTGATCCACTCCATGTTAACATCTCTGCTACACCAACAGCCATGTGATGCAGTTTTGACCAGAATCAGGTCTAGGTAAGCAGGATAATTGAAAATGGGTATGTAAGAATCTTACCTCTTTCTGTTTAAATTCCATTCTTATTTTAGAACAGCCATCTCAGAATTAGCCTCAGTTTTGTCAAGAGAAAAAAAATAATGTTCCCTGATTTAGAAATGTACACCCACCAGTTTAGCTTCAAGCTCTTTCTTATGGATGAGCTGTAGCATGCAGAAATTAGGTGACTGTTTTAGA
Source organism: Erpornis zantholeuca (assembly GCA_013400515.1). Classification (NCBI taxonomy): domain Eukaryota; kingdom Metazoa; phylum Chordata; class Aves; order Passeriformes; family Timaliidae; genus Erpornis; species Erpornis zantholeuca. Next base: position 274,033 of record VZTN01032719.1, on the reverse strand, counting down.
AATGTTCACATACTTCTATCTAAGAGAGAATTTGCCACCATGCAGATTTATTTTTATGTTTGCTGTGCATTATAGAAATATGTAACCCTGAGATTGAAACAGGTTTTCTCTTCTGATATTTTTTCTATTACCTAATATCCTGATACCTTACTCAAGCAACATCATTAGTTCCTAGCATTTATTTCATTTTAAAATGTCATAAGAAAAAGCAAACATCAGAGCTGTGCAGAAAAGCATAAATAGCAATATAAGTATTGCAACTGTACACAAGAAGAAGAATAAAGTAGATGAAGTAGATATCCTGTCAAACATGAGCATCCTGTCCTAACTAGAAGTATAATAAGAGAGACCAGGTGTAGAAGAAGGCACAAGGTAAATATTTTTTTTTAAATCGTGTTACTGTTCCTTTAGACACAACTTAGCAAATGATGATACTTCAAATATTCCTTGCATGGGTGTGTTTATCTTGTTCAGCAAGCACTGAATCCAAACAAACACTAGTCAAAAGCCCAGTCAGTGTTCTGCTTTCCCTTGCAAACCAGAGCTGTATCTCCCAGCTTGCTTTCCTCAGGGTGTCCACAGTATTTCTCTCCAGGGGCCCTGCTGTGTAATCGATGTCAAGTATGAATGTGCGAGTTTTTCTAGTTTGCAAATCCCAGGCAAAGGACTCCTTATCCCTCCTGATCACAACCAGCTCCCCAGCAAAGGCCTTTAACTGGCCCCAGTCATCACACCATCACTGACAGGGATAACAAATGGACACCTCTGGGGAAAATTAATATTATTAGGCAGGGTGTCAAAACAATTAACACTATTTGGGGTAATGACAGAGCACATTCCCCACAGGTGTAAATGGACTTTTGACCATTTATGGGAAAGCAGAATTTGGCTGTTGGAGAGGCTGCCAGACTCCTCCATACATGCTCCAGCATTCACTATGGAAACCTCAAGGAAGACCACCCTTATTTAGAACTGTAGGCAAGTTCCTTCCAAACCCATCAATTTTTTCATTTTGAAAGTTCTCATCTGAGTGATTTATTGTGATTAAATACTCAAGACCTCATTTGCCTACAGAAGACAACTGGCATTACTCAGGCAAAGAGACAATCACTAAGAAAATAAAGAAATGGGTGATGTCACACACTCTTTTGCTCAAATACGTTGCTTTGGAGTAAGCAATATCTAAAAAAAATGTGTATTTTACATTTGTTCCTTGTTTTTTACAAAATTTCTTTATGTCCAGAATTTATTTAGGATATGTCTTTTCAGTTCAAGGATTGAGAAAGGACTGTTTTTCCTGATAAAAAATTGCAGTTTTACTGTTTAAATTATATGCTGACAAATTCTATTGATAATCATGATGCTTTGCACAACTAGGTGGAGCTTGAGAAATACTCCTGCCTTTCTAGAAGTCATTCTAGAAACACAAAACACATCTCCAGTTTAAGCCACTGAGCAAACTGAAGGACACGTAAGTGGCAGAAACATTGTAAAACAAGATGAGAAAGATTAATTATATCTTGGGCTGCTCTTAACAATCTCCAGATGACCTGGAAACCAGAAACAGTTTGATAAATATAGCTGTGATACTTGGGTCCAGGCTGGAACCTAAAATAATCAGATAATGTCCTCAGCACTATTTCTAAATACATAGAAGTATAAATGTGTGTATGTGTGTGAGATATATATATCTCCAAACTGTGAATCTATTTTGAAAAAGAGGAGGAACGAAGTTTATTGTTCCATATTGGCACAGGAACAGACAAAGAAACACATTATCTCCTTCACAGAGAAGGAGTGCATGGAGCCAAACTCTTGTGATAGAAATAGGAAGAGCCAAGGAGCCCTCTGAGCAGCAGCGTGGGGGTGGGAGCCTCCCCTTTCCCACCAGTCTCCATCCCATTTAGTCCCAGCACAGTGAAGTTGGTTACATGAGCATTTTTGATCTCTCCAGAGCAACCTCTACAGCATTATCATAACGGAGCTTGGGTGAATTGGCATCACCTTGGTGTACAGCAGTGCTTTGAGAAGGTGGGAAGAATTATGGTTATAATAAACTGTCTGCATCAAATCTTTTGCTTCCCTGCAGTAAGTGTCTATAAAAAGCTCTGCTTTCCTTTTAAAGAAAATAAAAAATGAGGAGTCTGGTTTTGCTTAGATGCATGTGCAGGCTGATGGCCAAAACCAGCAGTGAGAGCAAAAGCCTTATCAAAGTTTAAAAAAACCAACAAAAAAACCCCAAACAAACAAACAAGCATATCCCAAGATAGACACTTAGCTGAACCCACTGTGACACTATATCCAAGTGCCTGTCCTTTCCCACTTCCCTCACTGCTTATTTGGTGCTTGATTATGCTACAGTCATGCCAGCCCACCCAAAGAAGTCCCAAGGGATGCACTTTCCCACTCCTCTGTGCAAAACTGGGAGAAAAGGTATGGGAAAAGGAAAGCTGAAGCCACTGAGCCACCCCATTCCCTTGCAAGTCAGCAGGCAGACAGGGCAGGAGCAGGCAAGGTAGAGACATTCCCTCTTGCCATCTCCATCCCACCACCCCAAGAACTGTCTGGCCACAAGACAGTGAGCAGACACTGTGCTTGGTGGCACAACATCCTCTCTCTCACCACGGCACAGGGGGAGAAGGAACAGGAGGGCTGAGGATGCCTTCAGCTGCCAGTGCCCAGCTGGGGCTGTGTCTCCTGGAGTGAGAAACAGTCCCAGGTCCCCAGGGAACTGTCAGGGCTTCCAAGGCAGAAACCTTGTACAGCAGCTAAGGCACAAGTGGTATAAATAATCAATGTCAACAGAGGAACAGCAAGGGAAATGTTCCACTACGGCAAATCAGCACCTATGTCCCTCATGAAAAAGTATCTCTCCTCTTTCTTAATGGGAATAACAAAAAAGGACATTTAATATTGCCAGAGCAGTAAAACAAGCCTAAGTATTCCCTTCCCATCTTCATAGTTAGCATTTTACAGAATGATCCATGCCAGCACATCCCCTTCTCCTGCATGTCCCAAGAGATAGTTAAAATGAGCATTTCTTCATTCATACACGGAATGCACGTTCCAGTGCTGCAGTACAAATGCTGTGATGCCAAGGAAACGACCACACGATTCTCCTATTCAGGCTGCTTTTTTAAATGGAAAACAAGAATTTTACCCTGAACTGTCTGCTTTTGGCTGACATTTTTCAGTTTTCATAGAAATCCACCCAAGAGATTCTGGCGTGCAGAAAATGAAGCAGTTTGGTTCTGAGCTCAAAAGTGAAGTTTTCCACTTGGAAAGACTTGCAGATACAGTTTTGCTGTTTTGATACAAAATAAACTTTCATCTTTCCTGCCACGAAACATTGTTTGGTCTTGACTCTTGCTTTAAGCCAGTTTCCTCCCTTATTTCTCACAAGAGCAGCCCAAGACTGTCTAAATACTTCGGTCTCCTGCTGTAACCCATTTGCTTAGCTGGTGCAGCTCTGATCACACAGCAAAGTCATGCCATTCCCCTCATGCACATGCAGGGCCAACTGAAGAGCCTGGGCTGCATCTGGAAGGTATGGGAGAGCAGATAAGCCATTACCAGAAAAGGAAGCTTGATTTAATAAATGCAAGTAAAAGTTCTGCTTTTCCTGATAAAAATTGCTTTTATTCCTTTAGGGAAAAAAAGGGAAGCTTTCTTTGTCCCATTCCCTCTCTCCAAATTACATCACCTCAGCTCTGAAAACAAATATACTTGGACACCTGATTAGTGGGAGTTGGACATGCAGGTATTTTCATGCAGCTGAGTCTATTCTCTCAAGCTCAGTTGCAGTGCTCCCCTTTATACACATCATATCATGTTGCACAGTAATGGGTTAGGGAAGGGATTTCCAGATCTCCCTGAGAAACCAATTTAGTCCTGAAGGCAAAGAAGCTGAATGAATTCACATTACTCCAGACTACACTAATTGCAGTAAAACCAAGGACATGGTTAAGAAACAGTAAAACACCATTCAGGTCTTCATGAAAAAGCTGCTTCTTGGTTTCTCTGTTGTTTGTACTCTTCTGTTGTTTCACCTCTCCCTGCTCCAATGGAGACCAGAAGCTGCTGAATCACCAAGAGATACTTTAGTCCAGGAAACAAAAGCCAAATTCAGCTCCACATAGTGTCCCAAGGCAGCTACTGCCCATACAGCTCATGCAACAGGTCAGCTGTTGTAAGATTCATTCACAGGGAAACCTGACAAGCAGAAATAGCAATGTTTAGAGAACAAGGAAAGCTCAGTGTCCCTCTCCTGCTCTTCCTCCGCTTGTGTCAGGCCTGTACCTTATGTCTAGTGGTGGCAATTAGTTTCACCAGCTGCGATACACACACACACTGGTAGACACAGGCACTGCACAAACACCATGGGAGCAGCTCTCCCAGCCCTGTAGGATACTGTGCCTTGGGATTGCTTAAAAGTGTATGGCAGAACCTGCTGGGAAAAAGTGCAGAGAGGTGAAACCGCTTACCCAAAATTACAGAGTAAACCCATGGCTTCACCAGTCCCTGCCTCCTAATGCCCTGGTGACCACAATGGGGCTGTACTGCCAGCTGCAAGAGAGCATGAGGATGGCAAGTGTTTTATGGAACAGTTCACTCCCTTCTCTTCCAAAGCACACACTGTCTTTGTTAGGCCATCTCCTGCTCCAGCTCATAGCTCAGCAGCACCATGCACTCCAGGCTGGCACCACAGACTCTGGCCTTTCCTGGGCTGTGGCAGTGCAAGCACAGCAGTGCCCTGAAGGAGCTGTGGCAGGTCCCCAAATGAATCACAGACAGTTTCTGGAAGCCACTCCATGGTTAACAGAGAGCCGCCTTCACATTTTGTTTCCTTGGTCAGGCCTTCTGACCTTGCTTCAAACCCAGGCTCATTTGGAAGACACTAGGATTTTGGGTGGAGGTGCTGCTCATGTCCTGGACCTGTGCTCGGAGATTTAGCTTTTCATTTCAAACCTCTCGAAGCAAGACAGATGGGATTTTCCCACCCCTTTGCTTTCCCCATAAAAGTGCTTTCTAATGGCTTTTGCAAAGCCAGCTTTGCCAGCAACGTGCAGCTCTCCTCCCTTGACTGTTTCAACACACTGAGAACTTTGCCTGCTCTCCACCCTGCTGCCTGTGACATGCAGCAGCCACCAGTGCCCCCGCCCTGACACACACATCTCTGGGGAGAAATGAGACAGTTGGGAGTGGGGAAGCTGGAGGTGAAGCTGTGAAGAGGCACGTGGTGCTTCCTGTGCTGGGGGCTGTGAGAAGCAGGTCAAAACCTGGCCATCACACACAGCCCATCTGTGCCACACCAGGGACAGAGATGCATGTGGCTTTCAAGGCCAGAGGGTGTTGCCTTCTTAGCAGACCATGACATCAGTGCTCTGAACAGGCTTCATATCACAACAGCACAGAAGAAGCAGAAGGCTGGGTTAGAAAGAAGAAGAGGAAAACACTATGCAATCTTTTATTCACACTGAAAAAACCCCACAAGACTGAAGGGGAGGATCCAGCCTTCCTAACATGGTGTCTCAGCTCTGGGGAGGGACACCAATGAAATTTCTTAAAACCACCCACCTCTTTCCAATGAATATGCAAGGAGCCCAGAGGACTGCTTCACTATCTCCCTAAAATAAACCTGGGTGGGTCAATGTCATGCACTCCCTTCCAAGCATAAAAGGTCTTGAGTCATGTTAATCCTCCTGCACCAGAGAGTGCAACATCTCATCATGTCAATGAAGACTGCGGTGTAACAAACATCTCTTGGTTGGCTAAAGTAAGGCTGTATGAACAATATCAGTTCTGGCATTTTCCACACACCTTTTTCGTAACCTTAATTGTATTCTTTCACTAAAGATGTTCATGAGTTTTCGGCTTTGGGGTTTTGGATATTTAATCATAAATACCATACAGAAGCCTCTGTGTAGTAAATCAGTGGATTTTCTTTTCACCCCATTCACAGAAAACCCCATCTCCAGAGCTGATCAAACCAGAAGAGGCAGAGAAAACTGAAGAGCTGTTTGGTTTTCAGAAGATCCCTCCACAATAGCAGACAGAAACTTCTCAACTGGCTTTACTTGGAATCGCTGCAAAAAGCGGATCTCATGTGAAAGCTGAAAGATTACTTGGAGAAGAGCTGGCTTTGCTTTTAGGGAGTGGTGACACAGGGCTGAAGTGGTGATACACAGTGAAACAACCAGGTGGAGGAGAAGAGTGAGACTTGCCTGCAGGCCAGCACTGAATATTAGCAAGCTGGTATAACAGGGGTTGTGCTGTTCAAATAGCTGAAGAGGCACTCTGTGCATGAGATGAATATCCTGTACTGTATCTCAAGACACATTTTCCTTTACAAAACAGTTGCTTGTACAGTTCTCAAGGCTTTTTGTTTATCCTGTAGGTTTTCTGGGGTGACAGAAGAGGGTTGGTTTACTTGTTTTTAAACACCGTGCTTCCTGTCTCTGAATAAAACTGGTGATGTTTATGACACTCAGTGGTCTACAGGTATTTATCAGCTGTATGAAGTGCAACAGGTCAGTGAATAATTCTCATATTGCTACAATTAAGCCACTCAAACTCCATCACTGTTTTAACTCCTGGTGAGACTTTTGCCTATAAAGCAATATACTTTTAAAGCAAGTAATTACTTGTGCTGAAGGTTAAAAAAAAAAAAAAAAAAGTAGAAATCTCAAATCCATCCTCTTGCAGATATTGTTAACTCTCCTTCATTTCACAACCACTACATTTTAAAAAAGTAAAACAAATAAAGGAGAGTGCTGAGGTTTAAAAAAGACCAATATAAAGACTTGTCTAGAACAGACTGTGCATTAAGACGGTACACAAATGTTTCTCTGACCTCCCTCTTGAACCCTGTGTTTTGGTAGCCACCTAACTTAACCTGTTTAGCATGAAAGTAAGCACTGAGTCAGAGACTTAAGCCTCCACAAATGCATGCTAGTAGAAGAAAACATCAATAGTATTTATTTTTTACAGATATCCTAATCTCAGGAAGACAATATAGCAATGGCACAAAGAAAACATATTGGAAGCAGGATTTCTCATTTTTATACGTTAGAAGATAGGCTTTCAGGTTGCCCCAGGTACTGCCAGTGGCTTGTAGGACAATTCCCTCTGGTCCCTGAGTGCCCTGAACTTTTATTCACACACTAGTCCATCTCTATCTTGCATGACATAAACACTCCTGCAACAGGTCCTCAAAAGTGTTTCCAGGCCACTGCTTCCAATAGGGTAGGGTCTAACTTAGAAGTTAAATTTGAGCATCCATGTGTCTTTGCTTACCACTCCTTGACAGAGAAGCAACATTTATTACTGACTGGCTAAAGCATGCATCAGGTCTGTGCTTTCAGACACAGCCAACTGCAAAATGGGATACAGCTATTAGGGTGCCAAAGGTTCAACAGTGACATTTCTGGGATTAAGTTTTTTCTTCCCCCCACATCATGCACATAAATCAAAACTGAAGAAGACAACAGAGCAACATTTGTACTGACTAGCATTTTAGCCTAAAAGTGACAGCAAAGTAGAGAATATATTTGTCCTAAAAGACAAAAATTACCTCGTAGAAGACGGGAAAAGGAAGCATAGAAGAGATTCAGGCAGAGGGGAAAGAAGAAATAAGCTTTCTTTTCATCCCCTAAAAAGGCAACACTTTCTACAATTTCTACAATTCAGACCAAAGGTTCTCCTTTGCTTCACAGAGTTTGAAAGAAGGGAAGAGAGAGAAAAAGAAGCAATGGAGCTCTCTAGCAATGTGGGTGTTATGCCAGGGTGCCTTTCAAGTGCTGCAGCAGTGGTGTCCAAGCATTAATTCCTCTTTGCCACACTGCAGAGAGGCAGTGGCATCTCAGCAGATTCCAACTTCACCTTAGCAATGCCCAGCAGAGCAGCTGCACTCCAGAGAGCAGCTCGCTTGCACGTCCCTGAGCTGTCAGTTTGCAGCACATCACTCCAGCCATCCGGATGGGAGGCCAGCACAGTGGGGAAGGCTCACAGTGACCTGCCCAGTAACATTTTCTGCAGATTGGAAATCCCAGTCAAAGCTCATCCCATCCTATCGTAACCTCCTGCAATCAAGCCTGACAAGGAAAGCCAACTACAGACTGCATTTCAAGCCTCACCTGCTCTCCCAAGAGTAGCTCTACATGCTAAAAGCATTTTGACTGCCTTCCTGAAATGTCTGTCTGGCTAAAGTGACCTACAAATACCAAGGAACAGCACATCCTTTATTCCACTTGCCTCAGTTTTGGAAACCAACTATTTAATTTTGGGGGATACCACAAAACAAGTCAGGTCAGAACAAGGAGGTGGGCAATGGAAAAGCAGAGGAGCAAGGACTAGCTACCAAATTCTGCTAGAGGTAATTATTATCATTTGAAGGTTATGTTGACAAATATGCTGTGATGGGGACTATTAATCCTTATAACCAGCTATAAAGGTGCCTCCAGAGTAGAACTGCCTTTACTCATTACCTCTATAAGTATGACCTGAAAGAAGGAATGGGAAACAGGCAATTTGCAAAACTGTGCTGTCTGAGCAGGACTGCCAATCCATTCTCCACCAGTGTCAAGCCCCACACATATGCACCAATGCAAAGAGCAGAACACTGTGTACACAGGTCTGATCCTTAGCACAGTACCTTCTGCTAATAATAAAGTAAGAGTCATTTGAAGACATTAAAACAGGCCAAAAACCCAAAAACCTGGACTCATATTCACAGGCACAGGTAATCAGTGCAGCTTCAGTGATACTAGACAAGTTACACCAATTTCTTCCTACTAAAGTAGGGTCTATTAAATGTGAACACCTTCATTGGGTTTTATTTTCTCTCACAAGATTTAGGAAAAAAGGCTCTTTTTTTTTAATAAAAACTTCCTTCTCACTCTCAAGCATCTGTATTCAAATGAAAAGGGAGCAGCTGAAATTACTCATTTTTCAAAAACATTTCCATCACTGCATGTGAAAAAAAAAATTTTAAAAGTAAGGCTGTGTACTTATATGTATGGAGAGATTAAAAAAATCCCACATATGTGGCATATGACATGTATAGCATACACCATACACATACCATATATGTTTGCACACATACCATATATACACACACATACAGTACACACATGGGCCTGCATGTTTGTATGGCAGAGATGTCTGGAGAGAGGGCAAAGGGAAGTCTTCATGCAGTCCAGACTTTCAGGCATGGCCTCTCCAGGCACAGGATAACTGTTACTCAGTGACCTTGTGGAACAGAAAAACTTCATTTCCATAGGGTCAACTGTTGTGGTACATTCAAGGAGGCATTTCCAGCCCTTCCACACCTTCCAGTAAGGTTCTCAGACAGAGTGGTTCCCTATTAAATTCCCTGCATTTTCAGAGTTCCTTCAGCAAGGCCTGACAGGTCTCACCCATTTTATACAAGGTACCTAAACTTATGCCTGCATTGGAATAGCCTTGTCCTTCATGCCTAAGATCAAATGCTCTGCTCAATCAGCATTTCAGAGAATGGGTTGGTTTTTTTTCTTTTCCAGCAGGAAAGGAAAAGATCTGTTGTATCTTTCCTCCCAACAGCCTTCTGCAAGCAACACTGAAGGTGTTCAGGCTAGGGCAGGCCCAGGCTCCCAAGGGTGCCCTTCTTATGCCACATGCAGCAAAGAGGCAGGGGGAGTGCCAAAAGGAAGTTTGCCTTTCCCTTTTTGGAATGTCAATGCTCATTGATGACTAAATCACTTCAACAGCTTATTAAGTAGATGTCTTAGAGAGTTACTGCCAGTCTTCTAATAATTTAAAAATACTAATGGAATTTTTTTGAGTGTAATTTCTTTCTGAATGAAAAATGCTCCCTGTGTTAAATTATGAACATTTTGGACCTCACTAACCAGTGTGCAAGGCTGTTGATAACACAGAACACAGATTTAGCAGAAATTTTAACACTGCAATATGTTTTTAAGGTTGCTCCATAGCTTTGTTGTCTTATTTCTTCATCATTTCAAAGGATCCCTTCCATTTGGTTTTTCCATTTGCATACAAACTGACATTCTCTTGATATATATTATTCACAGGTTCATGTCAATACCCGCATAAGCAGAAGCTATCAATCACTTCTCTGATGATAACAGTAAATAAATAATGCACACTTTAAACCTTCAAAGCACTGCATAAATATCAGTTTGTTTTCACAACATCCCTTTAAGCGTTGAGGAAAGCAGTTTAACCCTTTCACTAGACAAAAGCTCACATTCAAGCACAGCTTAAGACCTGTATGAATCATTTTGTATATTACAAGCAGAACATACATTCTGATACATAACCTATATATAAAACACTGGGAAAAGCATATTTCCTCCTTCACCCCCTGCCATGCAAAAATGAAACTGAAGCCAACTATTTCCTAATTTTAAAAGAAAGTGAGAAAGTGTTTCTGTAACAAAATTGCTGTGTGGTATTACCAGATTCTGCTGCCTTTCCCTGCCTTTCCCTCTGGATACTGAAAGCTTCTGCTCCCCCACAAACATGGGGATAAGGGGAAACACCATTGTCTGCTGCCTCCTAAGGCTTCTTTCCCCCAGGGCGTGAGGCTGGAGCAGCAGCTACATATCTTCGCAGCACCTGCAGGCACTTCTTTGTGGCCACCTGAGCTGTGCCACTCTCCCATACAAGGGACAGCACGCATCTGTCACAGGCAGGTATGTGCTCTGGGCACAAAATTAAATACAGGGGGAAAAGTCTTTCTCATGGTGAGGGTGGTCAAACCCTGGAACAGACTGACTGGTGAGCTTATGGAATCTCCATCCTCTGAGAAACTGAAAATCCAGCTGGACACTGCTCTGAGCAACCTGCTGCAGCTGCCTCTGCCTTGAGCAGGGGCTGGGCTGGATACTCTCCAGAGATGCCTTCTTGCCTCAATTGGTCTGTGTCTTTTGCATAAAGAAGTTGGGAATCCCTCATTTGAACTGCTACATGCCCATGAAAAATAAATACCAACGTTTGAAAATACCAAAGCATTTCACTGCCTTTCACTTTTCTGTGGGTACAGCTAGAAATGTCATACCCATGGCTAGAGAGGTCACCAACTACCCACTCCTGCAACAAATGATATAGGGAGCCAGACACATGAAACAAAAAACCATAGACAGAGGACCAAAACTAGACATATGATTCCAATATTCGGTGCAAGGAGCAGACGGGTGTTCTTTGTGTTTGGAAGCCTTTCAGCTCTAAAATAAAACTACTGTTCATTCTCCAACAAAAGACTGGGATCAAGTATCAAACTTTTTTTTCTTTTTCTTTTCTCTTTTTTTTGTTCAACAGCTACCAGCCAGACTTCACAGCATCCTTCTCCCACAGTTTTCCTTCACTGATTAAAAAAAAATTCCTGCCTAAACATCTCTGGTTGTTTCACATCCATTGATCATTCTACCTGTCCGCCTAGCAGAACAGGAGCAAAATAAGTAAGAAAACTAAGATAAGGCTAGATTTTTGTCCTGGAAAGCTGCAGCACTGTGCTGTCTTCCCTGTTTTCTCTCCCTTTCCCCCTCCTTACCATATCTGCTTTCATCCCTAGAGACATTTCCAATAGCAGATAAATCAGTACTTTGAATTCTTCTTCTGATGTTGTAACAAGCTGGCAACTGGCATGACATGTTGTAGAGAGACACTGGTGAATACCTAAGTCAGAAATAACGAGATTTCTCTCTCATATTCAGCATGAAATGAGAGGCAAATGACATCACTGCTGAAAACAGAGGAGTGCAAGAAGAGGTGTGGGGAAGGGAGGTAGAAAAAGTGTTTGCCTAATGCACTTTGCGTACTACAGTGGATTTCAGAAGAAAGACTCTCTCACAGGCAGCACCCTGGGAAACACAGACTCAGAAAGATGGGACAGTTGCAGAGGGCAGTGTCTCAAATCCAGGCAGCTCCACCCCATATCCCAAGGACACATCCCCCGTGGCCAGGCACTGCTGTGTGATGTGGCCAAATGAACCAGCCCTTCAAATAAAAACAAAAGGGACAAAAGGAGGAAACAAAAGAGAAAGGGAATAAAAGATCCCAGTAAGACAATTAATGCAAAGGGCTGCTTCAGTTTATAGGCAGCACTGTTAATTGCTGTGTGTGTTGCCTGTGATGAATAGGGACTGGTTACCGTCACACAGCTCATCCTTCTCTGCATGGCTGGGAACTGGCAGAACGCTGATCTCCACTGAAAGTCTTTAATTACTGTTAAATTAATCAGGGCAGGGTGTCAGGTCTGGGTTCATGCTCAATTGTCCCAGTTTCTTGCAGCCTAAGACTTCCACCTTTCTTCCTTATGCTCCCACCCCCTCCCCTGCCCATGCATCATTTTTGTATTTGTGTTGTTTACACAGCAATGAGTCACACAAAGGTTTTCGAGATCCTGCTCTTCCACTACTTCAGGATTCCGTGTCTTCGAAAGCCACAGTTTAACACAAAACTCTGGAAAGCAGAACCCCAGACAAACCACAAGACAGAGGATAGAGTATTTTTCCACTGGTGCAGCATTCAGATATGGCACCAGTTCAGATATATGCTGTTGTTACTTCTTAACACTGGTCACACAACCACTTTTCAGTCATGATATCATTCTCTGGGGAGGTAGAGAACAAGGGGCATCACCATCTTAAACTTTCTCATTCCCATTAGTGATCACTCCACTGAACAGCTTTTGTCTAAAATGAGCATAAGTAAGGTGAAAAATCTGGTCTAAACAGTTTTAGTGTTCGGAGCAGAAGAGGTCAAGAGCCTGTCAGTGTTTAGAGATGACTTCCACATGTATTTGTGAAGAAAACTTTAAAAGTCTTCTTTACAAAGTCTAAAGCCCCCAGTTTCTTTCTTCTCTGTCTCCCCAAAACACCAAACGATTAGTGGGATTGGACTAGGATATTCCATCCAACTTCCAAAGAGTTAAACCACAAGTACATAAAAGATTACAGCAAGGAGAAAGAGGCTGTGCTCCATGAATAGAGAGGATAGGACAAGAAATAATGGGAGCAATTAAGGAATAATTAAGTTGTAGCAGAAGACATCTAGGTTAGGTGTAAGAAGAAAAAACGTAGTAAGAGCATGAAATTACTTGAATAAATTTCCTAGGGAGACTGGGGGGATCTCTCACCAGGGGGTATTAGGAAGCAGACAGACATAGCCTGAAGACATCGAGGTGGTCTGAGTGACTTCTTCCAGACCTACAGTGAAGAATCACACTGGTCTAAGGGAAGGGCAGCCACAGATGAGCAAAGCAGCAGCAGGGATCCTGAGGACCTGCTCAAAATAGAACTGCAGTGACAAATGCAATACTCAAGGTTTGGCACTGTAGAATTTTGAAAATTACCCACACTCCAGTGCCAGTCCAGTCTTTATACACTACATAAACAAGATGGAATTTTCCATGATTCTTACAATGCAAACATATAATTTACAGCAAAGTTTTGGAGAAAAAAAAAAAAAAGCATTAAATTGGACAGTTTCTTTATTAATCAAAAAGCATAATCCTCCCAGCAGTCTGAATTCACCATTTTTCATCACTATGCAGAAAATATAATATATTTTATTTATACTTTTATAATACATGAAAACCTGCATGGCATAATCATACTTCTCCCCTTTCTCACCCAGCTGAAATGATCCATACAGCAAGGTACCAAGGGAAAGGCTTGAAAAATCAAACCTCTGTGCAGACAGCATAAGCAATATTTTACTTTCTTTTTTAGCATAGGTTAAAGAAGACTTAATGGAGATTGTTCACAAAGTTCCTTCATTATTTCTAGATCATTGACAGGAGCAAGTTTATTGTTTTGAGTAATATATTAATAAGAGATGCCCAATTTAAGTGATCAAATGCATTTAACATTGTGGGGCTGCTCACAAACAACTTGGCCATGAATCTGACAGCAGGAGAAAGACTTGAATTCTGAAATCTCTGGTAGGATCCCTAGCCATTCATTCCTTCACATCACTACATGGCTTCTTTACTTTTGGTTTCTCACCAATAAATAAAAAACCTTCAACCTGCTGAAGCTAGACAGTATAAGAATATATCTTTGCATAATTACATTCGATAGAGAAGCACTTTAGATAAAATGTAGTTGCTGTATCACTACAACGATTCTTTCTTACTTTCTAAAAATTGAGCAAATTAGCAAGTCTTTATTATCCTAGAAAAAGGCGTCTAGCTTCTTTTTGGCACTCCCATATTTGCTTGGCTCAGTTTTACATTCATCAGGGGTGATATCATTTACATACTTTTATTTGCACTAGAGTGGCAATTTAGGATCATTGTGCAATCCCAGCAATATGTATTACACTGCACAGCTCTGATTGCCCCACTGTGCTGTGAGCAGGGAATCTAACACCAGCATAAGCCATGCAATGGTTTCTCCATACCTAATTGACTGCTTTCAGCTCCAAGACCTTATTTTGGGAGGGTTGAGAGAAGGGAAACTGTGGGAAAGAGAAGAACACGAAGCAAGAATAGGGACCACAATGATATCCACTCCCTAAGAAGAAAATGTCTTTTGTTTTATTTTCAGATGCATGCAACAGCAAAGTTAGTTAGATAAAATTGGTCTTCAAAAGATACATTTCAGTCAGCCCATTTTTTTTTTCCACTGAAGGGCAGATATGGAATGATCTACTTCAAAGATATGTTGGGGTCCCACTGTGGCAGGCAGATGGACTATAGCAGGCACTTCCACAGCACTGGCCCATATTTTTTCTTCCCAAATCAAGAGTCATGAATGCCTGTCTTCTCTTTGGTTCCCAAACTGCTCTAGACTAAGCAGCCCAGACAACTTCTGGTCTTCAACTGCCTCATTACCTTGGATTGTTTTTGCTCAAAAGGTACTTCTTCTAAAGAAGATGGACCCCCCATTCAAACAGTATTACCTAAACAATAACAAATGCTCTCATATGTGTGCACTGCATGTGCCACCTAATTTTCTGAGGGCTACTACATGTCTTACCAAGAATGGCATTTGTGAGAGGGTTCTTATTTTCCTTTTACCTGTACTAAAAGATCTGCCTATTTCACAGGTAGCTTTAGCTGAGATATCATTTTTTTCCTTTTAATTTGCATAATAAAATCACTGTGTTTCATACTATCAGGAGAGAGTAAAAGGACAGAGGGGGTAAAACCAGTTCTAGGCACAGTGCAAACCAAATCAGGACATCGTGAATTTGCTGGCACTTATTATCCTGCTTTTCTTGTCCATTGTAAGCATCATAGCATTACTCCTGAAAAATGTTCTTAAAGTCTTTTTCTGAGTTTGTTTACCCCTGGGGCTAGTATTTTGTACTGAAATTTTAGCTCTGCCAGTAGAAGAGTCAGTTAGACAGAGTGTTAACCAATGCTTCGGCCCCCATGCTTTATTCCCAGATGCCTCTTTACACTGTAGCAATTCCTATGTTATTGTTAAATAATTGGAGGTGGGGAAGATGTGATAAGGAAGTTTATGGGTATTGGCTTCTACAGATGAGAACATAAAAGATACTTAAAATTCTTTCAAATAGATAATTTCTTAATTATCTTTATAGATTTTCTGTCTGTCTTGGTATTGCTACCACTGCATCTCATTCGGGGTTGTTTAGCCTCAGATGATCTCACAATTGTTGTTTCACGATGCTTTTGAAAATTACTATAATTTGTTTGTTACTTGTGTTTAAAAGGCTTGAATTATGAGCTTTTTCAACAAATGTTTACCGAGTATTACAGAAACTATAATGAAATTTCACTCTGTAACACTTGGTGGTTTTATTTTTTATTATCATGACATTCTTTTTTTAATCATCTGAAGCATAACCAAACAGTTAAACCCTAAGCAGAGCTCTTAAGAGTTAAGTTATGGTTAGCCTAGAGTTCTGGAAGTAGGAATTCATTAATTTGAGCAGTGTGTTATTATAGTTTATACATAAGAAATCCTAGCCATTAGTAGCTGAAAATTATTACTTGAAGGCTAAGGAGAAACAAGATGACAGCCTTATTGACCTTCCAGGACCATGTGTCAATTCTCTGTGCCACAAACAAGTTACACTGGATATACTCAGAAGAGAGGTCAAATCCAAAAAAATAGGTTTTTTCCTCCTGTGAGACAAAACGTGCTTCGGCAGTCTTGAGATTGGAGAGTGGAAAACAAGAAACATGAAAATGCCCTCTCCTGGCACCACTTTTCTAAAGTGGAGACTCGAATTATGACCAGAGGGTCTCCACTGCCCTCTTTACAGCTGGCAGTGCTTGTTAGTGCACAAGGTAACAATAGGGAACATTTCAGATGGCCTCAACCTCCTTCTTGAGCACAAGATGGAAATGAACAGCCCTACTGTGAGGTGCCTGAAGGGCTATGACCCCAGACCTGTCAGCAGGAAGAACAGAGCTATTTGTCACGTTAGAATATCACTTTTCCTTCTCAGAGTACTGCACTCAGTTTGTATATTAAAAAAAAAAAAAATCCTTAACATGCTAGAAGGATTTAGCAAAGGTACTGCTCTTCTCCATTTTCAGTCTGTTTTGCTTGTGGACTTGACAACAAGATTCTGTGACTGGCCTTTTTCACTGCGTGATGGAAGGTGCGTGCTCTCCGCAGGCTCTACCACAGGACGCTTTCCAGAAACAGCAGCAAATCTGAGAGCAAAAGGCCCTCAGGAGGATGAGTAATGCAGAGAGAAAAGGGAGAGATTTCTGTGGCACGAGGCCCAAACTGCAACTCTTTATGAAGATCAGTCGGGTTTGGATTGAGAATGCCTCTGTGTATGAGAAAAGCGCCTGCCCATCACTCATCGCTGTCCCGCGGGAGGCAGCTCAGTCTTTGGGCTGTCCACTGTCTCTGCTGTACAATTTGGTGTCAAACCACATCAGCCTGAAAATTGTATTTCTCCAGGCTAGCACTGACATTCATAGTTCAGAAGAAAGACTACAGGCCTGATTCATCCTCATTTCATGCCACAGCAGTTCCACAGAAGTCGATGGAGCTGCACCAGCACATACCTGGTCTGGCTCAGCAGTCAGGAAGTGCTGGGGTCTCTCCAGCTTCTTGGGAAGAAAAGCTCCTGCAGGGAGTTCCCACCATGTGAGCAACAACAGTGCTTCCGAAAGCCTGTGCACAGGATTTTTGAAAGGAAAAGATACAGCTCTGTGGGAAGTATAAGCCCAGTATGAGCACTTCACATGGATATCCCATACAGAAAAAAATATGACTGCCAGGGCACTGATTTACTTTAGATCCTAACATTGTTTCAGTGTGATTTTGGTGATGTTGCAGTCTCTCCAAATGGCATGTTTTGGAAATCACTTTCAGTGCTGCTTTTTATGTTAACATTTTGAATTATTAAGTTGAGTACTTTGAAATCAGTCCTGCTGTGAGCCTCTGTGAGGATTGACCAGATGACCTCCAGAGGTCCTTTCCAGTTTAGATTATTCCCCAAATTTAAGATTTGGAGATTATTTACTTCTGGTGGTGATGTTTATTCCACCAAGATGTGTTTCAAACCAGACTCTAGTCATGCGCTCCCTTTTGTAACCCTTCTTTACTAACAGGACTGATTAGAGTGCATTACTGCAAGATGATTTCCAACTTATCTACACCAAATCTGCTTTTAACACTTATATTTTTTGTGGATGGGAGCTCATTGTAATTTCTCCTTACTTAGACATTCCTTACACCTGAAAAGCAACATTTTCCAGACTGCCACCATCCGTTTCCCCAGAGCTTCCATATGGCTTTGAACATCTCACCATTTCTGTTATCCTGTAGTAAATGAAGAGAGCCTGATGGCAGCCAGAACAAGAAAGAAAATCTCATTTTGTTTTGTTTTTTAATCACAAATACACTTACACACTGATCAGATATGTGGTGATGTCTCCCTGTAATCCATTCTGTATGTCTACACACCACGTTTAGGTAGAGTCTGTGTAAGCTATTTTCCCAGGAAAAGTCTGTCTAAGCCCCAGACGGACACACCCTGTTCCTCCCTGGATACACCACTCAAACGCAGACAAATTACAAATGTGAACATGCTACATCTCTCATGTTTCTCTGGGTACTTCTCCAAGATTTTTTACACGGTGTGCCAGAAGTGCTTCTGTCAGACAGGATCCAGCTCCTCACCACAATGGCAAATGCCAAAGTGATAGAGAGACACAGATTAATTGAGGGAGGATTGCAGGAGCAGGGGGACAGGATGGGCTGCCTGGCCCACACCTCTCTAGTTACTCTGCTGTCCTCTCACCTCTGCCGCCCATGTTCTTTTCAGCACTGCAGACACCCTGGTGCTTTCTAAAAGAGCTGCCTCTGCCTGGTGGCACTGCTGGAGCAAACCAGTTCATTTGAGCCAGTAAGCCTGTCAGTCATTATATAAAAGATGTTCCAGTTTTGCAGTACATAAATTAAGCTTGACACAACTGCAACAGGACCTTTACTTTTCCTGCACATCCAGTTACACTTGATGGGAGTTAATAACTGCAGGCAGCAAGAGAAAGACACTGCTTTCAGAAAAATAGCGAGGAATAGATTTCAGGGGACATGAAGATGTTTGCTGCAGTGAAGAATTTTAAAATTAGCTGACAGTCAAATACCCCAAAACACTTACTTGTGTATCTCTTTGATCTTTGGTGCTCAGCCCTGTGGCTTGTTGGAGGTAGCATCTTTCCTTCTCCTGCTTGCTTTGTGCAGGAGTTATATTTCAAGGCATCAGGGTGCTTTAGGCTTTTAGTAGAAGGTATCATTTGTGTGGCCCTTATCCTGATTAGCTGTGTCCTTTACATGTCCTTTATTTCACCCAACTAATCCTCCTGATATCATGACCTTTATCTTTTACCTCCTTTATCACTCTCAGCTAATGAACTAGTTCCCTAACCTAGGTCAACCATGACAAATAATCAGCCAGGACTGAACTCTATAGCTTTTGTCCGCAAAACCAAAATACCTTTCCTTTGCCAAATTCAAAGCACAGCTACAAGCTAGAAATCAGATTATAAGGTATTTGCTGCAAGTATTTTATGCAAATTCTGGCACTTTTTAAAAAAATTAAATATTCCATCAGAAATTTGTCTGTTATGCCAGAGTTTGACTAACTTGACTATAAAATAATATTCTGGAGACATTTGCCACAAATCATTGCATTATGTTTGAATGCACTCTGATATAAAAGCAAGCTGGAAGAAAGCAGCCATGTCACAGCTGGAGATATCACTTGTGTTTGGACTGTGCAACCAAATCTAGACCATGGGAAAAAGATACACCATCATGTTGGGAGATTCCTCCATATTCTGCCTTGATGCACACACAGCTTAGGTGGTATCAGCAAGCAAACAGGCCAGTATTAAGTATGAAAAATGAGGACTTATGTGCTTAAGCCCTGAGCATACTTCCTGGGCAGAAAGAAAGCTAAGAAGGCAGAAAACTCAGCAATCTGCAAAATTGGGTATTATTTGGTTCACCTGGAAGAGTGGAGCCCAGACCTCTCCTTGGAGGCAGTCAAAAGCCACCACAACAGCAATGTGAGATGACAAGATATGCAACCAGACAACAGGCATCCCCTCACTGCACATGGGATATAGAGTCACCAGGAGCTACCATGCACCTGAGCAGTGACTTCCTGGGCTCACCAGCAGCAGGCTTTGAAAAGCAGCCACAGATGCAGGCTGCCTTCTCCCACAGGAACTAATCCAGCCTGGAGAGTGGTCCCTTAGTGGGGAGCAGACCTCAGCCAGGCTCACCTCATATATCTGCCCCATTGGCTACATACATGCTAGATTGTCCCGCACAACACCAGAAGTTTGTTTTACTGGTTTAAGCAAACAAAAAGAGCAAAACCAAAAACCAAACCAACCAAAACCTCAAAAGCATCCTACTACTCCATATTTGCACAACAAACTCAGTGACTCATAGTGTCACTAAACGAGATGGTGTTGATGGGAGCAAAGCATACAGAGACCAGTGACCCACACCAGCAGCAACTATTCTGCCTGGCACAGTCCCCAAAAGAGGCATCCTCCCTCTCTGTGCAGCCCAGCTGCAAACAAGGTCCACTGTGCCTTTCCAGTGATCCATTCTGCTCCCTGAAAGCTCAAACAGGGCCAGTGGCTCTTCTGCTGGCATCCCAGTCCACTTTTCGGCTGCGTGCCTCCTTCTCTCCTTCTAGCCCCAGCCAACCAGCTCGCTTAAACAGCCAACAACATTCGTTTGGATTTATCGTGCAGTTATGGCCCGAGTCCAGATCCAAGCTGGCAGGATCAGCAGAGGACCAGCATCGTCCTTTTCAGCTACACACAACCTACTTGTCATCCTTTTGGGAAGCAGTGACTCAGACGTAACTGTATTGTGGCCTGGCAGCTGGTGGCACTGGGTGAGGCGTACAGAGACAATAGCTCTGGCACCCATCAGGCCCCGGAGTGGAGAGCAGAAAGCCTGACTGCAACCCTCATTCAAGACCTCGCATAATTAGAACAACATTACCATTCTTGGTGGCAGATTTTCACCTTCTGTAAACCCAGACTTTCTGTGAGTGTTTTGTTTTACCAATTTACTACGTCTGAAAGTCAATGGATTAAAAAACAGAAGAGCAGGCTCTCCTTTTTTCTTTTGTGCTACTGCTATTAGCAAAATCACTGCAGTCTGTATTTGGGGCTGTACATATGGCGGATGCTTGACTGCACCCTTGGCAGATACCTGGGAAATGAAAGTAAGGGTTTACTCTTGTGAAAAGCTGCAGACAAGATCTTTTTTCAGGTGCTATTTCCAAAGGGGTCAAGTGAGATAAATCTTATATTTATCCTAGCAATCTTTCCCTCTTAGGTTGTGGTTTCAGAGGAGACCTGGGCAGCCCCATAGGCTCCCTGTGCTGCCACATTCTTCCCTCCTTGCCCATTGCCTGCTCACACCTGCTGCAGTGCCCTTCCAGTCCTGCTGATTGAGCTGGTTCTTCAGGCTTGCTGAGCCCAGACCAAGGAACTCGTCTGGGTGGATGAGGAGGAGAAAACAAAATATTAAGTCACCCTAAACTGAAAAAAATTGCAGGCTGTTTGCCTCCATGCAGTGTATTATTCAGGGTACCTGCTCCTTCCCAAAGGGCCACAGCCCTGCCATAAGCATTACAACATCCCTGCAATGCCCAGCAGAGAGCATGTCCTCCAGGTAGCTTTGCAGATGCTCTAGCTAGAAATCCAACTCCTTTCTATCTTCTCAGTTACCAAGGATCCAACCAGTACCAAGCTACAACATCTGTGTGTCTTTCCAAAAATACAGATTTTAGCCCTGCCTCAATACTGCCAAAAGAGGATGGTACGGCAAGAGGAAACATTTTCAGGGCAGTCGCAGAGCAGAGACTAACCACATCTCCCTCCTTTTTCCCCTCCCAGGATGCAAGACAATGCTGTTACTACATCCTCGGAGCTATTTACATGAGTGTGCAGCCCATGCATGTCCCGTTCACCTGAGGCAATGCCCACTCCTAGTCTAGGCAACTCCCTAGCAGCTGATCTGCCTCCTCCCCACATCGCAGATCAGTCTCCTATCCCCTCCCCCCCTTCAATTTTTGTCTGCTCTTCTAGAGGGAATAACTCCTGCGGTTGCCTCAGCAGCTGCTCTTCCCTTTCCCAAGCAGCAGCAAGAGCTAAATTGACCTAATTCCTGCTTGTTTTCCTGCCACCCACAGAATCTGAAATAGCAGCAGTGAAAACTGCCAAGGCGCTCGTCAGCGGCCGCTCTGCCGCAGCGCGGGACACGCTCCCGCTCACTCCATTTGCTGCAGGTCCCGCAAGGCTTAGAAACTTCTCCGACTGCAAGTTTCGAAACCTGCAAAAGTGGCGGACAATTACTGCAGACAGCTCCTTAGGCAGCCTCAAGGACAAATGGATCTTTTGTACCCTACGGCACATCCTTGGCAGTGGTCTTTATATTGCAAACATCAGACATCTATTTGTAAAAATCCATGGATAAGTCTCGCAGCTGCTCTCGCACCTCCCTTTCAGCTGTAGTTTGGATTTGCAGCCAGGCTTGGACTATCAGGCTGATTTTTTTTTTTCTTTTAATGAAAGCTGGGACAGTCATGATCAAAACTTCAGCTGGAGCAGGAGTTGAATTTGTGTATGTAATTCTGTAGAGAAATAAGCTGTCACCTGCGAGGCAATGTGAGTGACCTGTTACAGCTTCACCAGAAGCAACCCCCCTTTGCTGAAGTCTACAGCCTCAGATACATTAAAAAAAAACTACACTAAAAATTATTCTTTCCCTCTGATGGCAACACACTGCCACAATCCAAGCTGCCCAACTGCCCCGAAAATTTACCAAGCTACAAAGCAAGAAGGAGTGGGAGCATTTATGTTAATTAGCGTGTGGAAAGGAAGCCAAAGACATGGTAAGATTTGATACGGCATATGGGATCCAATAACATGTCATTAGAGGTAGAAAGCAGCCCTTCACAGAGCAGCTTTTCAGCTGCTTATAAAGGCTTTTGGTTCAAACTTCTAGCGGAAATTTTCCATGCCATAATTGCTACTATTCTGGTAATTAAAGCTTGTTGTAGTACAAAAACAACAGGGCATTTCCTAACTTGTGAGTGTGTGCCTCTGCAACTTAACTCATGTGGTTTCTAGTAACAGCTGAAGGAGGAAGAAGGCTTAGGTCTCTCAACCTGAACAAGACCAATGTTGTCATTCAAGTTTTCCCATTCTTGATGGGCATCAGGCAGGGATGTAAATTTTATCAGAATGTATTTTCTCTCCTTGCATCTGCACTGGGTTTTTATTGCTCTTGAGACTCAAAGCAATATCAAATTTATTGGAACTCCTGTGTCAGTCAGACAAGAAATATCACAAAAAATAACAGTGGCCAAGTGCTCTCCAAATAATCTTCCTTCCCATGCCTTTGGTAAGGGGAACTGTTACCAGTAAAAAAAAGCTTATAAGTTATCATAACATGAAACAGCAGATTTCAGTATTTAACTGAAGTTTCTGTAAGTATCTTGGCCACTTCCCTCTCCCAGCCCTCATCGGCACAGTGACCAATGAATGTCATTCACTTAAACCTTGCCAAAGCTTCCACTTAGAATTTCTGGCACTGCTTAGACTCCTAGGAAACCTCAGAGCCAAACAGTCTGTGTAATAACTATGAAAATTGTATTATTAGCTTCTAAAGAGAAGCAGCATGACACTACAAAGGAAATATGCAGGCTGTCACAGGCACTGAGAGAAGGTGTCAGCTACAAATTAATGGCTATTAAAACATATTATTTGTTCCAAAGTGTTAAAAATGAGATTTTTAGCTCTGACGGCAGAAAAGGTGGTGGTGTCAGGTCCCACATTGGCATGCCATCTCTCCCAGCTGCTGTTGCCAGCATTTCAAAACTGTTGATTGGTGCCATTTAGATACTCCCATGGAAGCCTCAGGAGAAGCAAAAAGGCTTCATTCCTTTCCCTTGGTTTAGTGAAGGTAGAGACATTCCTCTTTTGGCTCTGCTGACAAACACACATGGTTAAAGAAATGAAGAAAGATGAGCAGAGATCACCTCAAGTTAACATGGATGGATGACTCGGACACAAATTAGCTGGCAGATCCCTCTTCATTGAGAAACTGAAAGTACAAGTAGTTAACTGAGTGCGGGCTCAACTAAGCTCAATGTGGCTTCTACATCCCAAACTCAGGGTACTGCAGGTTTCCAAAGAGTGGTGTGAAAGCAGAGAGGCCCTCACAATCAATTTTACTGCTCTGCCCATTTAAAATTTACCACCTCAAAGCAGCAGTCTCTTATATGAAGCAGCCTAGGAAAATTAATTGGGAAGGCTAAAAGCCAAGGCAGTGGCAGGGAGAAATCTCTAGGCCATCTGTAACAGGCAGTGTCTTAGCTACCATTCCAGCTCTTTTTTGTGGAGTAGGTATGTAGAGGGAGGTGTGCATTAATCATTGCCATTGTAGATGGAATTAATTCCACACGTGCTGCCACACAAGACACTTGGGGTCTAGAGGCTCGTACCGCTAAGTGGAAATACTACTGAAGTATTTTCACAGCACTTGCAAGTGTGGCACACACTGGTACTGCACAGCCCACAGGTGAAGAAAGGACCATTGATTTTAATCTGTTTGAAAATGTTTTAGTTGAACCTACTGCAAACATGTTGACGGAGACTTGTAAGCCGAAATTAAACAACTTGCCACAGCCACTAGAGCAGGTCAGCAGAGTCAATGCTTGGCACAGAATGCAATACCTGTATTTCATGCCAGCACTTGAAAAATCTTTCTAAAGATCCCTGAGCCATGGAAGGCAGAGGCAGGAATGCCCAAGGATATGGGATGTGTAGAGCTTCAGAAAAGTTAGGCTGATTTCAGAGCATTATACCACCTGGGTCTCATCACAGCCACAGCTCAGGTGCTTCAAGACCAGGCAGCCAAGGACACAGATCTGAGACTTCTCTGCTCCTGGCTCCCATGTGACTGCTGGCTAGGTGGGGATATGGCAGAGAAAAAGGCAGGTTTCAGATCCTGCACTGCAGAGCAAGTTTTCTTGAGAAGCTGGCTGGTGTCTGTCAAAACTGCATTGTCACTAACTCAGTGTCGCAGACTTGTCCAATTTCAAGTTGGCATTGTCTGATGGAAAAAGTTTTGTATCAAAATATGCCCAAAGAACACATCTGAATATAGAATGTTGAAGGACTTTCCCTTCAACATCCCCTTTGACCGTGTCTTGGGTCAGGCTAGCTGAAAATCTAGGGTATTTCATATATTGCTCAGTGATCTTTTGAGTTTAAAATCCAATGGGGACTTCAAAACACCAGCCTTTTAAAGCCCTTTCTGTCTAGACATCTAGCACCAATCTAAGGCACACCTCCTTTACCTGGTCAAAAGGACTACAATATCACAGAATTAGTGCATCCATAATTACATTGACACTCAGCTTTTGAAAATTAAAAAAAATTCTAAAAAAGTACAATATGCTATCCAATGCCAAATAGCCACAATCCTCACCTAGTTACTTACTCATTTCTCTTTTCAGTGAATTACATCTTTCTACAAAGTTGCACAAACTTCTGACATCAATCTCAGACTCACTAAATGTCACTCCATGCAGAACTTGGGTGCTCACAATAACTGAGCTAATGAAAGGATGTAAAAGTCTGAAGTGTAAAACAAGGGGACCCAGGGATGCAAAGGGGAACAAATACAGGCAGCCTGCACTGGTAAACACTCCAGAAAGAACTCACACCATGGAGGTTAGAAAGGGAGCTTAAATTAGAGGAGGTACTGTTATTCTTAAGATTTGTAATCAAAATCCTGTGGTTCCAATTAGGAAAGAAAGGGTGCCTGGCTAACATGCTACTACCAGGTTTTTGGCAGGAAAAGCCATTTACAACAACCAGGCTGCCTCTCCTGCCCTCAAGTATTTGTTTTTACATTCAAGCCTTCCCAGACTCGACAGCTCTTGGATCAGCCACACTTGTATAGGGCAAAGTCCATATCAGATGGATCATCAAGCAGAACAAAGTGTTATTACTTTCTCAAAGCTGCTATTCAGTCACACCCCTTACATTATTTCTGTGAAAATGAGGGAGTGATTTCAATTATGGAAGTATGGAAATTTCAATTATTTGAGTATGGATAAAAAGAGACTGAAAATAGAAGATGAGATCTTGGCTTTTTTTTTAACCTTCAAGGCTGAAGTTCATAGTGCTGTGCAAGTTGCTGAGTGTTGGAGGCGTTTGGTTATAGCGCAGCAGAAACAAGAAAAGGAAAGGATGTGCACTAAGAGTAGCATTGCCTGGGGAAAACTGGGGCTCCTAACATCAGACTCCTGCTCTGCATCAGCCACAGGAAGACCTCTCTGTCTCTTTCCTTCTTTCTGTGTCTTGATCTTCAGTGACTTGAGTCTCTTGGGAAAGCTCCCTTTCAAGTTTCACTCTTCCACGCAGTCTCAGCCCAGTGCAGAACTGCATATGTTCAGCAGAAAATGTCCTCCACTTTTTTTTCCATGTTATTTAAAGCTCCACTTCATTATATTTACTGGTATTCTGATTTTAATAAATAATAATTGTATGCTTCTTGGAGGCTCTAGGCATCTTAACGCGTAATTAATCATAGTACCAAACCCCATGAGCCTTCAAATCATCATTAGAAAGAAAATCTTTCAGCCAAACACCTTGGTAAAAAAATGAGATCCTTTCCCTTAATTGGTCTGGGAAGCACAGGCACTGTTCTCTTAAATGGATGTCTTCTACACAGAACCCATAGATCTGGGCTCAGACCAAACCAGAGAAATAAACTCCCCACAGTCCCCACAGAGGCATATCCTGCCAGCACCCTCCTTTCTCTGCAGCATAGTGTGTCAGGTTGAAATGACCATGAGGAGAAAGAAGAGGGAAAGAAATAAAAGGGAGTATCCCTTCTCCTTAAGTAATGTAAAGTGATACTTCAGGGACAAAACCCTACATATGAACATGGGCAATTTCACAAAGCTGCAGTTAAATGACAAACACTCCTCTTCTCTGAAAGGTAGAAGTGTAAGAGTAAGGCTTCAGAAGTGCTTTAGCTCTTTTTCCACCCAACACCCCCTTAAATCTGGAAAGTTAAACCCAATATAATTTCCTTTACAGTAAACATCAGCCTTGATTACAATTGGAGACTCAGCACATGTGCCTAACAACAGCAGATGGTTACTTCTGGTCTACACAATAATATTAATCATAATCTAACCTAACTGAGCACCATGGCCAGAGGCAAAGGGCTCTCTCTGGCCTGGACAGAGCTCCAGGTTAGCCCTGTCCCTGTGTTCTGTGGTCACTCAGGACTCGTAGAGCTTGGAGAATTTGACCCTCTCTGCCAGCCTCAATAACCAGTGAACAAGTACAGCTACCTGGGAGCAGCAGCACAGAGTCTCCAATGGCCTTGGCGCTTGTGGCCAGGCCCCGCTCACTGCACCTCACTGCACCTCACTGCACCTCCATAAACAGCCACAGCCTTTGGCAGGTCCCTCCAACACAGATGTGGTACAAAGCTCCAGTTTTCCCAGTTTGTAACTTCCAGCTCACTTCATTCACCTGCGGTGCTTGCTATTGGCATGACCCCATTACAGGGCTAACCTCTGAGCAATCCTAACAAGTAAGAGTAGAGAGCTTAAAAGACAGCTTATTTCCTTCTAATTATTTAAATTCCCCTTCAGCTTTCACATCTTCTACACAGTGAAGGAAGGTCTAATATGTAACGGATTACTGGCAGGGCAGAATGAGCAAATAGTTAAATTATTTGTTTTAGATGGAGTAATACAATAAAAAGTGAGCAACCTACTGTATTGTGCCCATGAACTTTATCCTTTTGAATAACAGACAGTGTCCAAGAAAAATTTCCTGCTCTGAGAGTCTGCAACCTGGGACTGGAGCCCAAAGACTCCCAAGAAGATCCAGCAGATGGTAAACAGCTGGATGTCCTGAGGGAATGGCTAACCTGGCAGTGGTCTCCCATATACTAAATCCTTACTGCTTTAACAAGGTTGCCTGAAAGTGGCTTGAACAGAAGTAAAGGGAATGCTGCTCTGATCAAGTGACTCATAGAAAAGAGGGAGGGAGGTCTTAAGATACTTTCTGGAAAGGATTTCAAAGCCGAGCATATTGTTCCAGGAAATGTTTACAGACTGGAAAAGGGGAAGTTTTGACTTTCATTGGGTTATTCTGTTGCAACACGGCATGCTTACCAAAAATACACAAAGAGAGGGAAAAGAAAAGCTCCCTTCAGAAGAAGAGCTGGGCAGGAGGCAAAAGGAGTACAGCTCTGCCCACTTTAAAGTGCCAGCCAAACGAAGAAATGAACTCCATCCCAGCTCCACAAGGCACACTCATACCTCAGCCCTACAAAGATATTAAAAAGGAACAAACACCACAGTAAATCAGAGAGGTCAGAGCACGAGGAGCATGCATACTCTCACTGCACTTTTTAGGGCCATACCTGTCATACACTACTCACTTTGCAGATGCCAAAGAAGACAGTGCTCCTCCCTGGAGACATTACCAATGTCTGGGAGATGGAGCAGTTAGAGGGAGACTGCATTTGGGAAGGTGGAGGGGTTTTTTTTTGTTTTTACAGATTGAACAAGTTCACAACAATCAAGAGAAAAAGCAGGACTTCATGGATGCTCCTAGGGAAGGGCTCAAGAAAATCATGTTACATTTTAGGTCAGTGGCTCCTAATTTTTTTACAGCTCAGACTCCTTTGATTAAATGTGCCTTCCTGTTTAGTCCTTCGGTTGCTGCAGTATGTAATTTCATTCCTCTAATCCACTTGGGATGTCTCCTCTCATCCCCTACCAAGAAGCTGCAAGATCCTCCTTTTGCTGCCACTGGGATTTTTGGCAGCAGCATAAGCCCAGAGGAAGAGCTCATGCTCCTCTCTATGCTTGCAGAGGGGCCAGCTGCCAGGGCTGTGAGACAGCCACACTTCAGCTGCTCCTCACCTTGGCTGAGCTACTGACTCCCCAAAGAAGTGTTGTCCTTCCAGCAGAAAGAGCTGCAAGAACAGAGGCCTCTGGAGGAACCATGTGAGAACAGCCCATCAGAAAGTAAGGGCTAAAGCCACAGTGCAGGCTCCTCAAACTTCATTGTACACCCCCTGTTCTGAAGCCTCAGAGCATCTATCTACTCTTTTTCTCCCTGCCCTATAAACCCTACTCCAAAAAAGATGTGAGCACTTTCAAATAGGCCCCAGAGCCTGTTGGGAGGAAGAACAATGAAAACAAAGGGTCATCACAGGCCATGACAACAGTGATGAATCCAATACCCATCAAAGGTGAAATGATGTTCATTTGGAATGACAAAAAGACAGAGAGCCTGATCTAGAAGGACTGGAAGAAAGTTTGGCAAGAAGGTAATCATTTCACTCCTGGAAATGTATGCTGGAAGATGACAGGACATGCCAAAGTCATCCCCTTCATTCTTAGCTCTTTTTGCAAACCATATATATACATTTTCTTGAACTCCAGAAAGCCTAATGAGGGGAAAAAAAACCCCAACAAACAAACCCAAACCACAAAGGTTACTTCATTCTGAAGCCATTTTTTAAGAAACAGAAGTCCTTCAGATGTCAATACTATGCTAACCTGTGGTCCCCTAAGTGGACTAGCTTTTCCTAAGAAAATGAAGGGTCCCTGCAGTTCAGTGACTTAGACGTTTTGAAATCCTAACCTATTTGACAAGATATTAGTCAAAAAGCAGCCAAAATGTGTAAATTAATAGGACCCAAATGTAACTGCCTAATAGTAACCACTTGCTTAATACTGTGTAGCTAAATGGTATAACAAAAGAATTAGCCAGTGACATCCACTTAGGAAATATGATCCAATCGATACTACGATTTCTTTTTAAGTGCTGAACTGGTTTTGACACATATAAAAATGTGGTTTCAATCAGACCAAACTGCACCACAAAAAAGCCTTGTAAAGAAGCCCAGACCTGTGGTCTTTAAACAATGCACTGAAGTAAAGAACTTTCACAATGGGATCGAGGCTGGGAGCACGGGGGGAAGAAGTAAGTGGTCCCTCAGTCATTATTACCAGCCACGAGATCACACAGACCTTTCATCTTAGACTATCAATCTCCCTTTGTGCCGGATGTACAATAAAATATGTAGTGTCAGGCAGAGCTGTAACAGGAGGAACAGTCAAATTCCCCTTGCTTTTCTCCTCCTGACTGCCCTCATTTACATTAACTTCGCAGCAAACAGTAATAGCTAATGGACCAAGACTGTTACAGTCCTGGTTCAGTGACACTGGCTAACTGGGAACACTAAAAGGATGTTCATAAACACCAACCAAAATTACAGCAACCAACAGAGGGGAAAAAAAACCAACTAAAAATGAGGTAAGAAAATAACCTCCCCAGACTAAAATATCCCCCAAAATATCCACCAGGGCCCACCATGGGGTAATATTTTTATGCAGAAACCCCACTGATCACAGCTGATCTATTTTTCTGTATGTCCAAACAGGAGCTGCATGAAGTTTCCTCCCGGAGATGGTCTCAATCCAAGCCCTCAACACAGCAAGCACTGTTTTTGTCTTGGCTCCAGCAAGACACAGCGCCTGAACAATGTCCCACCTGCAGTTTTAAGATGGTGTTTCATTAAACTGAATTATCTTTGTGCAAAATGTACAGATTAGTTCCCCAGTTAGCTCATATTCGTAAGTACACACAAGCACCAATGAAGCCAGACGTGTTTGATCCCATGCAGGGATCAATGGCAAAGCTAATTGAGCCTTCACAGACCGACTGAGAGTAACACATCTCCTGTGCATATAAAGTCAGAGGGAAAGGGCCAGGTAGAGCATGCACCCTGAGCAGTATGTAGGCAGTTCATGTGTGTCCATCCTCATATTTGTATGCCTACCCTCTGACTGTACTGGCAGGCGACAGAGAAAGATGGCCATGAGTCCTGAAGGCATATGAAGAGCCTAAAAATCATAAAGGCTATGGCAGCCCATGGCAAACAGGGACACTTCAGTTTTAGAGCTGAATATATCATAAGGACCCAGTGGGTGCTGAGCCCGACACTGGCAGCCTTTGAGGGAAGCCAGCTCTATGCTGTCCTCAGTCACTGCCTTGCCACAGGTGTGCCTCCACAAGATTTGTGCTAACTGAGCTTGCATCCTCGTAGTACTCTGGTTGTAGCATCAAGGTGCTCCAGTGAAGCTGCCTGCTGCAGGATGTGGCCAGCCTTTGCAGGCTCTTTTGCAGGCTGCGAAACTGGGGCGGTGGCAGGCAGACAACTATCGATACCAGCATGGCTAAAGACTTGGCTGCATTTCAGTACAGTCCCAGCAGGCTCTACAGAGCAAACGTGGTGTGGGTCCTTCTCCTCCTTTCAAGTTACAAAATGAAGAAGTCAGCACTCAAGTTACTAAGCCTACCAAACATTAACTTTCCCAAATTATGTCAGGATCTGAAAGAGATTTGTTAAAAAAAAACCAAGTTGCTGCTTTTTAAAAGCTTTGAGTTTCTTGGCTATTTCTTATCAAGGGTCACATGGAGTAGGTTTTAAGAGTCAAAGAACTGTTCTCCTGTTTTGGAAATCTAGCTTCACAGCTGAGTGAGAATGGATAGACATGAGTGGGTTTCTTTGCTTTCTGAAACAAATATTCATTCCCACATATCTGAGTCAAACATTAACAGTAATGTCTTACTCTAGGAGCCCATAACTACATGAAAGGTGAATGTGCAGATTTAGAGCAGTCAGCTTTTAGAAAAAGAAAATAAGAGTGATGCCAGCAGTATCTTGGGGAGGTCTCCATTTCCTTGTACCAAAGAAGCTCATATCACCCAGCTCTGTACTATCTAGGAGTAAAGAACAATTTATTTGTTGTTTTTGTCTGTTTCTTTAGTTTTGTTCTTTATTTATGATCTCTCTGGCCATGTCAAGATGACAAGCTGTCCTGAAAAGAAGGACATCATGCCAGTTAGGATAAGAAAACTTTCACCAGAGAAAGGATGATGAAAAAATCAGCACAGTCCAAATCAAGTCCCTCTCTTCAGAAAAAAAAAAAGGCAGCAAACTCAGTATTTCAACAAGCAATTTTTGCCCTAGCAATGAAATGTTTCCTCCACATTCAAGAACTGCCTAGCACAATCTGATGAATCCCCACAGCTCACATGTGAGGAAAGGAGGGGGCTGAGGCACATCCCCTGCTCTGCAAGCAGGTACAATCTCATATAAGGAGGCAAGAGGAAAGATTCTGCAGCTGGAGGTGACACATGAGACTGAGCACACTGCCCCATGTCAACTTCACAGAGCAAAGCCAACATATTAATAGCTACAGAGAAAAAAATGCCAGTCAAATGTGTGCCAAAGCTCTTGTAAGAAGAAGAACCTGTTCCAAAAAAGGTTATTCCACAACTAGTTCTCTTAGGAGCAGACTGATAATCTGGTGAACTGCAAGGACAATCCCTCTGTTTCTGAGGATGGAGTTAGTAAAGCTTCTGAAATGGCCCACTGGTGAACAGACACTGATGTTAACCCTGTAACAGCACCACAGCAATAAAAAGAGAGAACCACTATGTACCAAGGAGTACAAAAGGGTGAAGAGCTGATGGATTTATTAATATTTATTTTGAAGTGAGCCAAAAGCAAATGTAAATTTCAGACACTGCCACTCAGCTGCATCTCATCACTTTAACCTTACTCATTACAAAAATCCAAATCCATATAGTGTACTGATCTTAGGAATTGCATTTGCAATTTGGTCACTGTGTTAAGATCCCAAGTGCTAGAACTCAAGCATGTTTTTATTTATCAATTTACACGTGTCAGTCATACACTAAGGCCTGGAAGAGAGATTTTCTTTTTTGTTGAGAGGGCCACAAACAATATAGAGGACATCTTCCCCTCTGCTCAAGAGAGAGCAATACATCACTAGCAAATCCTGCAATAGTTTCCTGGAGGAAAGGCAAGCTATACACGCTTGGTACACACTTAAATGCTTGTTGACACGACTCAGTCCTTGAACAGTAGTCTTCCTGTGGATACACCTGCTTACAGGAGAGTCCTTTCCCCATTGTCTTCAGCCACCTGTCACTCTACTGCAGATACCAGACACTCTTCTTCCTTATCCCTACTGCATCCTGAAAGGCAAGGATCTCCCTCAATGGCTTCAGGCAAAAATCAGCTGGGTTAATTTAAATAACTTGGTGGTTCAAGCTAAGCCAGTCCCTCTGGGTTTTAATTCTCTAATTTGTTCTATCCAAAGCTTCCGTAATAGTTTGACTACTTCAGCTGGGGGTGTGATGTTTTACCTGTAAAATTAAAGTGGTAGCTACAGATGTACTTACACTGATTAAAAATATTTCACAACACAGTAGTTCGTTTCTCCTTTGTGCTGGGAATACCTGCAGCAGTGGAAACACTTTTGCACTGCCACTAGAGCATCCATGGAAACTTTATGAGGCTCAACAGGGTCAAGTGCCAGGTGCTGGCTGCACCTGGGTCAGGGCAGACCCCTGTATCAGTAACAGGCTGGGGGATGAACAGATTGAGAGCAGCCCTGCTGAGAAGGACTTTGGAGTGCTGGTGGATGAGAGGCTGGACATGATCCAGCAATGTGCTTTGCAACCCAGAGAGCCAACCATGCCCTGGGCTGCACCCAAAGCAGCGTGGCCAGCAGCTCGAGAGAGGCAATTCTGCCCCTCTGCTCTGGTGAGACCCCACCCAGAGCTGCATGCAGGTCTGGGGTCCTCAACACAGGAAAGACATGGACCTGTTGGACCAGGTCCAGAGGAAGCCACAAAGATGATCCAGGGCTGGAGCACCTCTCCTATGAAGACAGACTGAAAGAGCTGGGGCTTTTCATCCTGGAGAAGTGAAGGGTCTAGACAGACCTTACGGCAGCCTAAAGGAAACTTAAAACAGGCCTAAAGGAAAGATGGGGAGGAGCTCTTTATGAGTGTAGTGATAGGACAAGAGCTTATGCTTTCAAACTAAAAGGAAGAATTTTTTCACAGTGAGGGTAGTGAAACTCTGGAATGGGTTGCCCAGAGACATGGTGGATATCCTGTCCCTGGAAACATTCCAGGTCAGGCTGGACAGGGCTCTGAGCAACCTGATCTAGTGGAAGATGTCCCTGTTTATTGGAGGAGGGTTGGACTAGACAAGCTTTAAAGGACCCTTCCAACCCAAACTATTCTATGATTCTATACCAAGAAGATCATGCCATTTTTAGACTTCTGCTTTCAAACCAACATAATGAAAGTACACACCCTGCAAGGAGTCTTGTTCAACTGTCTCTTGCCTCCTGCTTCATCCATTTGTACTGGTCCCCACTCCATATTCCAGTTCCTGTGTAACTAAGCAGCTTCTTAGATGTTCTCCCACTTGCATCACAATGCTGGGAAGGCAAGGGTGGGGATGTGCCCAGGTGACAGGAGCCTTCACTTTGATGGCCCCCACAAAGCAGTGGGACCAAATCCCTCATGGGTTTTATTTAATGCAGACTGCCTTTCCCCCTCTCCCCAGTGCTGAGCAGGTGCATTTTCCATCATTCAGCACAAATGTGGGCAGTGCAAATAGGAAGGGGCATAGAGCAAGGAAACTTTTGTCCTAGGTTCTCAGTATCACTTCAATAGGTGATTTTTTGGGGGAGATATGTTACACATGCTGTTTGAACCAGAGAGAAGCTGGTTGATGTAAGCAGGACGTGTGCACATGCTCAGTAAGATGAAAGCAAACCCCTTTGTCAAGAGCAGTGCCAGATACATTTCCCTACCAGCAGGCACAAGAGTGGCTCAGAAGGATGCATTTTAACAGGGTGAGAAGATACCAATGCACCATTTCAGCCCTGGCATCCCCATCACAGCTGCCAGAAAGGAGCTGCCAGATGGGGCTGTGGGGAATGAGTACAATTTTTTCTGCTGATTATCCAGACAAGACCACCATCCATTTCATTGGAGACTTTGCAGTCATAACTAGTGATTTGGAAAGCGAGGTTATACATCCTGAGCCATACAGCCTGGCTTTTGGATTTTATAGTTTTTAATTTAGATTCTCTTGATCAATCCTTCCATCTTTCTTTCCTGCTGTGCTGGAAACTGTAATATATCATGGGCAGAAAACAGAACTGAGGGGGAGGGCAGGAAGAGAAAAAGAACAACAAATCTACAAAAGTGATCAGGTCAGCCAAAGCAGGCAACAAGAAGAAGAATACGAAATGTCAGCAGTAAAAGTAGAGGCTGAAGGGACTGGCAGGGCAGCAAAGCTAGCAGTGGGATGCAGGGGTTTTCAGCAGAAGATAATCTTTAAAACAACAAATCAATTCAGAGCATTCAATCACATCCAGTAAGTTTATTAATTGCATATAGTGGTTTTCTTACAACCCAAACTCCTGACATCAGATGATTGACTGAAAGCTAAGATTATCATTTTAGTGAGAGGAAAGAAAGAAAAATATAAAAATTAAACCTTATAATTGTGGAGAAGCATCTATAGATGAGCAAAAGTTTCAAAACAGAGAAAAGTTTAAAATAAACCAAAAGCATTATTATGTTCAAAATTTAGTGGGTTTTTTGTTGTTTTATTAAACATTACTGTTTTAAGACTAGATTCTGACTATCCAAAAGTTGCAACTCACTTCAAATAGACTAATAAGGTCTAACACAATGAATCTTTTTTCTCTACAATTTTTGACTACTTGACATTTCAGAACTACCTACACCAAACTTCAGTTTCAGTATTTCGGGCCTCTGAACTAAAAGGAAACAGCAAGAACCTACACTTTGTCCACCACCCCTCTTTACCAACTCTCAGATAAGGAACCACTTTGAAACAAATATTTTCTGCTGATAGTACAAAGAAGGGAAATGAGAAAGATGGGATGTCCAAAAATTTTCCTGAGAGTACAAAGATAGCTGGCATTGTCTAGTCTGAGAAAAAGAAGGGGATGTAGGACAACAGTCTTCAAATTCCTGAAGTCTGTCATGGAGAAAATCAATTTTCTATATTCATGATCAACAGGGAAGTAACCAGCTTAGATCATAAAGAATACAATTCCAGTTGGGTAGCTGGGGACACTTTCTAATGATAAAAATAGCAAGGCCCTGGGACATGCTGACCATGAAGACTTCAATATCAGAGGCTTTTCAAGAGTGGTTAAACAAACACCTTTTGAGAATGACATTGGTACAGTTGATCCGCCTCAGGGTAAGGATCATGCAGTCATATGGACTGCATGATCCTCTGAGGTCGCCTCCAGCCTGAGCTGCCTATGACTGTAGGAATTTTAAAAATTGGACTTGATGATCTTGAATGCGTTTTTCAACATAAATGATTCTATGTTTCTATAAATTGCTTATTAAACTAAAAATACCTGCCCTTTAAAAATGCTCTGCCACATAATATGAAATAACCTCTGAAAACAAGCTATTTTGTGGGAGAAATACCCTTTGCAAATAATTTTTCTTCATTAAAAAAAAAGGAGGAATTTTCTGGTTTTCTTCTTTGTTGTAGCAAAAATATTTACTCATTGGTCTCATTCCTGTAGCAAAGTATAAGGCCTACAGAGCATTCCTTTTAATGAAAACAAAAGCTTAAAATGACTAGTCTCTCCTTCCCTAATATTTTGGCTGGTTTTCAGATCACTTGTGGGTGTTCTAGCTGCTCTCCCTTCAGATTATCTCTGTCCTCACAACAGCTATACTACAAGGTAACTCTTCCCCTTAGTTTCATTTTCAGCTCTCTGCTACACTGTGATAGAAAATATATGTCCCAATTGCATTTGTAGCTGACCTTTCCCCCACTGGAGGATTGATGATGCCTCTCCCTAAAACACTCTCTCTTGATTTTGCCTGCATGGATGTAGAAGAATAAAGTAGAAACAAACCATCCAGGCAGTGGTAAATGAGATTTCAGAATGGGAATATGCCAGAAACTCATCCCAGTTCCAAGAAGACAGGCAGGAAATGCCAGAATACTCAAGCCCAGGCAGTGATCTGCAATCGTGATTTGGTTGAGTACGTGGAAGCATTTGTCAACAGTAATATGAACTGATGGCATGTTGTAGCAAAACCCATCAGAGGTGGACAAGTCTCCCTTTACAGGATTATCCCTGTCATCCCCAAAACCTGACAAATGAATCTGAAAACTTCTCTCAGTCATAAGTTCAGCCCAGCTCTGAAATATCACAGGGACTGCACCACAGCCTTTCTCTCTCTTCCACTGAGGAAGAAATTGAGGGCTCAGTGAATTCTCTCCATCACAATACATTGGTAGAGGCAACTCTTCTTTCCAAAAGTGCCAGCTTTCTTTTAAACACACTTGGGATGAGCAGTACCAGAGAGGATGCTAGCAGTGTGTTAGACCCAGCTCCACCCTCCCAGGAGAGGTTCTCAGGGGAGATGGTAGTCAACAAGATCACCATCCAAATGTGGTGGGCACAACGGGCCAAGGGATAAAAAAGAATGGACATTTGGAGAAAAATAAGATAAGTAGAAAATAAGATCTTAAGATGAGTAAGATGAGAAGATGAGGAGCAAAGTGAAGCTGTTGTGTTTACCACCAGAGATGTGAAATGGTAAATGCTAGCACCTTTGCAAGTTCATAACAAATCTCAGTCTGGGAACAAACAGTTTGAAAGAGAGTACTTAGAGGTTAGACAAATATGGTAAAATGCACAGGGGATTATAAAAGCAGGAGACCTTCCAGGCATCCACACTACCTCCCAACCAGTCAGGATTATTTCCCATCATTCATTAGTAATGTGTAGCACTTACAAAAAAAAAAAAGTTTCAAATACATTATCTTTATTGTAGGGCTCGGTTCATAGGGGACCCCTAGGTTCATAGGGGAAAGAGTGAAGAGATTTAAATAAATTAAGTGAATAGAAACTATTATAGTGGTTTCTAATTGTTCTTAAAGACTTCTGCATCTACTGGAATGAGCACATCTGACACTCAGGAGGTAGCTGCTGCTCTTTGGAGGACAGTACATTTTGTACAATTGCCCTCTTGAGGGAATATTGAAACAACTAGTACTGGAATAGCTCTATTGTGTCAAAGGCATCACACTGATCAGATAAACCATAATGTTTTCAGAGAAATCACTGTGTTCGTAGCATCTGAAGCATGCACTTACAGTTTTCCAAACAGGACATGCCCTTTTTGGTTCTAACAGCTTTAGAGAGCACAGAGGAAGGTCTCATTCCTTTCATTTATATTGCTGTAGCTTTTTGACTAAAATACATAGAATCATAGAACTGGTTAGTTTGGGAAATACCTTTAAAAACATTGAGTCCAACTGTTACCCCATGTTGTGGTTTAGGAATGGTACTCCCCAATTTAGAGTTCCCACTGAGACTCTCCAAGCCCCATGCCGCTCACGAGTGGCTGGAGAGCAGAATTGGAGGCACAGAAGGTAAGTATCACCAGTTGAGATAATAACCATTTACTGGAAACAGCAAAGAGATAAGAAAACTAAGAGTAACAACAAGAATATTAACAACAAAAGTGTGCAAAAGAGTGGCATAGAATAACCTCCAGGTCTTGGCCATGCTCCCTCCTGGCTACTGCAAAAATTAATCCTGTCCTCACCAGAACCAGGACAACCCAGCACTGCCAAGTCCACCACTAGTCCATGTCTCTAAGTACCACAACTACACGTCTTTTAAATGCCTCCAGGGATGGCGACTCAACCACTTCTCTGGGCAGCCTGTTCCAATGCTTGACAACCCTTTCAATAAAGAAATTTTTTCTTCATGTCCAATCTGAACCTCCCTTGGCACAACTTGAGGCCATTTCTTCTTGTCCCTTCTCTTGTCACCAATCCCCACCTGCCTAGAACCTCCTTTCAGGTAGTTGTAGAGAGTGCTAAGGTCTACCCTGAGCCATTTTATCTCCAGGATAAATAACCTCAGCTCCCTCAGCTGCTCCACATAAGACTCTGCTCCTCATCAAACTTTTTCTCCAGACCCTTCACCAGCTCCATTGCCCTTCCCCAGACACACTCCAGCACCTCAATGTTCTTCTTGTAGTGAGGAGCTGAAAACTGGGCACAGGATTTGAGGTGCAGCATCACCAGTGCCAAGCAGAGGGGGACGGTCACTGCCCTGGTCCTGCTGGCCACACTGTTGCTGACACAGGCCAGGATGCCACTGGCCTTCTTGGTCATCTGGGCACAGCTGGCTCATGTTCAGCTGCTGTTGATCAACATCCCCAGGTCCTTTTCTGGCAGGCAGCTTTCCAGCCACTCTTCCCCCAGCCTGTAGCATCGCATGGGACTGTTAAGACCCAGGGGCACGACCTGGCACTTGCCTTTACTGAACCTCACACAATTTGCCTCAACCCATCAATCCAGCCTGTCCAGATCCCTCTGCAGAGCCTTTCTACCCTCCAGCAGATCAACACACATGAACAACTTGGTGTCATCTGCAAACTGACTGAGGATGCCCTTTATGTCTTCACCCGGACAGTTGATAAAGATATCCAAGAGGACTGTCCCCAACATTGAGCCCTGTGACTCAACCCCAACACTGGCTGTCAACCTAAGGAAGTGAATGAAAAAAAACTTTCCCAATTAATGTCACCTGGTGGATAAGCAGCCATTAGAGATTATCAAGCATTAAAACCAGCATTTTAGAAATGCAGAGTTGGCCTTACCAGCCCTAGAGAATGGAGGTATCTGTGGGTGAAAATACTATTTCAATGAAATAACGAAAGTTTGGTTTTGAGTGACTTTCCATGAAGCATTTCACCTCAGCATCTTTCCTCCAATGGCCAGGTAGAGCAGTGGTAAAGATCACTGCTCTACCTCCTGAACAGTTTCAGCCTTTTTCTTTGGAAGCACTCCCTCTTGCAACGAGCCTGATTAGAGACAGAGAATGCAGATGGGTGCTGCCAAGTTAACTCTAACTTCAGGGACAGTCAGAACAGTCACATACAAAGGAGAAATGCTGTTTTGCTGTTCTCCCACGTCCCTAGATCTAGCTTATTAACAATCCCTCTGAGTTCTAGTTCTACAAAAACTTCTTTCGTGCCATCCTCATGCACAACAACAAAATGCTGTGAGTTGCACAATATGGCAAAGTCAAAACAAGCTCCCTCTCTTCCTTATTCTTTCCAGCAGCTTTTCTATCTGCAGGAAGGGGCGAGGAGGTGGAGGGCTGCTCCCCCTCCTTGCTCTTGTTTTGCCCTCAACCTCCCATAAGCTACTGACAAATATCAGATTGCTGGCTCAGCTGGAGCATTCACTAAACAAGAGATAAGGATTACTTATATAGGAACTCTAAACCCATCATCAAAATGTCTATAATTGCAGGAGAAACCAGCTGTCCAAAATGCAGAGGTCTCAGCTGAATTTTGCCCACAGCCTGGGGCTTTTGCTTTCACCTCCCTCTTGTACTTGTTCAAAGAGAAGAAAAAATCCTCCTTTAGCTCAATTAGTGGGGGCCATTTCCTCTGGTAGTCTATGTCTCTAAGTAAGAGAGCAAGCATCTGCCAATTAACTACATAAAGACAAGTACAAAATCCCAGATTTTGAAAGGCTTTCAAAGGGGATGCCCCTGGTACAAGACTTGCCTCCCTACCTACTTCTACAGAGAGTGCAAAGCACTTCATCTTTCTCCCTTCACTCTATAGCTTGCCTTATCCAAGGCCTACCAGACACACATTCTTACAAGGAACTTTTCATCAGAATCAGGGCTTTTGCCAGGATACACAAAAACAAGAGCAGGCATTAGCTACCTGTCCCCCAATATTGCCTCATTGCACTGTCCCTCTTTTCATGATCTACTTTGCTTTCTTTGCATGCAACAATGACCTAAACTGCTCAGCTATGAGATCTGGACTAGTATTTCCAGCAACTCATAAAAGCCAAAGCCAGGCAATAGAACCCGTGCTTTGATATGTCAGAAGTGCTTGATCTCAGTAGCACGTCAGCCCGCCTATGAGTAACAAGGAGTCATTTTTCATATACTTTCACAGAAAGGAGGATAAATGGAGGTTCATGCCTGATAAAGCAGCCATCTCAGCCTGTGATTGAGTCATGACGGCTTCTTCAACCATGATAGCATGGTATTAAGGAATTCTATTTCTGTGCCACTCTATTTTTCCTCTGCAGTCTCATTTTACATTTTAAGTTGAGTTTTGCTGGGTTTTATTTCTTCAGCTGTTATAAAAACTATGGATCATTTGTACCTCCTGAAATTCCCAATGACCAGTACAGTCTGTCCTGATTGATGCTGATTTTAAGTCACTTTGCAGAAACTAAGTAAATGCCAGACTATGAACAGAAAGGAGTAATTAAAGAGGACAGAGAGCCTGAAGGCTGCAAAGGTGGCCACTAATCAGATGAAACTAAATCTCCAGGTTAAAAAACAAGGATGAAAGCTGTCATAAACAGCTGGTTTATGCACAACTCAGATAAGGGGTTAACAGACCACCAGCGCTATTAGTGAATTAATTATCCAATAATAATTCATTGATTATTATTAATTACTGAAACATATTTCACCCCAACTCATCTGAAGAAAAGAAGATGTCATTTCACTCCTTGTGCCACTCAAAGCAGCAACAGACTGACAGAGCTGCAGGGAAGGTAAATGAAGAGCAGAAAGCCATCCAGAAACAGCCAATGTTCTCACACTGTATTGTATGCATCCATCATATGGCAAGATAAGAAATGAAAAAGCAACTTCCTGTTCTTGTGAACAAAAACAGACATTTGAGTTTGGGTGTTACAGCTGTAGTGTTCTCCCACTCTCAGCTCTGTGCCTTTTTTTCCATACCACCCACAACACTCGGAACAGCTTCCAATTTCCTTTTTACCTAATGACCTAAATCTCCACAGAACCTATTTTCCCCTTGAATCCTTCCTACATCTGTCAGATTTGGCCTAGTGTCTTTGCACTATTTCACAGCCAAAAACATCATGCTGGCACTGGTAAACTACCTGAAAGAGTAGTATTTCCTCACATAATCCTCTACGTGCATTTAGGCAGTGCTGTATGCGGTGAGAATCTTGAGGATGACTTCCCGCATTACTTCCCGCATTCCTATGGCATGCAGTCTCTAGATTTCATTACAAAGAGCCCTAATCCTCACACAGTCATGCCTAAATCTGTCTGCTGCTACAGCTATGACACCAGCACGGTGATGAAGCAGCTGTATGGGGGGAGTCCAAAAAAGTGCAGCAAGCTTTTTTTCTGCTCAACATGCATTTTGTCTCCCTCACACTTATGTTACTTGCAGAAAAGCAAATAATTCATGGTCTCAAATATATATATGTTAATTTTGCTGTTAATGTTATTATTAATGTTTAATTAGTCTTTGCTCTGAAGATGAAAAACAGCGAAGCACATAAGTTAGGCTCCTGCAATTACTGTGATTGCACTCACAAAACCAGCTAATTGCACTTGCAAATTACAACTTAGCTATTTGCACATGTACTTCTGCAGTCTGCCGGCACCACCACAATAACTATGCAGAGAGCCTGGAAAAAAAATAGGGTGAATTATAGTAATTCTGTGGACGGTTATTGGGGCTTTGTTTCCCTTCATACACACTAGGATTTTCTGATTCTGTTGGCATGGCACAAGGCCTTTCAGATGATCGCACCCCCTGATGTGTGTGAGACCTGGAGCTGTCCCAAGGGCTGTGAGCCCAGGAGGTGCTGTTGTGGTGTCCTTCAGCCAAAATAAGCAAAGAGAGGTCTCCAGGTGTAGTGGGCATGAGCCTTCTCTGCCCACTGTGTCAGCCCTAAGGGGAATTGCTTCTCCCCCTCCAGATGAGAAGTCTGGCAGGCTCAACTCCTCTGTGGTGCATCCACACTCGTGAAAGGCTGCTGGTCCTCAACCTCTGCTTTCAGTGTTCAGCTGTTTCCTAGCACTGTGGTAGTTCAAAAGCTGGGTGTGGGGTGAATGAGCTAGGTGAAGCACAAAACAAAGCTCTCAGGCAGGACTCCTGCAGAACTCATATCTTGGGGTAAATGACTGCTGTAAAATAGCCTTTTTGGGATACTTGTACACACTTCTCAATCCAAAACAGCATGCTCTGAAACTCTACCATGTCCTTTAGGAAGGTGGTGACACCAAGGTACTTTGGCCCTTTACCTCTTTCATCTCACCGTGCCCTCAGGAGGAAGTGAGCATTTGTACAGTGCACAGGTAGCACACCTAGCACACCTAATTGCTCAGAGCTTCCTGGTGTCTCCATCTGGCAACCCTTGAACCCTTCACAGCAATGCAGAAACGACTGAACCCATCAGTCACCTGAAGAAGCAATAGAGAGAGTCTGCAGTGTCCCTCTGGCACAATTCATTCATATTTGACTACCTGTTTGACGGAATATTAACAAAAGCGTCAATAGTTGTTAATTTTTGCTGATGATTCCTTATGAAATGCACATTATCTGGACGTCTGAAGGTAGCAGGAACAAAAGGGTTGATCAAAACCCTTTTTTCTGATGAGAGGATTTCAGTATGCCTGTTTTGCAGCAGTCATGTTCTTTAACAGCAGCAGGGCCTTA
Organism: Erpornis zantholeuca; assembly: GCA_013400515.1. Taxonomy (NCBI): domain Eukaryota; kingdom Metazoa; phylum Chordata; class Aves; order Passeriformes; family Timaliidae; genus Erpornis; species Erpornis zantholeuca. Next base: position 231,051 of record VZTN01032719.1, on the reverse strand, counting down.
GAATCCTTTCCCCTCCCCCTTACAAAATTAAACATTTGCTTGTTTTTCTAATCTTGCTATAGACAGCCTCCACAGGTCATGCACAGAATTGAGGACATGATATTAAAATCAATCTGTCCCGCATACTCATTTGAATGGAGGGGAAAAAACAAAGCCACAGAGCAGAACTGCAGGACTGAAATAAAAACCAATAAAGTGCCCTCTCTCTAATTTCTCTGAAGGTCTTTCTAGAGTTTTATTCCCAACAGTGCTCCTTAGATGCCTCGGTTTGCCTGCAGAAACACTTGATATTTCTGTAGTGCAAATCAAAGTGAATTAAACATTAAAGCACTGTGATAGCATAGCAGGTCTGCTATAGGAGAGAAACTGGTTAATGTGGCACTGAAGTTTATGAAGCAGTGGACTGGACTTTCCCTCCCCTCCTTCTCCTTCTTCAGAAGTATTTACTTATTTATTAATTTCATTCATGCATCCTTCAGTGCAAAGCAGAGAAATCTTTTTCCAGTACAACTATCTAGTTGTATTGGTCTGGCACTTTGAATTTTGTGCATATTGCATGACACAGTTACATTCACACAAGCTGTGGGACACGCTGCATTCTGACGTGTCCTCCTCACAAATGGGGCTTTCCAATACTCCCTCACTGAAAGGCAGCACATTAGCTGAAGGATCCCAAACACTGCTCAGAAGAGGAGTTCCTCTTCCTTTAATGGAAAGCTAAGGGATGCATAAACATCCACTACTTGAACATCATTACTACCAATCATCTTCCATTCCAGGATATAAAAAGCATCAAAATGATGTTATATTCTTAGGTGAGACCCTGGAGCACCTTATACTGATTCCCATTCTCTCATCTGACTCACAAAGGAGCTGGCAAGCTGACCAGAGATCACAAGTTGTTTTCTGCAGTCAGCTTTCTGCCTGGCTCCTCCTTCTCCCCCTTTCTTGACCATAGACACTCCCTGATTGCTTTCCCTTGGCCCCTTGGCCAACCCTGCAAGATTCTAAAATGAGAGAGAAGCAAAGAGTCATACATGGCAAGGGGAGCCGGCACTCACCCAGGTACCAAAGGGTCTCCAGCAGCTCCACACTCAGATGTAGTGAAGCATCTGCACAGACACAACCACAATCTGCACACAACCACAGCAAGAGCTGAAGCTTCCAGAAAGAAATGAAAGAAGTAATTCAGAGAAGCACACTGGAGAGCTAGCAAAGAGAAATAATTCTTAAGGCCAACTAAAGGGAAAGACTCTAGCCAGGGCCTTGACTTCTATATAGTAGAAATCTGCACTTCAATTAAGCCCAGAGGAAGTTTATCCACTGGAGCTGAATAATGAAACCATCATTCAAAACGATTTCATGTAACTTTTTGGTTGGTTGTGGTTTTTTCTTTTCAAGAGAGAAGCTGCAAGGCAGTTTAAAGCTCAACTGCATTAAGGTTCATGCGGGCTAGGTCGTCTGGAGAAGCTCTGATTCCCTCTGGGCATTTTGATGATTCTGACTCCCCTCCCACATATTTCTCTCTCTCTCTCTCTCTCTCTCAGCGTGTCACATCCATGGCTATCAAGCCCTGACCAGCAAAGGCTGGGCACATGAACATCATTCACATTCCATCCTTATTCTATTTAGAAATATTTAACAGGTTATCTAAAGATGCTTTTGATTAACTGTTATGTTGGACAAAAAGTTGAAAGCCTCCTTCAGCACTGGTGATCCCATTCGTGGCCCTGCTTTCAAACTACAGACCTTAATTTCACAGCTGCCTTTACTTCAGAAGGATGACTTTGCATCATCAGAAAGATTGCTCTACATCTCCATTATGGTCTTCCCCACCATGCAAAGAGGAGATGCAACATGTCTATGTATGTATCTGAACATGTGTTTATATATAATCTGGGTCATCACTGTCAAACACCTCAGCCAAGTAACACTCAGCCATGCTCCTCAAGAGAGGGTAGACTACTTATACATAGGTTGCCACTGTCACTAGGAACAGACCTAACATATACTATTTTTGGAAATAATATTTCCACATTGGAAAGGAGAGGTGGGAAGGACATGGAAACTCCCAGGTGAGTGTTTCTTTTTATTTCAAGAGATTAATGTACAGAACTCCTCTGCAAGCCGGCCAAAAAGCTCATAAATCATCCTGATCAGAAACTGGCAGATCAGGTTCATTTTTTCACATTATTATTATTTTGAGGACAAAGCCTTGTGGAGCATTGAGGAAAACAAGCATCAAATGTCTAGTAGTGATACTGATGTGAAGACAGAATGAAATTTTATATCTTTTATATCTTAATTTCATCTGCTCTCTTTCAAATATTCTGTATGCACTGTCCCTCCATCTTCACTTTCTTTGAGAGCATGGCCACAGCAAGTACATGCTATCAATTATTTATTAAAATCCTTAGCTTCTTCTGCTCTGATTTCTGACTATAAATATGACCGTGCCTAGGCAAGATGAATGGGTACATCATTGATTCAAACGAGTGCTTCTTTGATTGATAAGCAGTTTAAATGGCCTTCACTGCCTACTTATTTTGATTTACATTAAGTGCCCAAACTCCTCACTAATAAGAGAGACTCTTTGACCCAGGTATTAGCCAATATCTGTGAAAAGACTACCCCTCCCCTAAGAGTTTTATAATCTAGACACTCATGAAAAGTTGAGATACAAAGGAGTGAACCAGCCTGCTTGCCACTCAGAGCAGGCTACTAGCCAGGCACAGACTATGTTCCATATCTCCTGCCTCTCAACAGGGATGGTAGCATCTTGCCACACTGCTGCAAGCTCTGCAATAGCTTTCACCAATACTGCTCAAATATTCAGGTTGACCCAGTGAAGCTCGCTCTTCTCCACCACATCATGAGAAGCTGGAGGTCTATTAAAAACTCACTGCTTCTTTCTCCCTTTCACTGGTTGGCATTACCCCTCAAGAGAGGTTGGGCAACTAACCAAAAAACCATATTACTTGCTTAAACAGAGGCTACAAAAACATAGAAAAGTGTAGGTATAGAGATTTGAGGAGAGCTTGTTTAGGCTTACCAATCTAGGTATTTAACTTTGGTTTTGAGTGTTGTCTGGATGAAGGTTTTTATTGACAAGAAATGTTTGGCTTTTTTTCCCTGAAAATCAATTCTGAGAAAAGCCTGTATACTCCTCTGGCAAACTGCTGATTTAGAGAGCAACAAGGGGATAATAAGGATCTGACACCACCCTCTCTCAAGAAAAAACAATAAAAAAGCAAGTAACTTGATTCCCCAAGACACCAGCGTGTGTAGTGTGGCTAGTCCCCTTTTTTCATCCCTGTAATCATTGCACTTCTCAACAGAGTCAAGGACGTGGATTTTTACTAAAAATGTTTCAAAAGGCCTCCTGATGTCCTACCCTCCTGAAGGGCAACAGCTCCCTGTACACATGAAATTTCTGCTGAAGTTCAATTCCAGCTAAAGGTTTATGTGCCATCTATATCCCTGCACTGAACCTACCTCTCTTTCCCCTCCAGCAGCACCCCAGGTTTCATCCTCTTTCTTACTGTACTCTTCTTCCCTTCCATTGTTAGCATCCTAACCTCACACTAGGCCCAAATAACACCCAGCTGTGTTCATTTGCAGCAGTGATGCTTCACAACACGTTGGAGCACATGCAGTAGAACAGAACTAGATGAAACAATAGTTTTGCTATAACATCACATAGGTGACTTCCATAGACCAAAGCACTCCACATGTAAATTGTGGAAAAGCACCAAGAACAACTTAGCCCCACCTTTATCTGAGACAGGATCTGTTTTGCAGTGTAGTTGCAGCATAAGTTTAAGATTTCTTACCCTGTTTATCTTCAGGAATTGCCCAGCTATAAGAAATTTTATACTGGGAAAATCTAGTTTAATAATGGATCATATGAAAGCATCTGGTTAATACAGCAAAGGCCATATTTTGTTGTCAGTAGTTCAGAACTCAGTGCAGATGGACAGAAGCACCAGAAGCTTTATTTAAACTGCCCTGTAGATAGAACTCCCCAGACTTAAACTGTGACAGATAAACAAAGCATGCTCCATATTACAGTATTACATGAGCTAATGAAAATTACTGTGTAATCACATAATTGTAGAATGGTTTGGATTGGATGGGACCCTTAAAGAACATCTAGTTTTAACCCCCCTGCCATGGGCAGGGACACCTTCTAATTGACCAGGTTGCTCAAAGCCTCATCCATTCTGGCCTTCAACACTTCCAAGGATGGGGCATCCAGAGCTTCTCTGGACAACAGCAGTAAATCACCACCCACACAATAAATAATTTTTTTCAGCTAATCTAAATCTACCCTTTGTCCTGTCACTACACCCTTGTAAAAAGTCCCTCTCCAGCTCTCTTTTAGACCTCTCCTAGGTACTAGAAAGTGCTATAAGGTCCTCTCCTCTCCTCTCCTCTCCTCATTCATCTTCAAAGGAGAAGTGCTCCAGCCCTCTGATCATTTTTGTGGTCCTCCTCTGGACTCATATCAACAGGTCCCTGTACTCTGTAGGAGTGATGATGGAACTGTTTGTTCCATTGACAGGGTCTTTGTCAGCACAAGTTTCAAATGACACAACTCGCATTTAAAAATACAAACAAAACCATAAAAGGCACTAGAAACACAGGGACCACTGTGACAGGTTTTTATGATTATAATGGGAAACAGGAAATACTTTCATAGGCACAAATCCGGGAGACACTGAAGGGAGAACTCTAAACTATATGCTCATACTTTTCAGGGATGCAGACCTTTTTAAAGTACATTTCTAGCATTCTGTTACCAAAAACCCTTTAAAATATTCAGACATGATTAGATCAAACATTTCCCTACAAAGCCCAACGAATGAGGCATGGCATTTCAGCTGTCTGAAAGACAAGACTGCAGAGTGAAGCCTAGGGGAGGAGAAGAGACTTTAAGCTTCACTGACATATACTCCATATAAAAGGCATGCTAGGCAGACTTTTTGGGTCAGTGGTAATCAGCAAGAACATTAAAGACTACATGTACTGTAACCATGGAAAAAATCTATTTATTCTCTAATAGCAGAAGCAGTCACAATGGCTGTGGTGAGCAGCCAAGTGAGGGGCCACTTACTCTCCAGCCGAGGCTGCTGAAGCCAGTGGTGCTACAACAACTACACCAGTGGTGAAGTCAGCTTGTCAGAGCCCCAAGACAGCACTGTGCTCCTAAGCTGCACAAGCATGCTCTGGTTTGGCACCACCTGGGTAGGAGACAGCTTCAGCAGAGACAGATCCAACGAAAATGTTCCTCCCCACCAAAAGCACGTCAGTGAATGTAAAAGGGCACTGATGATCAGTATCGAACAAATGCGTCACCAGCCCCCTGACTCACACACTAAGGAAAGCTGTTGCACTTTATGAGGTGCTTGGTGTTGCTAAAATCAGATGTCAAGAGACTCAAATCCCTTGCTCAGGTTTATATTCTTCTCTCGCTGCTCTGTTTGCAATTCTTGAGCTGTTAAAAGCAAGACAGTCTTGCTGACTGTCAAGTCACTCAAATCCCAGATTTCATTCCCCATTAAAACAGTACACAGTGACAAGAAACAGATCCTTATTTTACTCCAGCAGACCTTTCCCCTCAAATTAATCATTCACACTATGAGCAATTAAAGAAAATGAAATCTATACACAGCACTTGGATAGATACTGCGCTTGAGTATATGTAAACAGGCTCCAGCTTGTTTGAATGAGATTTTAATTACCTTATGATCAACTGGAAATCTTATGTGGATGACATAAGGCCCTTTCCCAAACTTGAAACATACAACTTTAAAATAAGACCCATTCCTTCAAAGCAGACCTCCAAATAACCAGTCTCTTCAGAGGTGGTCCTTAGGTGTGGCTGGCTTAAAGGTTTATATCTGTTAAATGCACACTAAGGAAAAATATCAGGACTTCAACATGAGTAAGATAGGACAGAGGCTATCAAAAATCTTTCAGCAGAGAAAGATCCTTGAAATTAGTTTGAATACTTCCTCTTTCTTCTTGGTCCTCTCTAATGTCTGTCTGCCTCATCACTTGGTGCTACCTTAGTCAAGAGGCACAAGGGGCCCTAAGCAAGTTTGATTTGAAGTATTATTGAGAGAAACAGTCTCAGTATCAGGAGAATCAGGAGAAAATTTCATGAAGAGGTCACTTGAGGAAAATCCATAAAATCTTTCACCACATGGTGAAGACTTGCTCCCACCAAGGACCCAAAGGGCTGGCTCCAAACTCTGCAAAAACCCTGCAAGACCACCTCATACACAGAGTCATAACTTGTGCCTCCTGCAATGCCATCTGACAGGAGGATGCTACAATTGCCAATATTTGCCTGCTTGTCCCAGAGTCTTCATGATGGGCACAACTACTTTTAAGGGGAAAGCAGAGAAGCAATCACTTGGCACTCAATGTGTGGGGAAATATCCAGCCAGACAAGCAGAGCTAAGGAATGCAGCATATAATTCAATATAAAAACCAGAAGCCTGGGTTTTAGCAGGTACCTGGAGCTTCCACAATTCAAATTCTAATAGCACAGGCTCAAAATATAGAAAAGGATCATGGAAAATAACAGGAGAGACATCCAAAGCTTTGCCTCAATAAACGCAATTTCTTAACTTTTAAGGAACCTACACACGTTGCAATTACTGACCACCTCTTCCTTCCTCTGTTCCTGGAGCCAGAGCACCTGCACACCATCACACCATTACAGGTCTCACTTATTGTGTGCTGAGAGAATTGTTATGTAAGGCTGAGTTCACTGTTCAATTCTGGAAGGGCTCTGTGTTTTGGGAAGCTACCGGCTGGTGTTTGTTACCCATCAGAACCAAGGTGTCAAGCATATGATGCTGCTTTTTCAGCAAGTAAAGAGCCTCTTGCTGGCATAGAAGCAAGTGAACAGCTTTCCCAGGAGTGTTTTTACAGGATACCAGCTCAATATTTAAAAAAAAAAAAATTAAAAGTCAAGGATTATGTATGATGAACAGCTGGAGAATGTTAAACATATTTTACTTTAGGTTTGGCAGGGTTTAGTAAATCATGATTTAATCACACTCCCAGGCCATCACTGCAAGTGAACTCTGGAAATGCTCAGTAAGACATAAAGAAAGGATAAACAGAAGAATGGAAAAGACATTTTACCAAGAAGGACAGAGTCATTTGTTATTCAGCTTTGGAGTGAAATGTGAAGACGTCTCAGAAATGAGAGATGAGAACAGCCGTGAAAGAACACCATGTCACCTTCCTCCCTCAGTCATGGGCACGCTTCAGCTGCAAACCTGGCCTGTCCTCTGGGTGGGTGTCCCACTCCACACACACAGGCACACACAGAGCTCTATGTTCCAGAATGAGAACTGCCTGTTCTTTATTTTAGTAAGACTTCAATGTCTGGAAACACTGCCAGCTCTTTCAATCAGCTAGGCAGTGCATAAGCCCAGATAAATTAAAATTAGTTCCATGCAAGTTTTGAGGAATACTGTCATATGGTTTACTGAAAATTAAGGACAAGCCAGTGAAAGCGTTGAAACGGACTTTGGTGTCAGAGAGTTTAGTTGTCTGAGCTCTGCATTTACCTTATTTGAGCAATTTTAGTAGCTGTAATAGCTAAGCCAATCCTCTGATTGATTCTTTATTAACAGCACTTGTTCATTTTTTGTGGTTTCATTACCTTCTAGAAGCCAAAGGTTTATAGATTCTGGGCCAAATTCAGAAGCAAGGCTTGTAAAACTGATATAAACTATACTTGGATAAATTATATTCTACAAGATCTTCTTACAGCCAAAAGAAATGGGAAAACAAACTGTTAAACTGAAGGTCAAAGTGATTATGTGTGATTCGTTGCACAAGCCACACCATCTTCTGCCCTACTAACTGCTTGTGTGAACCAAAGAATACGAGACCCTCACTAGGTCAGACCAACATTCTGTGCAGCTCAGCAGCCTAATTTCAGTCCTTTGACTAGGCTTTTAGGTTACAGGACACTGTATTACATGGGTGAGACAGCGCAGGATCCGGCTCCATCCACTCTACACAAATCTGATGTGGCAGCACCTCCCAAAAAATAAACAATGCCAGCAAAAGTTAACCAAGCCAAAACAACATGCACTGACTTTTCTCCAGAGCACCCTGTTTCCAGCAATGTCTCCCTCTGGAATTCCCTGGAACAGAGCAGATGCCCCTGTATTTATCAGCACTCAGCAGATCTCGCTTTCATTAGTGGCACAAAAGTTCAGGTGAGGCGCTTCCCACTTGGCCAAGGATTCACCTCACATAGCCTTGAACTTGTCACTTGCTAATTTGTTTTCATGTTTCCAACAGCCCTCTACAGCAACCAACTCTTCCAGTTTCCTTGGTGACAAACTACAGCAACCCAGGCATCTGGTCAGCAGCCTAATAGGATAAACTTTATGTGGCTTTATTTCAACATTTCCACCTCTTTTTTTTAAGCATTATTTTACAAGAAAATAGCATAAAAATTAATAACTCATTTTCCAGATTCATTTTTTAACAGACTTGTGACTTTTTATATTATAAAAAATATTTACATCACAATACAAACATGTTAAAAACATTACTGTTTTCTCTTTTTCATGTCTCAGGTTTTTAAAGGACTGTACAAAAATTTTGGAGTTTTTACTAACAAAATTTCCATTCCAATTGTCTGATTTTTTTTCCCCACTTACTACATCTCTCCATGTCCTTTGTGAAATCACTGTGCTGATATAAATGAGGAAAACCCTACCTAGTGTCATTAATTTTCTCCTCTGTCCTGAAACAAACTCCTCTCCCTTCCATAATCACAGGCTAGTTACAAAAGAGGATAAAATTATGACAATTTTACAACACAAAGAAGTACTTACAGGATAGCATGAGACAAAGTAGCAATCATTCCTTCTTACCAACATAGCTAAAGCTCCTAGCAAGTAGCTAGATTGTCTTTAAATAGTTTTTGTTAAAGCATTCAGCTTCTTGATTACTTCTAATGGTTTGGCCAGAAAGATTGTTCTGAAAGTCCACAGAAGTTGAGGCTTGAGGGCTTTCTTATCTATGCAAGAATGATATTTTTTCAAGATTACTCTTGCTGAACATCCACACTTCCCAAGTTTTGAAGCAGAATAGCACAGTTGGCAGAATACAATGAAAGCAGTCAAGAAGGTCTGTGTGAGCAGTTTATCACTACCAGTTTACCACTCACAGGGACTGCAGATGGGCAATGCTCTGGAAGGCAGACACTTGAAACTTAAATACATGGAGCTCACAAGTCAGTTGTGATGGACTGGCAGCACTGTTACAAAAAATGGCATGTTTGCAAAATATTATCCATTTTGCCCCATGGAAACACAGGTTTCTAAAAATGAGCAACTTTAACATTGCTTTCAACTTGTCCTGTCTGGGACTACTAGTGCTGAGTCAGATTCCTGCTAGGAACTGGCTGCATTTCTGGAAGGAAGGTATTAAAGGCTGTGGTGTAAGTTAATCCTTTCAATTTAAGCACATTTTAAAAACTGCTGCCAGACACTAAGATATAGAACAACCCATACCATCTTTCCAAAGGAAAAACTAGAAAAAAAAATGGGATGGGATGGGATGGGATGGGATGGGATGGGAAGGGAAGGGAAGGGAAGGGAAGGGAAGGGAAGGGCACAAATTGCAGCCCCTTTGTTAATCCTTCTTTGGACAACAACAACAACAGACTGAAATACGAACAGTCTCCATTCAGAATTAAGTCCATTTTTCACTTCAGAATCCACGCTATAAAAATCAGTGTGCTTACATACGGTCAGGACCTCAACATGATACTTCCTGTCATTGTAAGCACGGAAGAAATGGCTTCAGTTCAGATACATAAGCTGAGACAGTGAGTACTGAAGCCTTTCCTCCCAGCCCTGCAGCTTGCGGTGGCTGCTGGAGCCCCAGGACAGAGAAGATGACCTCAGTGGGCAGCTCTATCCTCACCACACCCAAAGCCAGGTATCAGAGACCCATGTCAGCCAAAAGTAGCAGCAGCCCTTGTGGGCCTGCCTGTTAGTTCTTTATGTGCACACAGTGGCCAAGAGGGCATCCCCACAGAAATCAGTGACAAAACTCACACGGCCAGGACATCATATGGGGGGCCTGGTGGGAGCTGAGACAGCAGTGTCATTGCTTCAGCCACCTCAGAGAGAATGGGAGACACAGAAAAAAATTTAAAAATTAAACCAAGTGGGGGATTTTGCTCTGAAGTCTGGAACTGAAAGAAAAGAAAACTCCTTCAGAGACTGATAAATATCATTTGCAGCTTTTATCTAAGCATCAGCTCAAAGTATTTCCTTCTTTTCTAATTAAAATAGGGATTTGAGTGCCAGAACAATGATCTCTAGTCAAAGACTCTCACAGACAGAGGGATCACACCAACTCATTTCCTACTGGAACAATAAAATCAAACCAAGGTTTGGGAGACTGGCATTTGTTGCTATTATTCGAGCTGGCACCATGCACGCTCTGCAGTACTTTGATGTGGCTGCCTTAGGCAGCTCATAACAGAAGTAATAATACTGTAAAATATAAACAATCCCAGTTAGCAGTTTGGGAGAGGATAAAATAAAAACACAAAAAAACCCCAACCCAGAGCCCCTGCTTTTGGAGGAAGAACCAGCATTCTGCCTTTCCTCTTTGCAGGGCCTGCTAAAACTAACCCCAAATTTTAACAGTGCTAAGACTGTGCTCCTGAACGTGCTGAAAAGGGAGATGGGTGCCAGCACAGAGACTGCCCTGAGCCACGATGAACACTGCAGTGATGTCCCAGAGCTACCCCAAGTGTCCCCCTGGCTACCAGTGAAAGGGCTCTCCTGATGACACGGGGGCTACAGAAACTTTAAATAGCCAATGAAACTGATAATCGTGGAAATAAATTTAAGTGCTGAGAAGATATTGCTCACAGTCCAATGCACCCCTGGCCCATAGGAGTAGATAATTTTAAAATTCATGAACTGCTTTTCAAGTGCACATGGCAATGAAAGTGAAAAAAGCAGGCATGGAAAGAGCCATGGAGGATATCCACACACCCCATGCCATGTGACCAGCCAGGAATCCTTTCAAAGAGGTGGAAAACAACAGGCATGCTGTCCTAAGACACAAGATCACTTTCCTGATTCTGCACCAGGTCCATTTTCCCTCCTCCCATCTTCTCACCTGTCCCCTTTCCACTGCCATCCTGATCCCATGCCTCTTGAAATCAGCAGACTTCCTGATACTGCTTTTAATAGCCTTCAGTCAGACTCAACAACACCTAAGGCTTTGCCCTTATGAGCAAACCCCACCAAGTGAGGAATTTCCATCACGAGATGTGATATGCATGGAAAGGACTAAAATCACAGAAATCCCAGTTTAGTGAGGAAAGACATAGCCTAGCCTTGAGATGGGAGGGCAAACTGACTTTGTTTCAATAACTGCAGTTCTGCAGGAGACCAAAAAAAAAAGGCAGCACATGTCACAAAATTAGAATAAAATTAATGGTATTAATGCTAAGAAGGAGAGGGCTCCAAGTAAATCCAGAATGGTTATTGTCCTTCTACTATCAATTGCTGTGCTAAAAGCCTTCATATTTGAGAGCCTGAAGCCAAGATCACAAGCCTTAAAATTCATTAGATCAAAAGAAACAGAAAAACAGACAGACTTAAGGATATAACCAAACATATCTATTTACAGGTTTAATCCTTAAGGCACTGGCTGCTCCACTCAGTCTGTACATGGATGATTGTATTGATGGTGGTGCTGTTCCAATTCTCTTATTAAAATACATTCAGATGTAGACATAAACACTGAGTTGTGTTTTCTAGAAGTAAACTTGTATCTATGAAAACCAGACAGTATTCCTCACTTCCTTTATCACATTATTTCCAGATAGATGGAATGCATAATATGAAATGCTGGTCATAGAATATGCAGCCTCTGAATCATAAAATGAAGACAGGTTTTAAGCAAGTCTATTCAGTGGTTTAAGAGATTACAAGCATTAAAGAAGAGTGTTTTAGAGAAAAAAAAATAAAAATATGGCCGCTCGTTTGCATTTATCCAGATTCCTGTAATTTTGAAATGAGTTAACAAGAGGAATGCCAAGAGAAAACGATCTAAGCACTGTCATATGCACTGGCCAATTTTGAAAGAAAAGTATCTCAATTCAACCAATTTTAATTGCCATTCTTCTATAATTTTTAACTTTGCAAAAACAGAAGGTAGTATCACTGCCAGGTAAAACTACCACTTCCAAATTAAACAACAAAATCTACCAACATCTCCTCTGTAAAAATTGGAGGGGAAAAAACCCTAAGGAAGTATATAGTAAATGCAGAAGTAAAGTTCCTTTAAATAGGATGGAAAATTGCCTCTTATTGCACTTACAGAAAACATAGCAATATGACTATCAGAAAGTCCTCTAGACAGACAACCTACCATTTATTTGTGTTTTGGATTTATTTTAAGATGCTTAGATCAGTTCCAAGTAAAACCACCTTATAAAGGAGCTCATATGCCAATCTCTGTCCATTATTGCCAAGTTCAAGTATTCAGACATCAGTAGTCAAATGCTCTCTCTAAAACAGAGTCTACATACATAACATCCAGGCAGAAGTATCAGGGCTCTGTGGGTTGTTTTATAAATGATAGTTTAGTGCTCTTCATTTACCTTTACAGCTGTAAACCTCTAGAGCTCAAAATACTAACGTTTACAACCAGATTAGCTAGTAGCTTGTTTCTTTTTAAACATGGAGAGCTAATGCTCAAATGACTCTAATTTTTGGCAGTCCAAAATGGTAAAAAAAAAAATCCCAGAAGTTGTCAACACTGTCCAGAGCATCAGCAAGCCTTGAAACAAGTGCAACAGTTCATCTTCCATTTTACAAGGTGCTCTTCCACCAGTGTTTTCCAAAGAGCTACTAATGGCATCTCTGGAACAGTACAGCCTAGGCAAAAAATGAAAAAGATTAATAAAATAGCTGTTAATTGCATTCAGGAATAAAGTTGTAACAAGGTAAGAACAGAATGCCTTAGCTTCATTTGCACACTTAGCAAAGTGTGCTCGGCACAATGCATTTCTCTCACGCACAGTTTACACTTAAAGGCAATGAAGACCTTATAGAGTACTCTCAGCTTCACTGTTTCACTCACTCTCATCTTTCATAGGCCACAATCTACTCCTAGGCCATCCACCCTTTCCTCATGTCATGCAGTGACAAATGGTCTGAAAACAATCAAACTAATTTCCACAGAGATGAGGCAAGCAGCACAATTACACACTTCGCTTTTTCCTGCAAAGCCATCTCTCTTAATGCTTCAGTGCACAAAACTGTGTCTTCGCTGGCAAAAGAAAACAAGCCTGACTTTAGGCCTGCACAGGGATGTTGCCCCACTCCCCACGCTTGCAACCATATTCCAAAACTAGCCATCAGCCTCCCTCCCCTATGAAAATTTGCAGACATTATCCTCCCTCCCCCATCATTGCTGCACGCAGCCTAACAATCTCCCAAGCAAAGTTACCCTTTGAGGGCCAACACCTCCTTCTGAAAGGCCCTCCCACGTGTCTCCTGTCATCAGAATGAGAAATCCACATGCCCTGGTGACTGCTAGTTGGTGGCTATTCTGCCGTGGGACATGGGATCTCAGAAAGGAGTTCAGGCCATTCAGGTTCTAACAATCAATTCCTAGCTGCATACCACAGCAAGTTGCCATGATAACATCACTAACATCACTTCTGCCTCCATGCCAAGACAGGACAGACACTTTCTCCCTGCAGTATCTCCCAAAATGTTTCAAAGGACAGGTCACACTTAAGGAGATCCCCAGCAGGACTAGAACAGCACTTTATCCAGTTCTACATCAATGTAGAAACTAGAATACAAACGTGAAAGAGTTAATCCTCCCAATGTGGGATTTTTCTTTATTTTACCTTAGTTTAAGTGAATGTAATTTTGCAGCACAGGTATATGCTAACCCAGGTCTACAAGGATTAAAACCTTTTTATCTGCAAATGATCCATTCTACAAAATTTGTTTTTCTACACAATTAGAGTTAATGTGATTTGTTTGAGCTTAGGTTTTTTTGTTTGTTCTTGACATGAAAAATGCAAAATTGTAGAGCTGAATGTTTAGGAAACAATTTATTTGAAACAAGGTGCCCCTCACTGTTTTAATTTTCTTGCTGATACTCACATGAGTTAGTCACAGCACTTTTGTCAAACATTGTCCTTTACATTAAGGCTTTGGCAAGTATGATCAAGTACAAGCACAAGCTCTATAAAATCATACCCACAACACAAATTTACCTTTACAGCACTTAATTATAGAGGACAGCAATAGTAGGGTGTGTATATTTGATGCTTTCTTAAATTGCCAAATTAGAGCAGAAGAACATGATTTTGAACATCTGAGGACAAAGATATAAACATTAGCTCCTTTTATACAGATAGGGGGAGGCTTGTACCTACTAACTGAGCTCCTATTCAATACAAAAACATGTAAAATGAAGCAAGTAGCTCATTTTCTCAAGAAAAGAAAGATAACACTGTTCCCAAGCTCAGTACCACTGATTAGCAGAATATACCCTCATTTACTGCTACTGTATAGCCTAGGCATACATTGGCCCTAAGTCCCATAATTAGTGTCCTCTGTTACAAGGATAGAGTATTACATTCATGTCAGAAACGAGTAGAGAAGGAGAGGGATGGGGGAAGATACTGTTCCATATAAAAGAAGCTACTGTGTTTCCCTGGCTCTCTGCAGACTGGTTCTATAGGTGGCCATTCAAACAACAAAGGAAGTTCAAGGGTTCAAAACAGATTTCTGCTCCTTAATACACAGAAATCTGCATTTTTGAACTCAGTCTCCCTGCTGTGCAATTATGTATGGATTTAAGACTAGTCGTTTTCTTACAAGAGGCTGCGTTGTGCAAGTGGGAGACAAAATCAGGTCACCCAATCATAAGAAGTAAATTTCCCCCCACCAGCCACTGCACTCCTGAGAGAGACAAAGAGGAAAACACAGATTTTGTTACCTGCTCAGACTAGTCCAATTTCTAATCATATCCTTTGGAATTTTGAGTACCTCTTCCATTTCCCTTCAGACCTAGGGACTAACATGGGAACCTAATTAAACTGTAAGTAGTGCTGTGTAAAAATCAACACTTGCTAAAATTTGACAGAAAGAAAAGATCAGCCAAGATTGCTGCTGTAAAATATACATCCCCTGTTAAAAACAAGGCACCTGTCCTTTCTGAGACTCCTGTGTCTATTCCAATATCATTCTCTTTCTCTTACTTGCCTTTGAACACTTCATTTAAAGTTGCTTCTTTCCTCAGAGACATTTGATATACCCACTTAGTGTGTTCACAATTGTCCATATGCATTGAAGGTCATTCCCTTCCAGATCAAAAAGCCTAGAGACAAACAGATTAGTCCCAATTGCTGTGCTTCACCCCATTCCTCACCTTAGAACCTCTCAAACTGTCAGCAGAAATTCCTCCAATTTCACAGCAGCTCTGCACAGGGCGAGAGAAGCCACAGCAGCAAAGCCTGACCCCTGAAGAAGCCTCCCTCACCCCCTGATTAATGTTCACACACAAAGAACACGAATATTTTACAACTCTCCAGAGAAAAAAAAACAAAAAAAAACAAAAAACAACAAAACACAAACAAACAAAACCCTATCCCCTGGTGTTGGACCAGAATTCAGTATTACTGAACATCTCTGAGACAAAATTTCTATTGCTAAAACCAGATGATTTCTTGTATGCTTTCACAGTGAAACCAGTAATTAGGGCTAAGGCTTTTTCCAGAAAGACAGGGCAAAGGAAGTACATCAAGCCTAAACCACAGGACTATGTCTGTCTCATTTGCTCCTAAACATTACCTTCTGCATAATCAAGAATGCACAGATGTGTTTGGAAGAGCCAACCAGGGAAGAAATTACCTCCCGGACTACTTTGGAGGAGATTACTCTCAAACCATCCAGCAACAATTGTTTCTATAGGAAAGATGTGACCCAGGTCCATCAGCTTCATTTATATATGGCAGTTCTGCTCTGCCAACAGTTCTGTTGCACAGCACAAATTCAGGGTGTGCAGCACTATCTCACACAGTCTGGCAGTTCCAGGACTCCCAAACAGTGTCTTATTTCCCTTAGGAGCAGTCACTCTTTAGTTTCTGTATTAAAAAATGAGTACTATCAGACATTTCTATTTATTAGGTATTTAAAAAAATATTTTGTTGACTGAATGTCAACAGTAAATATATCTTGTCATTCAAAGCTTCTTTGAAAAAGAAATTGATGCTGTACACTAGAGATTACAAAGTTAATTCTGTTTAGTTTCAATACAGGCAATATACTGCACTAGGTCAAAAAGGAAAAACAAATCAGAAAATGCTCTGATTCTCCAATATATCCCACGGTTCTAACCCTGACCCAGGGTAGTTCAGTGCTGAAGAGCTGTGGATTAATTCGTGGTTAGTGAGTCAAGAAACAAAATCAGTCACTGGATCACAGTGGTACCCTTTATCTGTAAGTAAGAAAAAGCCTGGGTTTTGCCCTTTATTTCCCTATACAATAAAATAAAAATGGCTGCAAAAAATGTTGAAAAGGAATTTAAAATGTGTGAATAAATCTAATAATTGAAGATATTACAATTTAAACGTTTTGATGCATAGGTATTCAACCTGCATGTATGTATCTGTGGGTGTTAGAATTTACAGACAAGGTTGCCGTGCTCGGGGTGTGTTAAAGATCACAGTCAGACAAGCTACATGCTTTCCCTTGCTGGGGTAACAAGACTACTTTTTGTGAGAGTGGCAAAAGTAACGGGAAGGACCATTTTGAAAACAATATTTTTTCCTACCACTTTTCTATCTGAAAGAGGCACAAGTGCGTGGTCTACTGAAAACAACCTTTTTTGTCTATCATTTCCTCCCTAATTTATGGAGCAGATCTTTTTCTGTCTGCACAGGCAAGGTATCATGGATTATGTTCAGAGGGAAGAGAAGACCTCAGGTAGCCCAAAATGAGCTACTGAACATCTGTTTGTGACTTGTACTGAAGAGATCTCCTGAAATGAAAGCAAAATTCAACAGTACAAGTCTAACTGCTGCTTCTTCAGCAAATGCCCCTCCAGTGGTAACTGAGGGACAACTTCTTTCTACAAGCTTCATCCTCCAAGCACTTAGAAAACCTCATTTTTCTTTGAATGCATTTTCACAAGTCAGATGCAGGCATGGCACGAAGGAGGGAATTAAAAAATTAAGTTCTCCCAAACCTGTGCTAGCTTTGGGAGCACAGCACAACATTCGTCTCCAGACAGAACTGGCAACATCCAGCTGTGTGTACTAATGCTGTGGTGGAGCCAGCACTGCAAAAGCCAGAGGCAGGGACAGCCTGAAGGATAAGGAAAGCTTCAGCTGTGCTAGAGGCAGCTCAAGGAGAGAAATGGTAAAGCAAGGTGAGAAGCTGTACCCAGACATGTCCAGGACCCACTCAAAGCTGTTTCATGTGAGGCATGTAAGTGCATAAAGATTAGATGGAAAAATAAAAAGCAAGCCCAGCATTAAGAGTTCAGATGATAAATCCTTCCAGATGGGACCCATGCACCACTGTTCTTTCTGTCCGATCTTGTGTTACAAAGGACTGAAGCCACAAAACTGCTCTCAGATCACACACATCTATAGTGAACTAGCTCCTCTTTGAATTCAATTTCAGCAGGTATTAAAAGGAAGGGATTTCTCTTTCAGCTCTTGTTAGCATTTTCATCCCATTCTGGAATTTGTCTATCATTTTTATCTTTTGATTTAGAAATGTTAATAAAGATTGATGGTCTCCCTGAGGAAAAACAGGTGAGGAGATAGCACAAGTCGGATTATATCATCCTAATAAATCTTCCTTTCAAAACAAACACAGCTTTCTCTTCTTGCAAAATACTGCTCTTTAAAGACTATACTTTGTTTTTTAATAAAGAAAAAAGTCTTTCAACTGTGTTAATGATTAGCAAATGATATGGCAGCTCACCAAGATGCTTAGGTCTGTAGCTTTAGTCACTTATCAGATTAATACACATAAATGAAGGATTCTGTATTCTTCACTTACAATGGCTGAAGTCATCATGTTTAGTGAGGGAAGGCTACAACACTGAGCCTGGAAAAATGGTGAGGATGGAGATAGAAACTGAGGAGAAAGGAGCTCCCAGAACAGACTCATAAGTATACTGCTGTCTGCAGTCTCCTTTGAGTTGTGAATGATACTGAGAAATAAAAGAGCTTCAGAAGCAGCTTATAAAAATAATTAGTGGCATGAAAAGATCTACTGATGGAAAGACACTGGAGAGGTCTCATGTATTTAATTTAGATATAAGGGCACAAGAAAGAGGTACACAAAGGAATGAATAGTACAGAGAGAGAATTCCGGGATTCTTTAATTATACAGCTTTCTAATGCAAGAACAAGTGGGTATTCAGAGAAATTAAACTAATTCCAGTGAGTTCCCAGGCAATACGCAGGTAACCAGCAGAGCTGCTGGCCATGTTTCATCACTGAGGCCAAGAATTTAGGAAGAATTAAAAAAAAAGAACCAAAACACACACCCAGCTCAGTTAATAGTAACGTGTGCAATGAGAACATAGAGAGTGAACAAACACATAAGAAGCTCGTGCTTCAAAGGACCTGTCAAAGCCAAGCCTTCCTTCTCTAGGATAAGGCTTCATGTGTGGGCAGTTGTTACTACTTTTTACTACAGTACTTCTTACACTTTGCTTGAACCATCTGGTACCAGCCCTGATTTTCTGATTAAAAATATTTTTCCGAGTCTTTGAGGATACCATTAGGCTCATGGTAGAAAAAAATATTATTTTCCTCCCCTGAGCGCCTGCTCCAGGCTACCTCAGCCTGCAGCAGGCCACGCCTGGGATGGGAGGGACCGTGCGCTGCTCCCTCCGCTGTTAGTCAGCAGAACACTAACATTGCCATGTGTTTGTTTGCGTGGCCCTGGAATACCTCACAGAGGCACTTCATTTCCTCTCCGGCAGCAGCAAGGCTCCCAAACTGGGAGCTTCCAATAACTTCCCAAACTGGCTGTCATCCTCAGGTATTTTCACAGCTACTGAAGGGGATGTGCATGGACAACGCTCCACAGCTTTTCTTATCAGCTGATAAAAAGGGGACATAATGGAAGTCTCCTGCCACTGGCCATAGCCACAGGGTTCTCCTTAAGCTGTGGAAGCAGTTAAAAATGAGTCTGTGTGCACCCAGGACCAGTGGTCTGGGCTCATTTCCACAGCTGAAAAGCAAACCACGTTCTCCGCTGGGAAATGGGCAGAGGAGTCAATCCTGCACCACACCAGCACCTGAGGAGCATGGGGCAGAAGGAGCACCTTCAGTACACCTCAGGCCATAAGCACGGGACAACTTTTGCCTCCAGAGGGCAGAGAAACGTAAATGGAAACGATCCAGCTTGCCGTGGCTGTTCCGTATGCCCCGTCTTTTTTACTGAGTTCGCTCGGTGAGGGAGGGAAAGCGGAAAAAAAAAAAAAAAAAAAAAAAAAAAAAAAGAAAACAACAAAACCCAAACCCGAGGTGATTCATGAGGGCGGGAAGCTTTGTCTGCCTGAATAATGAACTAACGGCTGGCCCCGGCACAGCCCCGCGTCCTCTCACACTCCCATCCCTCCGCGCTTTGTTCCCGGCCCGCTCAGCCATCAGCTGAGTTCATCTGTCTCAGCAGTACGCGGTAATGATGGCAAGGGTTAAATACCACTTACATGGAGGTACAAAAGGCCAGTATAATTTTATATGAGGCCAGACAGCTGGTTTGTGTAATTCCAGTTTTCACAGAGCGTTTTCTTTCCAGTGCGTGCCCTTAAGAAAGCTTTTCCTCGTGAGTTAATTCTCTCACTGGAGAATGCCAGTGCAGCTTCAATTATCTCTGAGACAATCCAAAGCCAAATTCGCTGTCAAACTCAGACCTGGGATAAGGCTTCAAGAGAAAAACTCTTTTAAAAGTCCTCAGCATAAAATAATTTAAAGACAAGGTAAAGAGTTTGTTTTGTGTCTATCCTGTTGTGGTTTTTTTCCCTAAAAAAAACCCAACCACTGTATGTTTCTAGGAGTTTCCAGATAAGAACATCTGTTTTTAAATAATCTCAGTGCTACTTTAGAGTTTCTACAGCTTACAATGACACAATCAGCTGCTTTTTATTAACTTATTTGTTTGTGCAACAGCATTGGTGAATGTTCATCCATTCATCGCTGAACATCAAGCAACTGGGGCAGATCCAGCAGCAGGAGTGTTCAGTGCTTGCCAGTTCTGGTACAACAGCACTAACTAGTAGCTGAATCATGCTTGCCTTGCCTGAGCAGGCACTCACTGAAGACAAACACATACAGAGTTGCTTACTGAATCCTCTTTCCTTCACACTTCAACAGCTAAAAAGTGAACTAAAAGCATAAGGCAACAGCAAGGCATTCAAGGTGCAGCTGAATCCTCCTTCCCCTAACTCCCTGTCCCCAAGACCCTTTCAAATCATGAAAAAAATGCCCTTTTCCAGGGATATCCCTGCAACCATGAGTACATGGAAGGAGCTGATCCATGAGGACTCTTGCAAACAGATTTTACACTATCACACACAGCTCTGCAAGGCTTTGGAATACCATACTAAAAGCTCTTGGAATTTCTCACAGTGTGAGCTAACAGTCTCTGACCACCAAAGAGCTGAGGGGAAGGGGCAGAGCAAAGCAGTCTCCTAATTTGATAACATGCTGTATGACCTTCACCTCAGCCCACTACTTGCAGCCTTTGGCACATGACTGTCCTGTCAAGAACTTCCCCTTTGACAGCACTGTTCTACCTGATCTGATTTTGAGTTTTTGCAATGAGTGGAAGTGGACAAGCTGCTTGGCAGCTGTGAAGATGCTGTGCATGATGAAGTGAGGGGGTGTTTCACTGAAAGGCAGGTCTCAATTTGTCCTACAGTACCCAATGATCTTAAAGGAACAGACTGCATGCAGTTTTGAAATGTCTTGACCAAAGAACAATTGCTGTCCCTGCTGGAAACAAAAGCACCTTGTAATCATAAACCATAAACCGAGAAGTTTTATACCAAGCCCTCTCCTCTACCAAACTGCCACTGTAAATCGAAGAATGGAGATCTCCACCTCCACTAAAATGAACAAAGCTGTAGATCTGGGTTTAAAAGGTAAGAGGGATCTGATTACACTTTACAAGCCACCTGCAGATCTTGAGTAAACTACTATTTAATTGAATCACTCTTCTGAAATTTCCTTTAAAGAAAAAGAAAGATACTGATTCATTATGGTTTCTTTGATCCTTTCTGACACAAGCAGCTATATGAAGCAAGTAATTTTCCTTCCCTGGGTCCTCCCCTATTTGCTTCCTGAAGTGTCAGCCTGCTTCAGGAGACAGTCCCTGCTTGTGCCATAACATTGCTTATCCTGCCCATCATCTCTGTTAAAGATGCAGCTGTTCTGTTAAAGTACTAACGAGGCAGGTCTACTGCCATGGGTGGGTAAATCAAAATTATTTCTGATGTCTACTCAGGCACAGCAAAAAACAACCACATAAGGACACTGCTTGTGATTCTCCTAGCCTCTACCAGCATTTTGGGAAATGGCTGACTCCTAATACATCCTGCTCTGTTCACATCCCCTCAGGAATACCAATCAAACCTAATGTTCCCCAAAATCCTTTTATGCTGGAGCATCTCTTTCTTGAGAGCCTTCATACTTAAATGATCATTTAAATATTCTTCTGCATGTGCATGATATCTACACTCACTCTATGCTTGTGAACTACAGAGGAAAAGCTAATAGTAGTTTAATAATACACTAAGGTGATGGTAACAAAAGCAAAGCTATAGCTTTCCATAACATTAGATTTACTATATTAAGCTTTTAATACTGCAAGAGATTAACAGTGACAGATTCTCTTGTACACTAGCAAAACCTATTGCAATTCTTGCAACTTTCACATTAATCACATTTAAACATGCTGCTAACAGATGGGCATCATGGAGTGCTAGGTCTCTCGCAAGCCAGTACTAACAAAAAGCATGTCTAGGAGATCTTGTGGCTTCTACAGTTTAGAGGGATTGTATATCCAGGCACCTTGTTATTGTTTTTGTTGTATATTATCTAAGATTATTAGAAAGCTCAAGTCAAATAGATGACAGACTTCAGCATACACGAGTGGGAAGGGAAAGGGAGGGGGCAGAAAGAGTCAAAACAAGACCACCCACACAAAGTTCCTCTAAGTCCACATTTCACATGCATGATCATGATTTTTCCACTACACAGGGAAAGCATTAGGTTCTGCACTGCAACTTTTCCTCTGACTCTTCTACCTGCAAAAACCTTTCCCCAAAGCCCAGACACAAGCCCAAGCTGTGAAAATGAGCTGCCAGGCTCAAACCTGGCTGGACAGAGAATGACAGTCCGTCCTCCCTCCCCTTTCATTAGTGCACACGTCAGGTTCAGGTCACCCTTTTTGACTGAAGCTGGGAGAGCACCTGAAGGAAACCAGCATTAGTACTTGGCACCCAGAGAGAACATAGATGTTTAATAAACTCCCCAGCACCGTTTTTTAATTAAACCAAGTCCCAAGGTAAAACCTCATCTTTACATGACTGTAATTAACCAGGACATGCTGTCTGTAATGTAAGAAATCTCAATCTCCTCTATGAGCCAGGCCTCAAAAGAAAGACTGGCAATTGCAGACTCAGCCCAACCTAAGGTTGGTCCTCACAGAATAAGGCCTGCAGATCTCCTCAGTTCCAGCCTGCAAGGACTCTTGCTTGCTGAAGAGTAGGACTGGAGAATCCTGCCTGGGGGTACTGTCTTCATACACCTGAAAGCATTTACCCACAAAGGACAGAAGCACTCCTGATGTGGAAGGGTCTCAGCCTTGTAGATTGCCTGTCATGTACAAAACCTGTCTGTGTGTCATGGACCTATCATCCCAGAACCCAACTCACTCTCACTGCTTGTGTGGTAACTCCTCTGAGAGGGAGGATGTGCTGTCACTCTGCCACAGACCTGTGGCAGTACCCACTTCACACCATGACATTCACAGAACTTAAGGGACTCATGTGAACTCGAAACTTTCTCTGCTCAAGAGTGAAAGACAGGCTCCTCTTTGAACAGGATGGATGGCCCAAAGTTCAGTGCTAAAACTTGGTGATCTGAATGCCACTAACAACCTTCCCTGGAAGTTCTCATGAAAAGTCAGTGGATGAATGCAGGTCTCCTAGGCAATAGTATTTTAGTGACTGGGTCCTCCTCCTCCTCCTCAGTTCCAGCCTGCAAAACTAAACATTCTCAGCTCACTCAGGAGGTGTTCAGCACCTGGATGGGTTTGAGTCTGCTCCACACACCTACCAGCCATTGACAGATAGCAGCTGAGTCCACCTAAAAGCTAGCTGGTATGTTTCCTCATAAACCATATTCCAATGTCCACAACATGCTTGGCCAGGACCACAGTGGCATGGGGCTTCCAGGGAGCAGGATTCACATGATACTCACAACTGACCACCATGACTCCAAAGCCTAGCAGAGAAAAGGCTGTACAGATGTGAAAGGAAAATTCAGGTGAGCTTCCACAAGCTCTACAAATGTGTAAAATGTCCCCGTAGTGCTATCAGGGCACAAAGCAGTAGAGAGAACTCTGTATTATATCAATGAAAATAATATTGGTATATAATTTAGCATCCTCATACCCAAGGAATATGATCTGATAGAAAAAACCAAGAATTACTTTGACACTGGAGATGTAACTTGGACAAAGAAATATTGTAGTATCAGCCAAAGTTTGTCTCAGTCAGCTCAAGCCTTCAATACTAGAGCACTTAATTATGCTATCCAGCATTTAGCTCTAGGGGCTCTGTCCATCTGGCTCACGCCACTAGAATCAAGAAGCTACAGAAGAGCAGACTGCAGCAAACAAGATCAGTATGTGCCAACTTCTGTAGAGACATATTTAACAAGCCCAAGGTTGGACTGTCTCAAAAGGGAACAAAGGCATGGGAGGCATCTCTTTGCAAAAATAAATACAACATATTCCTTCAGTGCATCTGCAAATGACACTGTAGAATTGTAGCACTTTAACTTTTACTAACGCATCTGATTCCCTAGAAGATTTAATTTCATTAACTTGGCTTTTCTACATTTTAGTTTTATTTTTCAGCCCTTGCTGTAATATAGCAGAAGCAGTTCATTCAAAAGCAAAGTCTTCATTCTTGCAAGTATGCAAGTACCAAACAGCAGAATTCCCACATCCCTAAGCAAGATGTACCTCACTTCTGATCACCCATTATATCTAGTAGAAGAGTTTCCATCAATACCATCACAGTCTCTGAGTCCAAGCTAATCTTCCATTGTGAGAGGGAGGGGATGGGAACCATGAGATGCTTTTGAATGAAGACACAAAGTCAAAACAAGGAAAAAACGAAATACATCAATTATCTTCAATTTTTATCTCTGTAATGAGAGCTGGAGTACTAAATATTTTTTCTTATTTGACCAGTTTGCTGCTAATGTGGCCATAAATTTCTTCTCCCATTTATCAAGCTTTTCTAATCTCAGTGACCAATATTATGTTGTCCAGTCTTTCCACTGGTCTTCTTTCTTTATCTAGATATGGGCTTCTGTGTATATATATGTGTGTGTGTGTGTACACACAAAGGTGTTCCTTCTCCAGTGACACACAGAATTTTGAGGAAGAACCTATTCTTGTTTTTCTTCCTTTTTGAGGAAAACCTATTTTAATTGTCATTTTAAAAGGTCTGCACGAAAATGGGCACACTTACTTATTTTATGGTGACAGAACCTTTTAGTCTCACAGTCCAAGATGCTGCCTATCAAGACAGATCTAAAGCCAAACAGGATTCAGAAAGGAAATAAATAATCAGCCTGAGCTGTGATATTTTGCAGTTCCCTCTTATTTTCTTTAACTAATTGCCATTTTACTGGGTTCTTATGAACAAGCAGATAAATGAAACATACTTTTAATCTACACTAACAACTTGTGTTAAGTTCCACTTGGACAGTTTCATAAATGAATAGTTACATTTTAGCTGCTGAATGTAGCTGTAACCCATTCACTCATCTACAGACATAGCACCTCTCAAATACCAGTGCTCATTTCCATATGTACCTGTAGACAGATGATTTTATTGTTGGATCTGAGAGAGAATTGCACTTTAAATTTTGCATGTATTGACAGAGGTCCATAAAAACATTTACAGCATAAACTGGGTAAATACCCTGGGTCGTACTTCAATCTGGACACTGATTCACATCAGCTAACAGCAATAGATAATTAATGATAAACCTTCAGGTGAGTCTCCTAGTCTCCCTTAGGAGGGTTTTGTCCAGAGCATAGCTTATCCAGCCTGTCTGGGCACCAAGGCTATATCAAGCCTGTAGCAGCTGTAACAGATGCCTAAAAATACTACTGAAGTAATGAAGTAGTGATACTTATTTAAAGCTATTAGCAGAGTAATAATTGCCACAAAACACACTTCAGCTAGAGCGCAATTTGAAAGTACAGGAACTTAAACCAGTGCTTTTAATGTGCCAGGCACAATGAGTGCATTTACAACATCTATTAAAAGCAGGTTATGTTTGGGGGAGGGGGATAATTACATCTTAGCAGGTAGTTTATTAACTGAACAAGACAGCATCACATTAAAGATAATCAATGGAGAATAAACCACAGTTGTAAAAATTAATACTGTTCATTCACAACACGAAGGGAGTGAGGGGGGGGTTATCTTTGCTATTAAGACAGAAGTAAAAGTATAGCCCCTGTGAAACCACCATGAGAAGAGGAGTAAAGGATAGGATGACACAAAATGAAAGTCATTCAAGGCATAAGTTTAAAAAAACAATATTGAAATTGAAAAGAAGTAAGCAGTGATTCTAGAGGGGAAAGAGGAATACGAACAACCAGTTTTGCAAACAGCGGAACTAATGAAGCCTGGTTTTCTCCAGCTTTTATATCATGCAAAGACTGACTCACATTGAAGTAAATGTGAGCTCCAACTGGAGCATTTTTTTTTTTTTTATTAGGTTGGAACATTTATATGGGATTCTTTCCCTAGTGGATTTTCTAATTTATAATAAAGAACAAGATCTTCCTCCAAATGCAGGAGGAATAATCTGTCCTCTCCTTTACCTGTGAGCCTCTTTTATGATTTCTACATTGTGACAATGTAGTTGAAATTGTAGCTGAGTAACAAATATAAAATTTCTGAATGGCTGGTGCGAGATTCCCAGGCACACCCGCCCCCTCCCCTGCTATACACACAGTGTGCACTATTCCTTAATACATGTTTTGATAAGAAACAAGGCTAAAAACAGTGCTGCCAGAATAATCCAACTTATGGGGAAAATTTGTCTTTGGCACGCTAATCGTGTGCAAGGCTTCAGGCAATTTTCTGCAGAGACCAAGACCTCAGGTTCTGGCAGCAATACTTGTTGCAGGGAACAGTCAACACAGGAGGGGAGGTGAGATCTCCTCAGTGTGCTCTGTGATGATTTTGACTGCTGGAGTACAGGAAGGCCAGGGGAGCTGTGTTTAGCACAGCCTGAAGCAGCAGAACCAGCCAGAAGGGGTTTCCAATAAGTATGAGAAAATCATTCCCCCCAAAAAACAATGAAAAAGCCCCAAACTTGCATTCACATTCTAGGCTTTGCTGAGCTATGTAGCTTCTGGGGTTAAGGCTGGGCATGTGAAAGTCAGTAGTCAATACATGATATATGATTTCTTTTCTTAGAAATTAATTAAGATACATCTCTTGACTCTTCTCCTGTACACAACACTTCACCAAAAACCATTTCACCAAAGAAAAGACCATGCCTATGACAAGAATTTTCCCTCTTTTTCCTGCAAGCAAATAAACCTTACAGTGAGAAAAAATGGAGCTGCATAGTATCCATTCTTTGGACCCAGTCTGATTTGCATGGTAAGCATTGAATCATAATTAATCTCTTGTTTCACTTAAAATTAAATCGTCCCTTATCATATCTCACTAAGTAGTGGATGCAGTGAAACATGTATATCATCCTTAAAAAGTTTGCCTCTGAGCATCACAGGGAGTTACTGCTGCCTATCTTGAATTTCATCATCCAGAAGATCTGATTTCTGCAATCATGGACAGTCTGAAGAGAACAATGTTTGGTAATGCCTTTTTGGAGGGAAAAAAAAAAAAAAAAGAAAAAAAATCAAGCAAAATTGAGCATGCACAGAGAGCCCAGTTTTGCCTTTAAAGCAATCCAAAGCTTCTGGACACACTGGAATTTTTCAAAGAACCTTGCATATTCTGGTCCTAATAATGACCCAGTGCTGTAGCCACTGATACATCTTCAAGAAGAAGGATTAGCACCTTTTCCTCCCCAGTGCACCCTCTGTCAACTTAAAAGTCAGGTCAACTTAAAAGTCTGTTCAAACCTTGTCAAGACGACAAAAAAGGCTTTGAGAAGGCAGAGGGGAAAGCTGCAGAGGCCTGAAGACTCTGTGCATATTTATGGCACAAACACACCCCCCATTCTCATTCCCCTTAATCACATGCACACACTCGCAAGACATCTCCTCCAAACTTTCTCAGGGACTCGGTCTGAGTGGCTGTAGTTCAAAGTCCAACTGCCTTGGCAGCTGAAAAGAAAGAGAAAACCATGGTGGCTTTGTAAGAATTACAGTGATCCTATTAAAAAAAAATATGTCACTCTCTGCTGGGACTTAACATGGCAGTGCCACGCAGCACTCATTGAATTGAGCAGCATTTCAAGCACACAGCTCCTGGTGTAATAAGACTACAGGCTTAATTAGGTTCCTATCAGTATTGCTTTTTTCCTGCCTTCAGCCAAGAAGGTATAAGAAAAGATTGTCCAATACAGATACTGCAATTTAAAGTCTCAAGTTAAGAACACAGTGGGTGTATATCTACTATAAAATCTACCCTAAAAACATGCCAGTTGTTAAGCTAAGCAGTGCATTAGAAGCAGTTAGATATAATGAGAATGTAAATGGAAAGTATTCTAGGGAGATATTTCAGCTAAAAACAGCATACACTGTATGCTATCTTTTATTTTAATCAGGCTCTAAGCCCTGCCTTTTTGAACTTTTTATAAATTCTGCTATCTCCCTTTGCAGTTACTTACATATTGGTATATAAATTCAAAGACCAGAAGCAATTAGGAATGAAGTGAAGACTCCCTCTCTTGATGCTAATACATCAAAGGAAGTGAAAAAAACCTTACCCCCTCATACATGCTGGGTAACACAGAGAGCTTCTGCTCTTCACAGCCTAATAGCTCAAGTAGCTCCAATCGAGAGTCTGATGTCAGCCTCTGATTACATGGAGATGCCAAGCGATTGGAAAGAGCAGCTTTTGAAAAATCCCAGCTCTCTGACTCTGGCGACCACACAACCCTACAACAATGCTTTTAAAACACATATGTATATTACTCACATCAGCTGGTCCTATTTTTCCCCCCTTTGGACATCACAACATCGCTATTAAGAGTTCCCTGGGGCTCTCTGCTTGATTTAGGTACAGCACATGTGAAGGAAATGTGTCAGATCAGGGGCTTTTTTAAACCGCTGTCACTCCCCTGCACCCGATCTCTTTTGCTCTCCAGTTTGGAGAGAGGAAGAGGCAGGTGCTGCCTTTAAACAGACTCACTTGAGAAGTCTGCTTTTGCCTGAATGGAGGAGAGGTTGGGACTGGCTTATGGCAGGGATCAGGAAGGACTGGCTCCCATTCTTTTTCTTCACCTTTGCACATCTCTGCCAGACCAGCCTAATCTGACCCTCAGAACTGAAGCCTCAGAACAGGTAACCCCTATGTAAGAAACGCCAGCAAAACCTAATTCTGCTGATCCAGAGCAGGAGCTGACTGGCACCCTTAAATTGGGTATTTCTATTTCCTTCCTGCAAGTCCTTCCCTCAGTCCAAGGACAGTTGAGAACTGTGCAAGAGTTTTTGGAAACACTCCAGGCCCTTCATCGTTCGTAAAGGAAAACTAACAACTCTAATGCATCTGAATCAACAGGTGAATGACCTCCCCATGCCCTCAGGATGTTATCAGAGTCCGTTTATTTCTTAATCACCATATCTCTCCTGTATGAGCAGGGGAACTAACCAAAAGTAGGAATGACTCCATTGATTTCATTGGAACATTCATCTTATGTTTCTGTATGGACACACACATTATGCTATTAAAGCTTTTAAATAGAAGCGTGGAGTTTTAAAGGGGTTGTAGAAATAATTTCTGTTAAACTACTAGATCCATAGTGAGTCTATGTCTCTTATGGGTCTGATTCTATCTTCTCTGCAGTTTTCCTCCTGTGTAAAGGAGACCTTATTGGTCTTAAAGGAGCTAAAACATTTCCATCAGAATTTCTAATAAACCCACTGGAGACTCTTGCTTGGCTCTTGACCATGAGCCAGAAAGAAGTTCCACTAACCACTATGATATTACACAGCTGTGTAGCTGCAGTGAGGTGTAAATCAAGCACTGAATATTTTTTGACATCATGCTTTTTAAGTTTCTTAAGGCAGGCTCTCCATCTAGCAACAAAATCCCCAAACATTGAAACCTGGTACATTAGCTAAAGTACTATTTGTGGAATGACAAGCAAGGAGCTATAGAAAGACAAAGGCTTTCTGTTGTCTGTTTCCATGAGCTGCACCAATGGAAGACCAAGTAAATGACATTCAGCAAAACTCTAGATTTACACCTTTATAACAGGGAATGGCTTTGGAGGAAAACCTCTGCTGTCTGCTCTTCATCTGTTACCAGGCTGTGCCAGATAAAGTCTAGTGAGTCTACCTGAGCACTGAGCTCTCAGAGCCTTTCCACTGAGCATCTCACTGGCCTTGGCAGGACAAAGGATTTTACACTATGCTTTTACCTCCAAACAGGCCATACTCTACATTCCACAAGCTAACACGACTGAAGGTGACAACCCCAGCTTTCAAAAAGTTACATCCCTGCCAAAGCCACATAACAAATTCTATCCCATTACCTTCTATCACATACTAAATGCATGAGAAAAAATACCTCAAGCCAAGCCTCTGAATGGTCATGTTCCTGCATTAAAGGTCTTCTATCACTGTTCTGTAAACAAAGATAAGGGATTTTTCTTCTAAATGACAGTACTCTAGCTAATGGTGCTCTAGCGAATGTTCCGGTAAAGTGGGGATGGGTTCCTTAAGTGAGCAGGTTTTTCTTCCTCTGTCCCTTTGTTGTTCTGACAGCAGTAAAGGTAAGGAGGAAAGCCCCTACTTTGGCCTCCCTCTCCTTTCCACTCTGCTAATGTGCCATCAATCCTCTGCATTTAGAAGGAACCATGCACAGAGGAAATTCTCCAACTTTCCCACACCCACAACTTGGGTTGTTTGCATTCATGGGCAGACTACAGGCAAGTGCACCAGTGAAGTGAGTTCTCCAACACAAATGAGTACACAGTGACCAGCACAACACCAAGAAACCAAACCTGGCAAGTAAAGACAAAAGCCTTTCTCCTTGTCCAAAAGGACAAGTGAAGTGGTTGTGTCATTCCATTCAGGCAGGTAAAGGACACAAAGCTGAAGGTGATGGATTACTACATCCAGTGTACAGCTGCTTTTCTTTGGAGGTTTTATTCTGCACCCAACAAGGACTTGCCAATTAATATCATTTCAGTGTACAAAGGGAGCTCTGAACACATCCTCTTGCTTCACGTCCCCCAGGTTACATTAGTGTGTACCTCTAAAAGTGTAACTATCCTCACACTTAGACAGGCTCATTAACTATAAAGGGCTATCATACATAGTTAAAGGAATCTAGGAATCTCTTCTGGTTTGTCTCCAGCAGTATCTGAGATATTATTGCATAAATGTATCCAACCCATGGAGACCTACAGTTGTGCCTCAGTACCACAGAAAATCCATACAATGAAAATTGCACTTTAAATCTCAAGGATCTTGAGAAGCTGCAATAAAGAGTAACAACTTAGGCTTCTATTTTCTTTCAAGATGCATCTACTCTTAAGGTCTTATGTACCTCCCTGAAGATCTCTGCAAGGATGCTCAACAACCCTAAGCCTGGGATAGCCTTCTGAGATGGAATCAAGAAACTGTCATGCTTCTATTTCAACAGCAATTGAGACTTCAGCACATTAAGTCAAGAAGGAGGAGGTGCATTATCTGATGAGCTTTGGGTCCAATATATGTTTTGTAAAAATGGAGGGATCGTGGCAGAAAACACATGAAAACCTTATAATGGATTAAACATTTCCCTACAGTGCTCAAAACCCAAACAGAAAAGCATTATATCAGTGTGGTTAAAAGTCAGACTAACAAAAATCCCAAACCAAACAAAATCAAAACAAAACCACCTAAAAAGCACAAAGAAAGAGACTAAAAGCAGGAGTGAAACTCGCCAGGCTGTTCTCAGTAACCAACTTCAATCAAACAGAATAAATTAATGCAGAGACTAAAATTATAAAGAATCAGTTCAGAGCTGTCTTTTTTATCTCAATACTGACACTTCAGGAAAGAACAAAATCCTATAGGGGAGTTCAGTGTAGAGATCCAGGGGCCTCTGAAGAGCAGAGTAACATGGGAGATCCCCACACTTCTAAGCACCTGCTTAGCAGCTAACTATTAGCACATAGCAAAATCAGGAATGGAAAAGTGGAGCAATGAAGATAAAGCAGGCAACTTCTGGAAACGATACAGCTTTTAGAAAGATTAGCTACTGGTAACACATTGATGCTTTTGAAAAAAAAAGCCTGGAATGTGTGGAATTCTCTGGGATGCCAGGGTGCAAAAAGGATCTCATTAGCTAGGGCTTTCAAAATCTGCTGCCCGGTTGTTGCCGATCATTCAGAAAGCAAGATGGCTTATATCATCAGTTTCTGTAAAGTACTATATTCCACTTAACCTGCCAGATCTCTAACGCCCTAGACTGAGAAATCATCTTTCCAAATAACCACGGAAGCACTGAGTCCCATGTCTACACACTAGTCCAGCACTTCTACATTTCTGTATTAAAAAGATAAGCATCTAATAATAAAAGTGGGCAGTACCACACTGCTCAGTTCTCTTGCTGGCAACAAGAAAACTCTAAGCAACAGCCAGACTGACAACAATCATGTTATTCCCACATGGTTCTGCTTTAGAAGCAGACCCTGGAGCTGCTCATGATGAAAAGCAGTAAAGTACTTGGAGTGGCAGAAGGGCAAAGTAGTTAGTTCAGGAGCTGAGCAGAAAAACATTTCTCACCCTTGCTTCTCTTACAATCAGAGGATGGGAAGGGAGTCATATTTGCAAGACGCTAGCTGGCCAGAGGCTTAAAAGGAAGATGAAAAGACAAGCAGCATCTGGGGAGGCAGAGGCAAGAGACCTTGAGTTTTTGAAGATGACCTGCTTGTGACCGCCCCGAATCAGTCCTTTATTGTGCCTAACAAGGTTTTCTAATCACACTGAACAGTGACAAAAACAAAGGGCAACACATAGGTAAATACCTTTACCAGTAACTTAGCAGAAGAGTTTTTCTTAAGGCAAAGTATACACATACTTGTAAATGTTCACCATTGCAACAGCAACAGAGCTGAGAATGTTAAGGCCTCAAGAAAATGACAGCAGTAGTGATGAGCATTACTAGGCTGTGCCAGATAAAGGCCAGGAAAAATGCCAGATTTAATTAATTTTAGTTCTTTGTTAATATTCCCTGAATCCAACATAGATGTTTTAATATAATAATACATAATTTTCAATATCATATACAACATTACTATGTAAACCTGTATTATATGCTATTTTCAAGAGAACTCCTTTCCTGCTCTCCTTCCCCTTGGTATCATCTCTGCAATTGCCAAGGAATGGCATTCTGGGCAAGGAATGCCCCTCTAACCACTGGCTCAAATAGCTCTTCAGATTGCATTAGCCCATCATTTCCTTTTCCTAATGCAGCCTGTGCATTCACAGGGGAATCTCAGAATCCAGCTGGTTTATGAGGCATGGAGAAAAAGGCCTTCCACTGTTACAGCTCAGTATCTAGGGCATGTCCAGTAGCATTATTCTAAAATCAGTGTTCTGCACTTGAAGTTGGAACATGAAGAATGTCTCACTGTAGCAAGATAGGCTAGTAGTTTTAAACTGAATCCTTGGAAAACACGTGGTTGAGCTCCACTGTCCTGGTGATAACATCCCAGTACATGGTGTCTTGGTCAATGCACCAAGAAGCCCAGCCCCTCCAGACTCATAATATGCAATAAATTCAATGCAGCCATTACAGTCATGCCATGGGTGGGGTGGCTGCATGCCTGTCACCAACTTGTGCCTTGTGGTTGTGAGTCCAAACCTCCAGCCAGTTCTGAATTATTCTTAGATGTGTCATTTGGGATGGACAGCCAAAAGACAGCCCTGAGGCCATCCCATAATTTCCATGCTCACCACAGGAGATAGAAGTCAATATGCCCTAATGTTAAACTGGTTAGGCCCTGGGCAGATCTGTGACCACCTGCTATTGCTCTCTTGGTTCCAAAAAACAACTGGGTGTAGTAACTTAAGTGTAATACTTTCAGGAGTGAATTATGTAGGCACTTCATGCATAAAACAAACATTAGCATAGTCTTGCTGAAAGTAATAATGAAGGAGGAGGCGTCAGCCCAGAGAGGAGAAAGCACACTATCATTATACACTACAGGGAAGATGGGGAGCTTCCTGCCAGGCAGTTTTATCTGTCCCTTGGGAACAGTGAGCGGTCTGGAGGCCAAAGGGAGGTATTGCTGAGGGTGTGTACAGATTTGGAGGGAGTGTGAGGAGATGATGTGTAGAGTGGTGCTGTTCAGCTCTGGGTCTCAGCTGAGATGTTCAGATGCAGCACTGTGTAAATGCAGCTCTGCTGATCCAACACTGGAGGGGGAGTAAAAGCAGCCAGAGCAGGCGAAGAAGTTGACTGTTCATGTATGTTGGATTGGCATTGAGACTTTCACGTTTAAGGAGCATGTGGCACAGTGCTGCATGGCAAGAAGTGATGAGGACTGGGAGGTGTGCTTTGAGCAGCTGTACAGCTGCAGGCAAGACACAAGCCTACTGGAGGATGGGTGGTGGCAAAGCCCAGCATTGTGGAGGATCCCTCGGCTGACCAGACCTAGGGACAGTTGCAGCTCTATCAGTGGCACTGTGCTGTATACAAGGGGAAGGAGGAACAGCTGGCAAACACAGGGAAGACCATGACCATAAATTTCTCCCCTCTTAAAGGGAGAAGGATTTAAAAGGAAACAGAACACCAAAAAAATGGATTCTGCATTTATCATCACAGGGAGAGAGCCAGACTCTCTAATTAAGCAGATGACATAACTGTGCTGTAATATCAAGATTTTGCTCTGTGATTTGCAAACAAGCTGCACTTGCACAATCCAGAAAGAAAAAAGCCATACAGATTAGAACAGCTAAGCTCTGCTCTCACTTACATTAGTATATACCCACAGTTACTCAGCTCAAAAGACCTAGAGATGAGAATGTGATACGAGGAGTTTCATTTCCTCACACAGTTCCCTCACTAGCTCAGCCAAGCCTCCTTCTCACTGCAGTTTCCAATCACAGCCCAGCACTCTGCTCTGATTACACACTCATCCTGAAACCACAAAAAACCTCCCTCGGTCTCATCTACAGCTGATGTATATTAATACATCACCAGCAAAGTCACTGTACAGCTGCTGAGTATGTAGCTTAAACACCACTGAATACTTAAGGCTTGATTCTGTTAATCAAGACAGCTTCATTGACCCTAGAAGAGTTACATATATTCCACAGTGCTCCAAAGGGGAGGAAATCCAGAGCACATTTTTTAAATGGCATATTCATTAA
Source organism: Erpornis zantholeuca (assembly GCA_013400515.1). NCBI lineage: Eukaryota > Metazoa > Chordata > Aves > Passeriformes > Timaliidae > Erpornis > Erpornis zantholeuca. The sequence continues at coordinate 196,150 of VZTN01032719.1, read as the reverse complement.
AAACACCTAGAAGAGGGGATGGTCTTGTTTACCCTGGTGTAAACTCACTTCGCTGTACTTAGTGGAGGTACTCAGGATTTAGAGGGGTACGGCAGAAGGCAAAAACTAAGCCAAATTCTTCTTTCAAGCCACTGCTTTTCCCAAAACAGATACTCTGGTACTCCAGACGTCCAATCCACAGCCCTATCTATCAAAAAAATACATATCCACAAGTGCTTGGGAGGCATATGCACCAGTGAGAGTACAAAATCATTACACTGCTGTGAACACGAGCCATATTCAGCAGAAATCAGCAGCTGTTAGGACTACAGAGCTTGTCACTGCTTTTATAGTTTGGGTGGAGAAGAAACAGGATTCAAGCACCGCTCATAACACCAGTTCCATATTGCCTTGATCTTTATCCCCCTCCCTCCCCCCCCCCCCGGCTCTCCAGGGCCACTCTTTAAACAGAAAAAGTCATTAGCCAAACTTCCTTATTTTATGGCCCCGAAAGTTAGGTAACGACGAAGCAGTTTTATTACTTCTACTTAAGAGCGTAACGTTTCGACCGGGAATTCAGAGACACTTCTACGGGGAAGGGGGACAGGCCGGCAAAGGGAGAAAACCCAAAGATGCCCGAGTGCGGCGGATCATCGCCATCAGCCCCGGCTCCCTGCTGACAGACCTCGTCCCCCTCCCTCTCCAAACCCTTGGCTGCAGAAGATGCGTCCCGAGAGCCCCGCCAGCCAGCTCCTTACGTAAGGCACAAACCACTGACATCATCCCTCCCGCCGGCATCGCCGCGGCGCCCAGCGGCGCCCACAGACCCGACCCGACCCGCGCCCGCCCGTTCTCTTCCCACTCTGCTGCCCCGCCAGGACTCCTTTCCCACCGACTCTGGCCCCAAACTTTGCACGGCAGGTTGCCAGGGGATGGCTTTCCCCGCCGGGCGCCCCGGACTGCGGTGCGCTCCATCCATCCCGCGGTGCGCCCCATCCATCCCGCGGTGCTCCCCATCCATCCCGCATTCCGTGGTACTTACGCACTGCCTCCTGCTTGGGGTCGAGGCCGCGCACGGCTCCCTGGAGGCCGGCAATGCGGCCGTGCAGCGCCCGTACGCGGCGGTGGGTGCCCTGGATATCAGCCTCGACCTCCTGGAAAAGGGTGCAGGCGTGCCGGGCCACGTCGGAGAGCTGTCGAAGGATCCGCGACAGGGCTACGTTGCTGACCGAGCAGAGGTCCAGCACCATCAGCACCGCCGCCGCCTCCTTCTCCCCGCCGCCGGCCGCCTCGGCGCCCTCGCCCGCCGTCCCCGG
>VZTN01032719.1:27232-194437 GCA_013400515.1 Erpornis zantholeuca | reverse complement strand
GGGCGGCGGAGGCACCGGCGGCGCCTGTCGGGCGGGGACCGCTGCTCCGGGCGGGCTCTGCCTCCTCGCCCCCGGCTCAGCCCGTCTCCCCTCCGCCGGGAGAACTGCTCAGGTGCGGAGAAGAAGAAAGAGAAGCTGTCTCGAGGGGCAGAAGGGAACCCAACTCAGCAAGGCCCGACTGCTGCGGGAGGGTGGTGCCCGCCCACTGGTGTCACCTCCTGGGGCACCGCCGAGGTTGTTGCACTCCTTGAAGTGAGGTGCATGCACTCGGGCACCGGCTTCTTAGGAGGTGTCAGGGAAAGCCGAGTTCCCGTCAGACAAGGAGCTCTGCTCTGATGCAACACAGCTCAGCTTGCGCACATACACTTCTGAAAGGTGAACGTGCTTAATAAGCAGGCATGAAATCTGAACAAAAACTCTAAATTTTTGGTGGTAAATACCACTGAAATAGGGACTGTAAAAGGAGAGCCAGGCAGATGCAAATGCAGGCATTCCACAGTTTGGAAACAGCAGCTTGTTTGCCCACTTGACCTTAACTTGTCATCCTTGCACTTGTGTGTTGTGGTACAGTCTGTCATTACATGACCACATAGAGGCAGCTTTTAATTACCTCTGGTCAAATAGCCTGAGTTGCAGAGAGCATCACTGCCAGCCTGGTGATACATACCCCATGCTCTGCAGATGCAATGGCCCACTCCTGGGACTAGCTTAGGTCCAGAGGGGGATACAGCTGCTTTCACAGAGACCAGCGTTTGAGCTGATGAACTTTGCTGGCTCTGTTGCTGGCTTTTGGCATGGACAGTCCATGTGCCTTCATGCTTTGCCACTGAAAAGGGGAACACACCGTGGCACAAAGTCAGCCCAGGTCTTTAGCTCAGGTTTCTGTCTTGGCTTGAAATGGGTCCCCACTATGCTTGGGACCTATATCCCTCCCTATGCTTGGGCAGGGAGGAAGGTACAGAGCCTGTCCCAGTCTCAGCATCAACTCCCCATGCTTCCTGGGGGGCTTGAAGTTCAGGTGTTACCCAGTGGGAGCAAGCAGGGATGTGAGAGCTGTTGCAGGTCCAGGAGCAGTGCTCAAACAGTACTAAAATATTTCTTATACGCACAATGAGGCACTACTAAAATCACTGGGGTATTTGTACCCCATATTCCTGAGTTTCTTCTGCAGTGGGGAGGCTTTTATCTCTTGTGGAGCATGGACTGTACACCTCTTCCTACCTGGGGGAGTCATGATGCATTATTTATAAGCCACTGAAAGGTTGTTTAATATTTCACTTGAGATTCATAAAGCAGGGGGGAGCTGTTAAGTTTTAATGCTTCAGAAAGAGCAGAAGCCACCCAAACTGGTGTGGGATCACAAGAAAAGGACCAAGACACAGCAGTATAGCATTCACTAGGCAGGGGCAGAAGATACCTCTGAGGAAATCAGCTCAGGCAGTCATTCGGCCTCTCTCAGGTATGTGCTAAGCCAGTGAATTGAGCCATAGGTAACAGGTAAAAGCTACAAGGACCAGTATTTCAGATTGCACCTTACCACAGCCTCCCAATTACACCTACTCTCTGATACACAGGACAAGAGCTGTGCAGCTCTCTTCCCTCCTTTGAAAACAACACTTGGCTCCAGCTGTATATCCCTACTCAACCGCAGCAAAGCTACCAGAAGCCAGTGCTTGCTCTTCACTTACTTTTCTCGGTCTGTTATTACTTCAACATTTACATAGACTCCACAGTCTCTCTTTTTATCCCATGCTTGGAAAGGTACAGCTTACCTTAGGGACACTACTAGTCCCATGACAATTGTGTGGCTCGAGTAGAGGACACACAGCACCAAACCACAGAGGAATGAACTTGTTCAAAGGAGGAAGGTTCCGCCAAGTCTGTGTATCTACACCATAGGGAGCATATTTTCATTTTGGAGGTTTGTAGCATTACTGTCCTTTCCTCCACAAGTCTAGATGTTGCATTTTTCTTAGTTTTTCATAGCAAGCAGAACAGGCTCCATGTGCAGCTTGGGTGAGGGGCACTGGCAGTTTCTACCGGGCAGGTAGAGATAGCGTGTCACTTTCCTCTGGTCAGAACACAGCTCCTATCTTTGCAGGTGCTGGGGAGTCAGGTTGCCCCAGTTATCCACTCACTATATGTTTTTTATCAGTAATATTGTGTGGTGCACATCCAAATTCAGTAGCTTCTCAGCTGTCCCCAGGATTGCTCTTGGTATGTTTGTTCAATAGCAGGTGTAGTAAAAGGGGAGCAGTCCCTAAGGTTAACCTCAGTCTCACCCAAAGACCCTTATGGGTCTTTGGAGTCTCTTGTAGTAAAAGGAGAGGAAAAAATCTTCCATGGGCTACTTTGAATGTTGTCTCAGCTCTGAAGTGCCCCTCAGAGGGGCCAATACCTCTGACTGGAGGCTGGAACCTCTAGTCAGAACCTCCAAGACCTCTCTTGGCTGGAAAGATAAAACCTCAAGACCCAGAGATTTAAATTTGTGAACACATCAGCCTGGAGCAGCCAACCGCATCACTAGATGTCAAGAAACACTTGCTGACCTTGGAGATTGAAACATGTCAGAGAGAATATGAGTCATGAAGAGAGATAAATAGGTGAAACGATTCCTTGTGTATTTTTTTATGGCAGGAAAAATATCAAGTTGAACTATACTGCTTTCTTGCATGTGTATGAGCTGTATTCACTGTGTTAGTTGCTATAAATTTAGGTTGGGGTGCTGCTGTGGATGGTATTGGCTTTCACCCATGTCAGTGAAAGGCAATGGTTTGCTTTCAAGACGCATACAGTTTGGGAGTGGAAGAGTGGGCTAACAGAGCAAAAGAAGGGTCCTGCTTGATCTCCCACTGGTGCTGCTGGTTGTAGCAGGCACCTGGTGATAGCCCACAGTAACTGTTGTGCAGCTTCCCAGCCCCTTCCCACTGCTGGACTCATTCCTGGGTCACACTGGCTGCTGATAGCCTGGCTGAGCCGGAACACCGGCTCGGGAATATTCCTGCCGATGGAGACAGAGGGCAGAGCCATTGGCAGATAAGAAGGGATCTGGTTTCCTGCTGCAGCGAGCTGCAGGAAGCAGGGAGGTGGGATTAGGCAATCTCACCCTGTTTGGCAGGGCTGCTCTGGCCTGCTGCAGTGTCTCTTGTTCTGCAGTGCCAGAAAGGGAGGAGAGGCTGATGAGTGCTCTAGGCTATTGTCATTTCCTCCTCTTTCCACAGCTGTCAGGAAGGTGCCTTTAGGCATCTTATTAATGAAGTTGTGGCCTTTTGGCCATAACGTGGAATCTGTCATCACTGATGTTAACCCACCCTACGTATATCACTTACTTATTCTCAGCAAAGATGTCACAGGCAAAGCATTCCCAAACCTGTACCCACTTAGGCTAGCAAAATTGTCCTTTTTCAGAAGTCCCTTTGATACTCAGCTGCCATTCTGCACTTAGACCCGACAGCAACATTCCTTGATTACAATAAGGCCACATTAAATGTAAAAGCCCATAAGGCAGGAAAGTAGTAGTCAGGGCAGTTCCCTGTGAGTTTGGACCTGCTCATTTAGGACTCTCAGCCCTGCCAGTTTGTTTCAGCAAATAAATGTTAAAATCATTTCCAAATCATGGGACATTAAGATTTTATTGGGAAATACTTTTCCTGAAGAGGGTCCCTAATTTTGAGTGACTTAGTGAGGCAAAAGGCTGGTAATTCAAATTTTGATGGTATATCCAGGACAGAGATGACTTTCTCCTTCAGTGAAGGCCTCACTGCTGATGTACCGAGACACACTTCTTCTTACTTTTGGTTTCTGTTTCCCTAAGAGTTTATTGGCACAAACAGCTCTACAAGTGTACATAGCATGCAAGAGACCACAAATCTCTTCTAGGAGTTGCTATGTAAGTATGACTAGATATTGGTGTTCTATAGGTAGGAGTATTCCCTGTTCATCCTTGTTTCTCTCACAACATTCACAAAATCATTGTTGCTGCCAGTGTGCCATCCCCATTAAAGCTGTGCAGTCTGAATTTTCTCTTGTCCTGTGGGCCTGGGCATACTTTTTCCTCATTTTTTCCTTCTTCTTGAGAAGAAGAATTTTACTGTCCTTGGTAGAGGTCTTTCCTAACCTTCCTCACACCTCCAGCTGAGGACGCATACAGGCATTAGAATGGTGAGTGTTTCTCTGCATTAATCTCTCTCCTGTCCAACTGCATTTCCCCAGGCACTCCTGTGCTGTCACCAACTTACACTGATCCAGCCCACTACTGCTCTTTCTGGTAGTTGTTAATATTTGTATTGCCATAAACCTTTTCACCCTTGAACTATGAGCCCACTGATTTAGTCATTGGTTTAAGTGGGGAAAATACAGGGCCTGCAGGTGTCCTTGTACCTGTAGCAAAAGGAATTACTGGACTCTGCATGGTGCTGCAAAACAGAATTAAATACATTCAAACTAACTTCCTTTCTCCAAAGTCTCCTAATTATGCTTGTTATAGAGTTTACCTTTAATCAGAGTAGGGATGACATTTCAAACTGAAGAGTGATTATTAAATTGACACTTCCTTTAAAATATGCCTGAAGTCAAGACTGACATGCTAATTGAATTTTATTAGCAAGAGACGTCTGTTTTAATAGGGAAACTTCCTAATCTCTCTATCAAGTTCATGTTAAGTGCATACCTATTGAGTGTTTTCCATCATTACTACCTGGTATTGCTAGTCAGGAAAAAAGCCTCATTGGAGCATCTCCCTGAGCAGCAAATGCTGTAATTTCCTTTGATATCAATATTAGTTTCACATTCGTATATACCATTGACTGCTAGCACTGGGACATGTCAAGGAAGAAAAAAACCAAAGCTGTTAAAGCCTTTAAAAATAATAGTGGTTAAGAATGTGTGATAAATCCAAGACCAAATCAAAACAAAGCTGGGTATTGCTGGCAAATTTCAGGGTCCCCTAAAACACATTAAACATTTCCAATAGCTCTAGTATGACAGGTATAAATATCCACACCATTATCCTGGAGAATACTGATGCTCACTTTGTCATCTCAGAAGAAAGGAGCTGTGTAGAGGACTGTGTAGAGACGATTTTACTATGTAGGCTGTGCCACTCTGTGTTGAGAAAGGGCAAGTAGGTGCTTCTTCAGAAGACATAGCTTTCAAACCAAAGTCAGGCTCTGTTCTATGCTGGAAAGCTCTGTTGAGACAACATCACCAGCAACCTCAGTGTTGGTCAGTGTGCTGTGACACCTGACTCCAGCCTGTGCAGAGAACTGGTTAATTCAATCTCTACAGTCCCAAATAGGAACATTCACAATGAAAAAAAGTTAACACAGGGAGTTATATCTCAATAAAACACAATAAAAGGAGAAGCAGAAAATAATAAACTCTGTCCTTTACAAAGAAACACAATCCCTTCTAGGGAAACAGAAGGGAAAAAGATATTTTACTTCCAGTGTGAGCTCCATCCACCCTCTTTGTTGCTCTGACTTCTTAATTGCACTTGATTTGATAGCAGTGGGGGTTTAACCTACGTTGTGGGTATTTTCACTGTTCTCTTTAATTTTGCCTGCTGGCATCAGGCAGTTTGTGCACATCAAGCCAAGTCTGCTGTCTTGATTCAGGACTCATATGACCTCAACTGACATTTTGCCTGTATCAGGACAGTGGGAGTACACCAGTGTAGAGAAAGGAAGATTTATTGGGAACAGAATGTGAAAACCCCATCATCCACAGAAGGGCTTTTATCCAGTATTAACAACACACGTTTTTACACATTCCAAAATAATTTGGCACGTGCAGTTTGCATGCTGAACATGTCCTAACTCTCTGTCATACAGCCTAAATGTGAAAGTAATTTCAAGTTTCTGTATTCTGGAGCCAATCCAGCTTGTGGTTCATGTCACCAAGTCAAGGGCAGTAAAATGTCACTTCCCCTTATGCTCATGATGAAGAGCTGAAGAAGATGATACTCTGGGAAAGGCTAGATCAGGTCAATGCCTCTGCACTTTCTGTTGCTTCTCCCAGGGGCAAGGAACTTTAGTTTGGTTGGGTGGGTGTTTGCCTGGCCTGTACCTTTCTGTGTTGTGGCATGGCCTTAACTCACTCAGCACTGGGTGCTGCTTGGAGAGCCAAGCACGCTGAGCTCGCTCACTTCGCAGCGCTGAGAGGGAAGGCTCAGTCCACATCCCAGGTTTCCTAGCAGCCTCCTGCCAGCCATTCCCCCAGGGCTTTAGACAAGGTTTGCCTTGGGCTCGCTGTGCTGCATTCCAGCAGAGGAAGAGCAAGAGTGAGTCGGGTTTGTTTCATCAAACTGATGAAGTTTCCAAACTCCTGAGTGAGAGTGCGTTTGTGTATTGCAAGCTCTGGCCTACAGTGTATGGGCCATATCCCAGCTCAGTGTGTCAGAACTTTAATTTGTTGGAAAACCCATGATCCAGGAGTCCAAAACAGCAAAAAAGGGAGCAAATTAGGATTGAATACCACCAGGGTAAGTAAATGAGTAAAAGCTCATGCTACCCTGCACGTACTCTTTCCAGCTGTATGATTTACATTATAAATAAATTTTCTCTGCCAGGAGTAACTCTTTGATTTTGAAAGAAATCAAAATAACAAAAGATATATAATTACTTTGTAGGTGGGCTAATTCCTTCTTCCATGTCTTTGTCCACAATGGAGGCAAGAGGAGTTGTTTTATGCTCAGTGGCTTGGCGGCACTTCCAACCCTCCGCCACCAGAAGGGAAAGGTACCCTAAACATTAATATTTTACATCTTACCATAAAGCAGTGGAGGCTGGTTCGTACCCTTGAGCAGGCTGAATAGTTCCTCCATGTGGCTGTACTGGTGCTGGAAGTATGGCCAGTAGCCCAGCTTTTAAGAAGAATCTTCATCTGATATAAATCATTTTTAGTTGGAGACCACTTGTGGTCTCATCATGGCCAGTCAAATTAGCTTCCTGTTTTGTTTAACAACAAGTAGTACTCTAAGTGCTCTGAAAATGCACCATAATAGGAAAAGTCTGACGAAGTAAGTGATTACTATTTCAAAGGAAAGCAAAGTTTATAGAAGTGTAATTAGTCATCTGCTCTTAAACCAGAAAAATATGGTGGAGAAAATATATCTTTGAGGTTTTAAAAAGAGATACAGAAATGTGTTAAATGATGGAATTCCATTATTTATTTTAAGGATAAACAGAGTTATTATACAGTTGCCCACCTTTATGTCTGCTCTGTTTTCTGCCTAATGGGCTTTCTTCCTCGTGTACAGAAAAAACCTCCAGTCCTATCCTGTTTATAGTTGAGTTGCAATATGCCGAAAATTATTACTTCAGATTTTGTACATTAAGTCTGTCTGCTGGCAAGAGGAAAACCCTCTCATATTATCTAATTATGGCTTCAAGCAGCACTAATGAAGAAGTTACGCAGGCTGGGGCCTGTTCTCTCTTCTCTGGAGGCGTCAGCAGAGAGTCTGTGGTTGTGGTCACACAGAAGTGGGGAGCGAGGCTGGGGCTGCCAGGCACAGCAGCCTGCAGAGGGAAGGGTAGCTCTCAAGAGCACAAGAGTGGAGTCAAGTCCACAGCTCCAGAGTAGGAATGCAGCCTCAATTCATGAGGCTGAGAGCCCCTCACCAATGCCTTCTTCCCCTGCCCCCCTGTGAGCCTCAGCTGGGATGTGTCTCAGAGGGGATGGAGCCCTCCTTGCCTTGGGAAGGAGATGTGCACAGCTGTGCCAGCACAACTGCAGCACGTGCCTACAAGTGTATTCCTGGCAGTGGGCTGCAAGCCAGCGTGAGAAACAGCTGTCCAGCTTCAGGGAAGTTGTGTGTGTCTGGTTGGTGGAGAGACCCAGGTATATATTCCCTAGAATCAATTCAGTGTAAAATAAGGCAACCTCAGTGGAGACTCATGCTAGACAAGCCAGGCTATGTACTCATAGCAAGGACTGAGGCAGGGCAATGGAGATGAGGGAACTTGCTACTTTAGTATCAATGTAGCTGTAAAACCCACTGTAAAAGGCGAGCATAAAAGTCACATCTTGAGTTCCCTGCTGCCATTGCTTACCTTCTACGGATTCCAGATTACCTGCTACGGCATTTGCTGTGCTAATTTTGTAAACATGGTTGAAACCACAGCACAGGCATACATGTAGTCATTTAGAGTAGTGCAGAGAATAGTATTGATGCCAAAGAGAATCAGAAGAAACTCCACTGATAGCTGGCCTACATGAAGAAAAAAGAGACTCAAACTAAGATATGATTTAATTGGGATTTTCTTCTACATCTCATTAACCTCTTGGATGGAGAATCCAGCAAAGCTGTGATTTATTTACCATAGATGCACTCAAAGGATACTGCATAACTCAGTGTTCTGGCACTGTGAAAGTTATTTGCAATAATGAATTTTTTAAATTCCTTGGAGAAAAGTGAGTGCATATTCCCTTCCCCCACCAAATTAAAAAAAAAAAAAAAGAAATTGCAGAGTAACATTCAAAGGCTCATTAAAAGCAACCAGGGAAAATAGATTACGGAGACTTCAAAGACTCATGATACTGGTTAAGAATCAGCTCTCTTTTTCAAAGAAAATGTTATTAGCTAATCCTTGAAATTTGGGTTTTGGCAGATGACACAGTATTTCCTGCAGGTGCAGAAACTAGACAGTATTAAAAGAGTTTTGGTAGTGCACAAAAAACTTCTCAACTAGATTTAGAGTTCCCTCTGCTCAAGTCAGCTTGAGTGCACTCCCTGATCCCTCATACATGTACTGAAATGTAGCAGCATTTCAGGAGGCTCTAACTACATTAACCTATATATCATCTTCCTTGAGAAAGCAAGTCTGTTAAGATAATGTTTTTTGGGTTTTCTTTAGTAGGAAAAATAATTCCTTAATTATTGCTATTATCAGTAATATTGGAGGGAATAACAGAAAAGCTAATGCAATGAATAGTGGAAATAATATCTCCATATAGGTTAACAAGTACACAAATGAAACACTATATACATGCAAACAAACATCATTCCACAGCACATTCCTGCTTACATCAGTATGGATATGCTTTGGCATATTGTTTCTTTTAAGATCTATTTTACAAGGTCCCTGTGTGCTTTTGTCTGCTCTATCCATGGCTAATCCCAACTTCTCCATGAGTTAGAAGTCCCTGCTTATCAAAAGAGACAAGTCCAGCCAGATCTGTCTGAAGTCCTTTGTTAAGATGTGATCCTTTGGCTTTGATTTGAAACTTGACTGTCTCACAATGACAATTTTCCCACTGAGACTTTCACCTAAAATTTGGCCCAGGAGATACCCGAAGCTATGTCTTACTGTTTCCATGGCAACGAATTGCTTGAAGTCAAATAACTGATCTTAAGATGCCCTTTGTAGATAGCAACCTAAAAAGGAGCACCTGAATGAATAAAGGATGATGGAGTAGTGGCAACATTTGGAAACTTATTCACATTTTCTAGAAATCTAAAGAGGTTTTTTGCAGGTATTCATGTTCAGCTATAATCTGAACAGCATTGCTTATAAATTCAATTAAGACTTTCAGGTGAAATATAAACTACAACAAAATTGAAGTTCACAACTTGTAGAAAAGAGATGATGGGAGCTCATTAATTCTAGCATTAATGGTAAAGACCGACCCATACCTGCATGTATTAGGATGTCAGAGGGACATGGTAAAACTCAGCATTTTACTGAGTGCTTTGCACATGTCTTGTTGAAAGAATTTTGAAGTGTTTTGAGATCTTGGATATGTTATATAGGCACTTGCATTTGCTTGTAAGAGACAGCTACTCCTATTGCTCACAAGTTCATTCTCTGACATGTATTTAGTCCCCATACACAGTATCAGGTATACAGTGCTGACAACTAATATCAGAAAACTTGACACAGTTACAATTGTTAGAGCCATGTGTGTATGCACTGCAAAACAGACACAAGACACCAGCCTGAAAAGTTAAGATAGTTCAAACATCACTATTTGACTTGTCTGATTTGATTCAGCATGTAGAGTAACTACATATTTTCCAACACATAGTTTTAATTAGAGGTCTCTGAACTGTCTGGGAGAGCTGGGACAGGCGGTAGAGTGTGACTGATGACACCAAATGGAATTAATACAGCATTGTTAAACAGGGGTCACAAACATACATCTATGTGTCCAATCCTTCCCCCACCCCCAAAAAACCCAAACGCAGGCAAAAATCCTACCTAGATCCATGTTGGGACTATTGCAAAACTGTTCCAATTTTCAAAAGCATCTCTTGTTGGCCCTTATTTCTCTAGTTTTATTGACATTTGCACAGATATGTCAAAATGCCTGCTGAAAAGTTTCAACAAATATAATACTGTTCAGAGAACAAGAGGGCTCAGGAGGTTTAATTTTTTTGTTAGAAAAAAGGTTTAAAACAACTTGGGTGCTATAGAATATTTATTGCTCAAAGAAAACTAACCTAGAAATTAGCAAGTGAAATAAATGTTTTTGAAAATAAAAAGGCCACATCATGAGTGCAGGGCATATGAGCAGAGCTGTAAAAGTTGTTAAAGTTCTAATTTCTTTTGCATGGATTTATTTTCCTGCAGATGACAGTAAATTTGGGTGTACTGCAGGATCTCTCCCCCACCCCAACACAGACTCTTCCCTGTGGGCAGAGGCCATTGAGGGCAGGTAGGGTAAGGAGTAGGAAGAGAGGTTGCAGAAAAAGCACATTTTGGGGGGTACTCTGACCCTAACATGAGTCCCTTAACTGTAATTATAAACATAAGAAAGATATCTAGAACCCTTGTACTTGCTCTTTACTTAATGTCATGGTACAATGAGTAGTTCATCTTGCTAAGACTAGAATTGTGCTCTAAAATTGTCCTTATTTGCCCCTGGTTTATAGAGGCACTGTCTTCCTAGTTTGAACATCTCAGTGATAAACTCAGTATCAATAGTTAGGGGGAATGAATCTGGGTCCCAATATCTCCCTTTTAGAGGAGGATATGCTCACAATATATCTCAACATCTTCTGTGTTTGATTACTGATATCAGGGTTTCCAATAAGTTTTCTGGAATCTCTTTGTCTTCACATCTAGAAGGCAGAGAAACAATGACTCATGGATGATTTTGAGTGAGGATGAGCTATAAGAGGGGAAACATTAAAAAAGTGGCCACAGTAAATTATAAAAGCCACAGTGGTTATAAAATCTTCTGCTGTCTTTCCCCAGTCTAAGTAAGTAGGAACTTTACTAGTAGGGTAACCAGTTTAGAGGAGGTGGAACTGAATCCTGATGCATGACTTTTGCTGCATGGAATGTTTTTTGTAGGCAGTGTAACATCCACTCATCACCCATTATGTTCAACCAGAGAAACACTTCCTTGTTCATTCACTAGAATGACAGTAAGAACTACATCAAGACCCTTGCCCTGGCTCTTGGTAATTGTCCCTGCTATGTATTTTATGTGGATTTCTCCATGGCTGCCATAGTGTCTGCTATCAATTTTAGTTTCCAAATGATATGTGTTTATTACTACTTTAATAAGAACATTTTTTTAGTTAAGAATATTTACTATTTTGCACATATCTTGACAGCAGTCATGGCTGTACAGGCAAATAAAAATGTTCTGAGTATCTGATTAAGAAGCACTTTCTCTGGTTCCTTACATTACAGCCTACCCACATTAGGCCCCTTCTGTGCAGGGGCAATGATGTTGCAGTCAGGCTGACATCAGAGAGACGGAGAATGTGTCAGGATGCTCTTCAAATCAGTGATGGGGCACCCAGAATAATTAGGACTATGCTACTTTTGGAATTGGATGTAATCTCCTCTTCAAAAGAAGAGCTTTGATAATCCAGATGAAGGAGAATCATGAGGAAAGAAGTATGGGTTTTTCAACCTTGTTCCTACAACTTTACCTGTGATGGTTACTATTTTAACATTTGTCACAATACTTAAAATCCTACCACAGGCAAAATGTCTCAACAATATTGTTTTCACTTCAAAACTAGACACAGAATTCCAGTCCTGCGAGTCTGCCTTGACAAGCATACAACACCGAGCATTGTAAAGTAAAATGAAATTGAAATGGCAATTCAGAAAAATCCATGTGCAGAACACATTAAAAATTCACTGCAACATCACTGATGAAGTATAAGGTCTTAGGTTACATGAAATGAGTTACTAAAGCACAAATTGTTCTTGAGAGCTACTTATCTTGCTCTCCATAATTAATTTAATACCTTAGATGAGGAGAACAAAGGTTAAGGCTTACTCTCCAGTGGGGGTCACTGTTGAAGTACGGCCTCTAATTTTTCTCCTACAGAAGTTCAAACATATCCTTAAAACACTAGACAAAATCTATACAGCTCATGCAAATGTATTGGAATTTGATTGAGGTAGTTCACATCAACTGTTAAAGTGGATCCTATGTAAAGGCAAAGTGTGTGGACTGTAGAAAGTAAATTATCAGGTAATTATCAGGTAATTAATTCTATGTGCATAACAAAGAAGTGAAACTAAAGATGGGAGGGTGGGTACAGTGTTTGCCCTCAGTCAAGGCTTGTCCAGAATGCTGTGCTTTTGTACGAGCTGACTGACCAGCCCTTTGACTCTGTTTTGATAACTTTAGTGCAGGTCTGTATCCTCACAAGTAGCACTTGAGTTCTGAATTTCACCCCTTTAAAGATACTACTCTTCGCTGTTGGTATTAGATTTCTTACTGAACTTGATAAAGTGCTTCTGTTCTAGACCAAAAACTCCCATAAAATTGAAAACACCCCTTTAGAGCAGCATCAGTGTTATCTGATATGTTGTTTCTTGACAGCATGATATTTATACCTGGTTGTATTCAGATAAAAAAGCTGTTAGTACTCTTTGTTTTCAGAGGACAGCAACAGCAGGCCTCAGACCACAGGAGACAGATAAGAGTTGCAGGCAGCCCTTATGTACTCTTAGAGGCATGGTTTTAACAGAATAGCATAACCAGGTGTTCTAAGTCAGATCTTTTGTTCCTGTAAGTTGGAGTGATGCCACCAAAGTTCTGTCACTTGTAGTGGCTAACATCCAGCTCAGAAACTTTCAGTCTGTAGAAAGGAGAGCAGGCAGCTCACCCAGTGTTGGGAACAATGAAGGGGGGAGATTTTCTAGTAGTAGTTCCAAGCATGGAAGATAAAGTTAAAGATGTTAATCCCTGCCTGAAGGCATTATAAACTTCAGCTTTTTACAGTTCAAGGAGCAGTCCCTACCACTGTTAATCGTCCCAAATAACTCTTTACTGGGAGTAGGTTAAAAGGTCTGCTGCAGGGAGTATATTCTCAGTGCTTCAAATACTCCTATCGAAGTTGAACAGAGTTGGAGACATCTGAAATGCAGGCAGGACATTTCCTACCTACTACAAATGTTTTGTCTATTTTTTAACCATTAGTATTTGTCAGGGTCAGCAACTCCATGGCACACAGGGGAAACCAGAGTGCAGGAGAAATATAGTTCATTTGTTCCTGAGCTAGGACTGAGCTCTCCCTTCCTCACCATGCTGGTTCAGACATGTCTGCACGTGCAGCATGCCTCCATCTGGTACCTGAAGACAAGACTCTTATCCACAAGCACAAAAGAAATCAGGATTTCAGGAAAACACTGAGAGATCTTTAAGAAATGTCATTACTCTGAGAAATTAACACTATGAAGAATCAGAATTAAACTGTTATTTTTAGATACAGAATCTCTGTTTAAGAGGAAAATTGCTGGCAAAGATCATTCCAAAAGTGTGTTCATATAGCTGTAAGCCTCATTCTTTGTTTAATGCTTGCAATCTCAGCATCTTTGCAACTGCAGAATACCAGTTCTTTCACTTCTGTGCATACCCATGTCCTTTCATGTCCTTGAACCTTCTTTCTCCATTGCATCTGACACACCAAAGTGTGTTTAGCCAGTGTGGCTAACCTGTGGTTAAAGCTTGCTACCAAAGGCAGGATTATTTGTAGCACAAAGTATTTAATCTAGAGAACTTGGATGTGGTGTAGGAGATGTATATGGCAAAGACAAAAGAAAATGCTTCTTCTCGGCTGAACCTGTGACTTCACGATGTGCTTCTGTTGCACTCTATTATAAAATGAAAGTTGGATGTTTAGTTCTGCTCCAATTTTAGCATCATTTCCACAGATAACAAAGAGCACTTCATAGACTTTTCGAGAACATTTTTTCCCCATAATGTTTATGGAAAAAGAAATTTGTCATGCTACCTTGCAAAAGGCAGTTGCTTTGTTGACCAGATGCCAAAATGAAATTCAGACATGGATGGCCAGAAATAAGATTTACTTTAATCCTACTAATCCTGAGCTGTTGATTGGTACAAGGCACCATTATAGCTGGGTAAGCTTCCCAGGCTTATCTTCTGATTCTCTTTGGAGTCATGAGATCACTTTGGATTCTCAATCTTTCCCTTGTAAAGGGCAATGTTCCTGTCTCATGTTCCATTTTCTGCTATAAACAATAATGAGCAAAAGAAATCATGTACTTTTGCCAGAAAAAGTACAAAAGTACAAAAGAAAAAGCAGAAAACTCAGGGCAGGTGTCGTATTGAGCCCAGTGATATGCTTTACCAGGGAGAGTGAAATGAGAAGATGTGGGATGTCCTTGAGGAGATTAGCAGATTGTCCAGGTAATTACAGGGCCTTCTTGTACTGACTTAGTGAAGCCCCAAGGCATCTTCAGAAGCTGAAACTGTACTTGCAGAATCATAGAATCATTTAGTTTGGAAAGCACCTGTAAAATTATCAATTCCCACTGTTATGCCAACTGTGCCGAGTCCACCACTAAACCATGTTCCCAAGTGCCACCTCTACATGTCTTCTAAACAGCTGCAGTTGTGGTGACTCCAGACTCCACTCTCTGGGCAGTCCATTACAATGCTTGACAATCCTTTTAGTGAGGAGTTTTTTCCCGATATCCAATCTAAACCTTCTCTGGTACAACTTGAGGCCATTTCTTCTTGACCAGCACTCAAAGGTCCTTTTCCATTGGGAACTTTTCAAGCACTCTTCCCCAAGCCTGCAAAGTCACATGAGGTTGTTGTGATCCAAGTGCAGGACCTGGTTGACACTCATACAATTGGTCTCATCCCATCAATCCAGCCTGTCCAGATACCTCTGAAGAGCCTTTCTTCCTTTCAGCAGATCAACACACATGACCAATTTGGTGTCATCTGCAAACCAACTGAGGGTGCTCTGGACCCTGATCTTCAGTAAGGGTATTAAACAGGACTTGGGGGACATCACTGGTGCCTGGCCACCAGCTGGATGTAATTCCATTTACCATTCAGCCACCTTCTTGCTGTTCATCCAAACCAAGAGCAGCCAGTTTCTCCAGCAGAATGCTGTGGGAAATGCTGTCAATGTTGTCAGGTAGACAATATCCACAGCCTTTTACTCATGCACTAAGCAGAGTGCTTGACCAACCTCCCCCCTGCCATAGGGGGAGGTTGGTCAAGCAAGACCTGCCTTTCCTGAATGCATGTTGGCTGGGCCCCAGTCCCCTTGTTATCCTGGATGTGCCATCTGACAGCACTGAAGGTGATCTGCTCCATGACCTTCCCTGGCACTGACGTCAGGGCTGTAGTTCCCTGGATCCTCCCTGGGCCCTTCTTGTAGATGGGCCAACTTCTGTCAGGAAGGTTTAGCTTTCTTTTGCCAATGGGAAGAAGGGGAGAAGCAGAACTACGAAACCATTTTCATCTGGATTTGAGAACAACTAAAGATCTAGTGGGATCCTATTGATATTTCTCTTTCATCTGGAAGTAGCCAATAGACTTGCACATGTTTGTGAATTACAAAGTGGAAAGCCACTTTAGACATGGAGCACTGATCCAGTCCCAATAGCAGTTGTACCCAAACCCTGAATGCTCACACTACCTGGCTGAATAAGGCCATTAGAGTAAGATTGTCTCTTGATGACTATCTGCTTAGTTTACTTTTTTTAAATATACTGATTGCATTATGTGTTCCAACTTTACAGAGCTGCCTCACAGTCCAGAACACCACATTTGGTGTGCTTTATACCTCACTGGAACATTATCTGTAAATCTGCCATCTGCATTCAAGATCACCTGGAAAAATTCCTGCCCTGGAAGCTTATCTAGCTGTAGGGTAGCTAGAAGGACAGAGATTCCAGTACATCTGATGTACCTTATGTTGCAATGTTATCAAGGTAACACCATCACATCAACAACACAACTGGAGTTGAAATAAAAAGATACATACTTAGTTTTAGGTTTAACTTTATCTAGGGACTTGTAGATAAAACTTTAAAGGACAGTAGATAAGTTACAAAAAGCTTCTGAGTCATAGTTTCACCTAGAATGAAAAGGTGAAAGTTTTAGAGATAAGAACAGCTGAGTTATGTTGATTTTTCCTTTAAGGTGTCTTGGGGGATTTACACCTCAGAACAGTTTTTGAAACTGCAACTGTATTTTTTAGTGTGTTCATTGTATCCCTGCAGTGGAGCCTGCTCTGTTTCTGAGGCTTATAGGTACTATGCTAACACAGGCAATAGCTGGTAGTAAACAGCATAGCCTCCCACGCACAATATCTGTATAAGGCAGATGATTGAGAGAACACTTCTTATGATCCCTTTTAGCAGTGGATGCAATTAATTTGTTAACATTTCCCCCTAGTCTCACAAAGAAGCTGAACAACATGGAAATATAAACAGGATAATAAATGTACATCATTGATTCATCTCAGCCCTAAGAAGTTATTCATCATTTGCACTAAACATCTTCAAACACACTAAAGGGGAGTCTCTTCTTCTGCCAGTGTGCAATGCATTCCTGAGACCATGAAGTCCTTCCAAACATACTAAAACTTTCCATGCCACTGCTGTTAGGGTAGGAGTTAAGAACTGCATAACTGAGGTCAGCTGCTGTAGTGGTGAGGTGTGTCACACTGATCAACATCTCTAGTTACTGGTCTGCAGCCTACCCAACTCTTGTCACTTTCCTCAGGGATTTCCAAGGCTTATTGGTTTACAGAAGTAATATTTGCAAATGGTATCATGAACGTATGATTTGCAAAACTAGCAGCTCAGGGAGTGAAAAATGGCTGGCTGTCCTCTCCCAAATCCTGCCTCCCAGAGGTCAGATGTGAAAAAACTCCACCTTTGGAAAGTGCCACCTGACAGAAATGTCAAATGGAAGGAAATATGTCAGAAGCAGCAGTCGAAGCTATGCCAGGGTTTGGGATGCAGCAGGAGGTAGAAATGCTTGCATCTGTGAGAAGCTGCCTGAGGGGAACAAAAGGAAGTGGTGTCCTGTCCAGTATATCTTAGCTTCCCCAAACATGGTGCACAGGCCTGACTCTGTGCTGCTGAAGTCAGTGGAAATCTCTGCACTGGCAAGTACATAGTTGATTCCAGTGGTAGGAACTGGACAGTGTTGAAAAGAGCCTTTTAGCTGCTGTCATTAATACAGCAACAACAATTTTCACTGCTAAGGGACTGCCTTATACTGGAGGAGAATCTCTGAACACCCTTTTGCAAGAGTACTGTGCTTGCAAGGAATTATTACAGTGAAGTCGAGGGATTACTCCAGCAAGTTGATTGATCTTCTCATAAAACTTCTGTTCTAACAATTTTAGAGGTGATCTCATTCTCCAGTTGGACAATGGGCATTTCTCCATCTCTTCTCATCAAGAAATGGGCAGCTCAGAGATGCCTCTGACTGTCCTAGCTTCTTGATTTCTGATTATATACAGCTTATGGTTCTGACAATTCACATAAATAGTCTTATTTAATGCAGACCTGATGATCTCTTAATGCTTTTCTAGGCTAAGGTTTCATAAGAGTTTGCTCTTTAATTTAGTTTATGGCAGCACTGTATTTCACAGCTGGTTTTAATGTATTTTTGGAGACTGTATGGAATCAGTACTTGAGTTACAAGGTATGTATATCAGATGGAGACATAGCCACCATTCCTTGGCAAACTGTTAGATCAAATGAGCTGAATCTCCTCTACTTTATTGCCTAATTAATTCTTGAACGATTCCTGAATTGCTGAAGTGGGAAACCTTCCAACTTTGGTCACACTCTGTATTGGGTTATGTCAGAAAGGATTGGAAAGTGAGGGTTTTCTTTAATCTGGGTTCACAGAGGGAAACTTCTAGGTAGGTGGGCAGAGATTGCTTTTGCCTGTTTTTACAGTTGAATTGCAAGAGGAAGCAGCTCTTCAGCCAAGGGTCAAAACCTCCAGGGAGGAGCAGATCCTACTGGGGAACAGGACCATGAAAGTGCTCACACTTCTCCGTTGCCAGCTTGCTGATAAACAGGATGGGCTTGGTTTTCTGCAGAAAAGTCTTCCTTGGATGAGTAGATCTTCCGTGAATTTTGCAAGCACTACCAGTAGTGGGACAGCAGATTAGTTGGAGATGTAAGCTATGGCCTGCTGAAGCTGGAATCACAGCAAAGAAAAATTTTTCTGAGAACTGACCCTGAGGAATTAAAAAAGCAATGACTTGGGGAGAACTTTGTTTCTGGCAGGGTGATGCTAGACACAGGACTGTCAGTGAAAAACTTTAATTTTCTGGAGCAGCAGTTTCCCGTTTCTGTGGCTTTGAGCTGGTTTAGAGCAGAGGAAGACTCTTTGGTATTTGGTGACATGACAGGCTTACACTCCTTCCAGAAAAATACAAAATATTTATTCTGCAGCCATGGGCTTCAGGAGCACTTGACACACTTACTGCCTCAGGTACAGGAGGGACAAATCCTTATCTCCTTTGGGTATCTCTGCACAGAGCTGCCCTATGTCTGCTAGCTGCATCTTGGACATTCCAGCAGGAAAGAAATAAGAGCATATGCAAGAACCAGTACCCTACCACTCACCCATCCCAGTGTTGCCTCAAACAGTGACAGTGATTGGAAATACCAGTGAGAAAGAGCATACAAACCTACTTTCATACTTCCAGCATCCACATACCAGGATGCTGGAGGGTACTTCCCAGTCTCCTGCCTTTAACATTTGTGTATATAACTGCTGTCAGTGAATTTGCCCAGTTTGTCTAAAGTAATAGGGTGGAAATGTTGTTGGCAAGGATACTGGTTTATAAGATATTGTGGATGTTGTGGCTGTGCTTATTCCTGGAATGAAGAATGCAGCTGAAACCTTATGAATGAATTACACTGCTTCTCCTTACTATGTAAGCTCAGGCCAGATCTCACTGTGGGTGTAACAGAGGTCAGTGACACATTGCATTTGTTTTAATGAATGGAATAAAATGGCCAAAGGCTAATAGAAAATTCAAGGTATGAAACTTAGTGGCTGCTTTACATTTGGATGGCAGGCAATCAGCTTTGAACTGCTACCTTGGCTGGGCATTAGGGAGCTCTTCTTTTCCAGCAGACTGAAGCTCCTAGATAGGTGTCAGCTGGAGGTGTGGGAGCTCAGCATTGCAGTGAACACCAGCAGTGGGCGAAGGCAAAGTCCTGTGACAATATTCAAGCAGGCTTTGTTTTTCTAAATGTTTGCTGGGATGCTCTTTTTTTCCTCCATATCATCTCTCTCCAAGTATCACCATCCTTTTCCCTGGCACTTGCCTTATGTTCTCATGGAGTCATAGAACCACAGAATATCCTGAGTTGGAAGGGACCTACAAGAATTACTGAGTTCAGTTCCTGACCCAGACCCTCTTCTATGCTATGCAGTCCTCTGAGGATTTGGTTGTTGACCTCCTCAGAAGCAATGTGGAGTTTCTTGGCAATTGAACCATTTGACCTGGAAGACTGGTGCTCAGATGGTGTGCAAGCAATGCCTTCCTTCCAGTGCCTTGGCTCACATCTGCAGTAGTTCCCTGGGAACTATTTTCCCTGAAAAGCTGTCTTGGATGGGCCACATGAGCAAGCAAACTTCTGCAACTAATAAAACTCCTACAACAAGACCCACTGTCTTTTTTGGAGCAAAAGCCTTCATAAAAAACCACGGAATTTAACAACACATGCTAGCTGAGTTAGACCCCAAACAAATAAGTGAAAAAGATACCGCAGAACAGCACCACCTCATGCTGTCTATCATTACTGCAACAAACACCTCCTTTACATTTTCACTGTTCTTATCCCTACGGGACTCCCATGGTCCAGGAAAAACCACTGAGAAAAACAAGCCTGTTTCTAAATAAATGTCTGTTGGCCACATATAGGCTTATATCTCCACTGGTCACATTACCCAGGGTTCACAAATCAAAAAAGATGTTGAAAACAGTCATTATTAAACTTGTACAAAAACAGAGCTGTTCCAAAAGTCTCTCTGTCATTCAGGGGTAGTTATAGAGGGGGAAGACTGTCTCAGTGATGTGCTTCTGTTCTGGTCTCTCCAAGGGCTGGACAGAGGAGGAGACTGAGCTCCCAGTGTGACAGGGAGCACGCAGGAAAGTAGATGCTCTCCAAAGTATTTTTGCCTGCAAGAGTGTTGTCTATAAGAGCTCATGGTAAGAGTGTGAATGGAAATGTGCTTGTTCTTTCACTGGCATCGTAAGAGAACTGCACAGTACACTGGATCTAGGCAACACTGGAGACACCCATTTCCCTGCAGTGTTTAATGTGTAAAATTAAGGGGGTTGACTTGTCCTCATTGAAATACTGGCTCATCAAAATTTGCAAAAGACTAACTCTTCTTGCATTTTTGAGTGCAGTTGAGAAGTCTTTGCACAGAACTAATGCAGACAAAGACAACATTTTATTCACTCTACAAAATCACCTGTTTCTTTTCTTACCACAAATGCAGGAAAGTCTTAGGGAAATCACCATGCCTATTCAAAGAGAAATTAAATGAACATAAGAATATTCATATGAATAACATAAATCATATTACTTTTCATACTGATTTCATTTGTCCCTATTTCCAGAACACTCAATAACTTCTCTTTGTTTTGTTTTTTTTTTTATCTGCAAGCTATTATTTACACTATCAACTTAGTTGTGGATGATTTCTCCTTAGAGCAAGTCAGAACCAGTGTCCAGAAGGTGAGGAAGAAGTGGCCAGAGATGGTGGCCGAGAGCTGCAAAATGAGCCAGTGCTAATGTGCCCACTTGAGTGCGAGGGACCCTGCTCTGCTGTGGTCCCCCCACGCTGCCTGCAGAGAAGCAGGATGGAGAGGGGCAGGCATGTTGTGCTGTGGCAGAACAAGGAGGCAGGGGCTGCTGACCTTGCAGAAGACCCATGCCTGTGGCTCCTGCACGGAACTCAAGACACTCTTCATGCTGCACAGCTATGGGCACTGGCACAGCTGGTCCCATGCCAGCATCACTGGTGGAGCTGCCCAGGATTTCTTGCCTGCCCAGTAAGCTCAGTCAGCTGTGGTTTGTGTTGTGATAAGCCTCCTTGGACAGAACCACATGAGAGAGCTGTAAGCGAGCTGGCCCACAAGGAACGCTTTCATGCTGGGAGCATTTATTTGTTTTGGCTGCTCCCTCGTATGCCTGCGACACTATAGCATTCATCAATAGATAC
The DNA here is from genome assembly GCA_013400515.1 of Erpornis zantholeuca. Taxonomy (NCBI): domain Eukaryota; kingdom Metazoa; phylum Chordata; class Aves; order Passeriformes; family Timaliidae; genus Erpornis; species Erpornis zantholeuca. The sequence goes on along the minus strand of VZTN01032719.1, from coordinate 172,978 downwards.
AGATCAGTGTTTGTATGCTCAGCACCTTTCTTGCATCTGAATTTTTTCCAAACCAACCAAGTTACACAGATCTGGCTGATATGTCTGAAGCCTCCAAACTTCCTTTTTTCTGCTCCAGCCTGTAATAGCTGGCTGATGGTGGTTAGTCTGCTAATTAGCAAGGGTGGACCAAAAAGAAAAGAAAAAAAAAGAGCTTATAATTCAAAGACATATCCCCCAGGCATGTAGTTGAGGGATCACCATCTCCTAAGAGAAGCTGCTTGCCCTGCAATACATGTGTTTATATTTCACATTGCATGCCATATCCTGCACTTTCTTTCGAAAGAGTTAAATACAGCAGAAAATTATACTTAATATTTTAATAACCTTTAACTGTGAACCCCCAGCCTCACTGCCCTGTAGAGGAAGACATCCAGGAAAAAAACACTTATTGGGGAAACTTAAATTGGCTATGCAACTTGCTCAAAATTATTGCAGACTTTCAGCACTTTCATGAAGATGGGCTTGGTTCCTCAGGCCTGTTCATACAGAACGACCTGGAGTTATAAAGCTCCACCAGATGCAAACCCAGCAGCATCTTTTCTGCTAGACACAACCCTGCAGTTTCACCACAGCCTCCCTTGCACAGTCATTGCAGTGCTCAGATGTGAGAGCTTTGTTTTGTTTGAAACTACATTTCCCCACATTAATGAGCAGCTTCAAGTATTAAAATTCAAGTGAGAGGGCCATCATATACAATGAAAAAGCTTCATATCCCTTAACTCCCTGCTGAGAAGAACCCCACACCAGACATGTAAAGTCCTCCTCTTCTTGCATGTTCTAGCTAGCAGGAAAACCAGCCAGAGCTTCCTGGCCCCATGGAGACCATGCGAACAGAGAGGTAGAAGGCACAAAAGCAGCAGCCACCAGCCCTGGAGGGGAACCTTGGACCCCAGGTAGGAAGGAGTTTCTTTTTCCAGAGTCCTGGCTCAGAAGGCCCACCCTGTGCTATCTCCTGGCTACGACAGCTCTCTGTGCCAGCTTCTCCTTAAGAGCTGTGCATCAGGGAGAAGATAAATTTGCTTTCCCGAACGTAAATACTCACTTCTCACTCTGGGTAAGAGGTAAAATATAATGTGAGATGAACATGAAGCAGAAGCTGTGTGGAGCAAAGTGAGCCCTCCTCTGGTGTCTCACAAGTCTGACGGGTGTTTCAGGACCTTACACATCCGTATTTGTCAGTTCAGGCTCTGCAGATGGCCGCACTGACATCTCTGAGATCAGAGCACCACATCCACAAGGCTGCAGACAACCTGCCTCCCCCTGAGCACAGGACTGGTTGTTGGCTCAGCCCTCTCATGAGCGTTACTGTTTTGTGCCATTACAAGGCCTGAGGATCCTCACAGGGAGGTTGCTAGGCATGAAAAGAAAAAAAAAAATTTAAAAATTCACAGCAACATAACATGCATCTCCTGCAGCTCCATGTGTCTGAGAGCTGATGGTGCCCCGAAGGCAGTGCCCATCTCTAGCTCCAGGTACTCTTCCTGCTTGAGACAGAAACGATGCAAATACAGCTCCCATTAGCGGGGTACTCCTGAAGGACCACACAAGCACATTCCTCTCCATCCCCTCGAGCAAAAAGCGGCCTCCAGCCTTTCACTGTGTCAGCACAAAGAGTAATTCACATGCATATGAATGCGTTTGGCTAATCATAGTGTAGGGATAATTCTCTGTATATAATTACATGCAGTACTAGGCAGTTAACACTGCAGGGATGTTAAGGTCTACTTACATGTAAGAAGGGGGATGGAAGGTTATTGTGCAATGGACAAACAGGCAGTTTCAGGCCTACTGGTATTTTGTGCATAGACATTGAGCCAAAATCTATATGTAACTCAGTGCAGGTCTGATTAAAACCAAAAATAGCTGTTGCTGTTGAGGTTCAATTTAAACTCTATCCCCTTATCTTTTTCAAAAACTTATGTCTTTGCATGAGGATCTCCATCATACTGATAGCTGAAGCTGCCTGGCTTGCTGCATTATTATTAAGCCTGGTCCTATGCACCGTGCTTGCTGTCTCACTTTCAGAAGTTCTGAGCAGCTCTATATCTCACAGACAGCAAGGGATTAGCAAGTACTTAGTATCCCTGAATATCATGACAGCTTTGGGGTTGAGGCTTTTCTGAAATCTGTGAGTGAAAGAGAAATATGGAGCCTTTTGAGTAGAAAAACACTAATACAAACCTGAAAGCAGAATGTCCTTTTCCCTATTTTTTAAAGTATCAGGTATAATTCAAAACTGAAGAATAATTATAGAAGAAAAGTAAGACAACAACCTTGAATTAGGTGTCAAGAAGGTGGCGAAAGCAGTTCATACCACTGGGGATACAAGAGACAGGAAAACTCAGAAATATGAGCAACTCAACAGCAAGAGAGATCCAAGCGGTCACAGCATATGAGGCTATTTTCCAAAGCTCAGGATTCAGGGTAAAAAATTATGAGGTTTTAAAAGAATAGAAACTTCTATTTCAGTTTCTAAGCATGCAGAAGATACACCAATCTGCTTTTGTCCAAAGCTAATTTTTGCTCTGCTGTCACCACAACTAGAAGCTTAATTCATACAAGCCAAGTTTGGAATTATTGAACAATTATCCAGCTTTCTAAGAAACAGCAAATATTAATAGACTCGTGAGAAACTCTTCTGAACTGGCAAAGCTGAATTAGGAACTCCTGGTGTCAGAGCAAACCCAAACAGAGACAACAAGAATTGCTGACTGAAGCCAGGGCAAATCTCCCTATAAATCCTGTGTGAGCCAGTGATTCTCTGCATGACCTTTGGCAAATCGTTTGGTCTTGGTTTGTTTCTCTGTCTACTCAGCTGGAAAGCTGGGTTTAAAAAAAAAAAAAAAAAGTGGGAGCCAACTGAAAACCAGATGCTGAGCATGAGCTAAGTCTTTCCAGGTAGATAAATTATTTATTTAAAAATAATTATGATAACAAAATGTCAAGTATATCTCATGTTTTACTCTATGTATTTACTACTGGACCCAAGCCCATTTCCCCCAGAGGATGTACATGGCCACAGTTGAGAGGAGGGATCTGGTGCCAAATCAATAGGGAGAGCCATCAATCCTTGCAGGATATATAGGACTGCCAAAGACAACACTGTGATAACAGCAAATCTCACCCAGATTTCCAACCCAGCTCATGGCTGAAGCCAAGGCCAAGGCCAAATGGTTTTCTTCTATGCAGAAAGGGACAAGGAAGCTACTGGGAGCCCCAAGAAAGCCCTCTCTGTGGAGCTGGGGAAATTCCCCAGGGGCAAGGTCTCCCATTGGGCTGGTTTGGATCCTGGGAAGTGTTCCTGTAGTTTCTGCCAAAAGACAGCCTACTTCCCTCAAATCCCACCCTCCCGTTTCAAAATAAGTCAGGCTCAACAACCTTTTGAACACTTCAGAAGCCATTTGCTAGGGCTAGTTTTGTGCAGAGGCTGGGGACATATTACAGAAGCAAGGGGGAAAAGGCTTTTGGATTGGGGTTTAGTGTTAGGTTTGTGGTTTGTTTTATTTGGGCGCTTTTTTTTCCCCCAGCTTTGATTTATTGCCAAAGTTCACTTACTAGCATTTATTTACTGCTGTTGGCAGGCTGAGCGTGCACGCTGCCTAACAGATTTATCTGTTAGACTGCTGGGTGGTCACCATTCTTGTGTAGTAAGATTAATTGTAAAGACTCCTAGGGCAACTGGTACTGGGAAGTTTAGGCCATTTAAGTAAAATAATAATGCATTTTTCTCCATGGCCCCATCCATCTGCAGTGGGGAAGTCAGGAACTGTAGCAGACCAGTGGTTCAACTCCTCAAGCCTGGGGAGGGGTGGTGGCTATCTCGGCACAGAGAAGGCTTGTGTGCCTTATCAGATTGTTCTCCAGAGCCAGCAGAGCAACACAGTGCTGAAAACACCGAAACTTGCCTTGCTGGTCCCTGTGTTCCTGTGGGAATGACACAGCTATGGGCTGTAAGTTTTTCACTCTCGTGGACTTCCAGATCACCAGGCTTGATTTAGCCACCGGTGAACATGGAGTAAGTTGGTGGCTTGTAAACTCATGTCTGAGTCCTCAAAAGGATCTAATTCTCTTTTGACACCTAAATGCTATTAATTTCTTAGTTTGATTTGCAGGTCAGCACAAAAATCCCTTTTGGAACCTGTGCTTAAAAGCCAATGATCACTGAGAAAATTATAGTTAACTCTAATTGCTGTGGTTCAAACTGAGCTTTTCTTATTGTCCTGCCACTGTGGTGAGTTCAGGAAATGCTCAAAGAAAGCACTGAGTTGGCACTAATCCAATGCATGTCTCCATTTGGGTGTCAGAGGTCAGTGATAGGGGCTGAGAGGGAAATCGCTGGCTTCCACCCCTTAGGGCCAGACAGTGATCACCAACAGCAATGATGTGGAAGCACAAGACTTTCAGTGCTGATGACTTCTCTTATTTGAGCCATGAACAACACCTGCAAAGCCAACAGGGACTATTTTCACAGAGGGAACTCCACTGGTTTCACAACCTTGTATAACCCTTACAGCCATAGCTGCACATTGGAGCTATTGGGGATACCTTGTGTGCTCACACCCGTGCTGCCAGGGATGTTTCACCAGTGAGGAGGGGTTTATGGGAGTCCCATTGCCTGGCAGCACCAGTAATTGTTGTGTTTATAGTTCTTAGAGTGAGGGGACAACATTGCAGTTGAGAATATTTTTAGACTGATACTTTTCATGGGTTTGCACTGAGTGAGAGTGAACTTACTTGCCAGTTCAAATATCAGTTTTATTAAAGCTTAAAGGACTCTGCCTGTTTGGGAACATAGGGTGCCACTTCTCTGGGGTGTAGAGATTTCTGGCTGGGATTTTTTTTCTTTTTATACTTCAGTGACCATTTTTTTTTTGCATTAGCATTAGCTTCTCATTTCCTTACGACTGAGTGGGCGATAACAAGGCCTTAGACACACAGGGACTGCTGCAAAACTCACAGGCACACACAGCAAGCAGAAGCTTCCCAGTAGATTGACCAGACTTCAGGCAGCAAATAACCCCCTTCTGGCTTTCTGACCTTCCAGCCACAGGATGAAAAGGTCAAGTGCCAGCTAAAAGCTGCAGAAATGTCCCCTTTCACTTTTTGTTGCTGGTCCAACCCTGTGTTACACAGTGCTTGCACAGCAGCCCATCAAGGAGGGAAGAGAGGCTGGCTTGCATCCGGTGGCTCCTTAATCAGCTGGTGCTTGAACAGCACAGGCTCCCCAGGAGCTGTGAGCTCTGGAGTGTGACTGAGAGGAAAGAGTTTCCCACCCTTGATCAAGCTGGTGGAAGGTTATTAGCAAATGCATGGGCCTGTTTGCTCCTGTGTTGAAGAAGTAGTCCAGCATTGTTCTTTCTTATTATTTTTCCATAATACCCCTTTCCAGAGACTTCTTCAGGTTGCTTTGCTCCTGCTCCCCTAAATAATCCACATCTCTGTAAATCTGCCATGCTTCTGCAGTGGTTTCATTGCACAGCCCTCTCAAAGGAGAAGAGACCTTCCCCACTGGTTTCTTCTTCCATCATGAAGACACACCTGCCTCCTCTGAGCAGGTTTGGCAGGCTAACCCTTCTCCTCTGCAGCTGCCAGGCCAAGACCAGGGTGATAACTTGAAGGTTATCACACATACACACACCTTTTTATTTTCAAATACCTAAAACCTTTACCAGGTTTCCACGTCTAGGAAATCATCCATCAAAGGCACAACATAGGCAGGAGGTGGGAAGGAAGCAAAGAACCGAGATAAATGTTCCTAAACCAGCTTTAGACCTCTACTTTTTTCAGGCTGGTGTAGTCGCGGATTACAAGAGCATTTGGAGGTACCTGAGAAAGAAAGTGAGGTGACACCTTCAGAGGGCAGGCAAAGCCCTGCAGCAGATACATGTATTTGTTAGCTTTTGACTTGTTGGCCCATGAAAGGATCTGCCTTGTCCATTCCAGGGAGTCCAGAAGCAAATCTTTCCTCACACTCCGACAAACTAATCATGCAAATGTTCCGCTCTGGGACAACATTACAAGTGTTGCTTCTTAGGGGCCAGAAAGTTGTGCTAAGTCCCATGAAAACTTGGGGGTTGAACTAGGTGACCTTTAAAGATGTCTTCCAAACAAACTATCCTGGGATTCTATGAAAACCTTGAGAGCCCACCCACAATTATGAAATGCTAATTAATGGCCATAAACTAGCTCGCTCCAGACTGTCAGAGAAGTATGTCCAAGAGCCTGCTGGGGAAGCCTCTTCTTTACCACATTACCATGATCATACCCTTATACTCATCTTTCCCATAGGCAGCTCAGTCAAGAAAATGGGCTAACAAGGGGCACTTTGTTCTCTCTGATGATCAATCCCATGCAATCAGACCTATATGTCCCCTTCTCCTTTGGCAACTTTGGACATAAAAGTTCAGGTGACAGTACCATGTCAGGGAAAGTGAATAATCAATTATAGAAATGGAAAGAAGCTTACAGAATGCACTAGACTTTCATTTTCTTCCTCTCTTAATTAAGAAATTACATTATTTGATAGGTTCTTTCATGTTTGTATCTTACATCCATTTTTAGTGGAAGTTTTGAATGAATGAGGGTTGTAGTAACTAATTCGTGATAACCATTGACTATATGACAACATTAGTACCAGAAAAGATGACACTTTAATGGCAAAGTTACCAGTTCTCAACAGAAAATGAAGTTTTTTTTCTGAAGTGCATTTGTAAATTCAGTGCATGGTTAAATTTCACTCTCTGCCTTTGAGCACAGTGGTTAGTCATAAAAGCAGATCAGAAGGTGGGGAATACAGAACACATCTCTGCACACAGCTCAACTCCATCTTCCTTTTCTTCTTTTTTTTCAGTAAAAGGGAGAGATATTTTTCACAAGCAGAAAGTTGCTGTTGCCATTTTTTTAACAGAAAGGCCTTCTTGACTCTCTCAGCAAAACTGGAGCATTCTTGTCTGTAAAAATGTCACATCTTCACCTGGGGCAAATTCATGGAAATTTACAAAGATTTACAACAAGAAGCAAAGTTTTAATTTTCATGAATATGCCCCAGGTGAAAATGTGACATTTTTACAGAGAGGAATGTACCATTCTTCTCAGCAAAAGAGTATTTTCCTAAAGAAATTGCAGTTCAATTTTAAAAACTGCTTTCCATTACATTTTTTAGATCTACAAAAGGAAAGTTTAACGCACACAGAAACTCCTCTCCTTTCCCATTTTGCCGCAAACTGGATCTTCTCAGTTAGAGAGACAGTATTATTTTTATTGTCATTATATTTCAGATTCTTAATCATGGATCAAGAAGCCATCATCCCAGGCACTGTATAAAGAGAGAACATAAGGCTGGTTCTTGCTTCAAAGAGCCGAGCCCCACGGCAAGAGGCAGCAGCACGGGGGAGCGAATGGAAACCAGAGAATGGATTATCGGCAGAAGAGCTTTAGAAGGGGATGTACCACAACCACTCTGCCTCGTGCTGCGAGAAAGGAGTCACCACCTATCAAACCACAGAACCCTTGAATTCGAACTGGGGATTAGGGACAGACTTTGAAGGATCTTGCTTGTCTGCAGCAGCCAGAAAGAGATGAGGCGCAATGCCATCAACACGAAATTCTCCATTTGTCCTGCTGTCACTCAGATAACAAGTTGCTTATATATGAAGACAGGGCTGATATAAAACACCAGAACAGAGCACCAGAAAGCAGAGAAGGATTTAGGGGTAACTGTGGCATGAGAAACCGACATTGTACTGGAGCACAGCATCAGGATTACCATTTATAAAACAGTCTGATATACCCCTTGACAATTTGGTGCTGCCTAGGCCCTGCCTAGGGTATTTCATTCAGTTCTAAGCACATCTTAAGTTTTTTTAAGAGGACGAAAAGAAATCTATGTCCTAAGTACAGTTCTTCAAAGTGGAAAAATCAATTAGAGATCTAGAAAATACAATTTATGAAGACTGAAGGAAATTATGTTGTTTAGTCTAGAAAATACAAGACTGAAGGGAGATAATAAGAATCTTTAAATACATCCAAGTTATCTCCAAATATGGGGGAATAATTTTGATGAAAGAAAGGGAAATAATTGACCTTGATAGTTGCAAAAAAGATTCAGGATGAACATGGAAAAAAACTCTAATAGTAAGGATGATTAAGCACTAGATAGATTGTCTGGGGAAACTGTTACATCTCTATCATTTTTTGTTTGTTTTTGAATAAGAGCTTAGGCAAACATCTGTTGTGAACAGCTTAGGTACAAGCTGATCCTGCTGTTGGGCAGAGAAGGGATCAGATCTGTGGGAAGCCATCAAGGTGCTCTGAACCACACCAACTGCCCAGCTGGAACTGCATTTGCCTGAGGGATACAAAAACCCCCAACCAGACTGAGGGGAGTCACGTATGAGAAACTCTGAAATGTGCTGGGCAGGACCATCTCTTGCAATTCTTTCAAAAGTAATTGGAAAATTTATGGCATGTAGAATGTAGTATTTCCTGTGACATGTACTATAGCTAGGGACCTTCAGTGTGTATGTGTGCTTGAGTACTTCGAAGTTTTATGCAGCTTTTGGAGAAGGTGACGGACATTAGCCCTCTGGAAGCCAGAGAAAAAGCTCTCAGACTTTTTAAAAGCATGCTCCTCAGTAACTCATGTCCTCCACTAATTCAAGGGCGCCTCTGCTCTGCAGTCTTTTCCAGACCAGTTTGGGCAAGACTTAATCAGCATTCATAAAAGAGATGATTGCTCTTAGAGGGCATAGAGAAATGGAAAGGAGGAAACGTGGTTACATTGATGAGAAGTACAACCAGTGAGGCTTGAGTACAGCACAGAATCAAACCACAAAAGTGCACAAAAAAAGGATTCTGGAGACATGCAAAAAAGCCAGGAACTTGTTCTCTCCCAAAATTTGTTCTGTGGTTTGGAGATTTGGGTCAGACCACACAGATCAGAGGGAGTTGCAATGACTAGGGTGGGAAGCAGAGAGACCCGCACTACAGCAAATGAAACCCTAGAAGTTTAGGTTATAGGAAGTGCCTCAGTCTTATCCACCTAAAATCCCTTTCAAGTGGAGCAGGAGGGAGAGACTATGCCTGCCACAGCATCCTGCTGCTTCCACAGTGGTAGGTGCTGCTGCACAGCTTTGAAACAGACATGTCGGGTTCTGAAGGCATGAGCATATGAGGAAGATTACACAGACACTCTGCAGCTTTATTCTGTGATATGTAGCTTGTCCCGAAAATGGGGAAGAAGCTGTTCCACTGTTATTGGGGCAGGAGCAAACACGTGAACAAGTACCAGGGTGAAAGATGTTGAGAGACATAAACTGACACCTCTTATGCTCCTTACAGTGTGGTGGAGTATTTAGGAGTATTTAGTTCTACAGTGTTTGCTTGTTTCTCTTTGAGCATTATGACTTGATACATAAAGATTTTGCTCCTTGGGGAAGACAAACACCTTATGATCCACCACAGAGAAGGGATGGTCAAGAGACAGGTTGTGGCAAAGAAACTTTGGTTCTTGCCTTTCCATCCTGCTGCTATCTGCAGCTGCAGCTTGCTGTGTAGTCAGTTAATAGTTCACTGGCATCAAAATTGTGCAGGACCACCTACTCACCCAAACTCGCATCACAGATGCAGGTGTGTCTTCACACCTCTCCCACTAACATCATGGGATTTACCCAAGACCAGTCATGGAAAGTGAAAACAATGATAACCCATTGCCTCCATGAGAAAATAAGACATCTGGAGAACATGCACTCAATACCTCAGCTTCCCCTCTGAGATGCAGCTCCTTAACAAATGTTTCTTCCCAAAGAAACAAATCATAAGGGTGAGTGATACAGACAAACAACCATAATTCCTAACCCATCTCAGCCCTGTCCCACATCAGGAAGATTCTGCACGTGGAAGCTTTCCCTGAAGGTGCTGTCTTTCTGCCTAGCACCAGAGCAGCTCTGGTGACAAACAGGACAACCACAGAAACATGAATGTTGACAACATTAGGAGAGTTTCAGCAAGTGTACCCACACAGGGACCCAGTTTCCAGCAAACAAGGCAAGGGGGCAAGGAGGGGGGGGTGTGCTGCATGTGAAGCTGCACTGTGGGTGCTGTCAAGTGGATTAGAAGCAGGTGGAAGATTTATCTCTGACTACATAGACTGTCTGAATTTTCTTCCAAAATTTGCAGGGAAAATGTAGCTGAGGAAAATTGATAATTTCTACAAGATAGGTGCTTTGTGGCTGAGTTTCCTCCTTTCACATATAAGACAATTGTTTTCTCTTTTTAAAGGAAATAATCACTTTTTTTTCCTTTTTTTTTTCTGGGGGGTGGTAGAGCAGTGCAGAGTAGAAATGACCAGGAGGATGCTTGTCCAGTGGAGAGGAGAGGTCCCAATAGAAAATATTTTTCCTGCCAGATGGTCTCCTGCTTCTTAACTTTGTGAAATGCCTGAAAGACCTGGATAGATGTACCAAAGGTACACATATGCACATGGGAGAAGGAAGGCAACAGATAACAAATTACTTTTGAGACAGATTTTGGCAGGAAAACTCTCTGGAAGTCAGGTCGCCTACAGAGACTGATTCATTTCAGCTTGAAGCACAATTGTGGTTGCTAGCCTAATCCCCACAAAGCCACAGAGAACTTCCACTAAAGAGTTCACTAGACTTTGACAAACTATATGCACTGAGCTGTGTGTGCTTGCTGGGCTTTCCTGAGAGAATGGAAAGTGTTTAATACACTGGCAAACATCTTAGAAGGGAAGGTATATTTTCTCACATATTTCCATGTAAAGCATTTTTGAAATATTTATTCAATGTGACTCCAAAGCTGCCATGTAGCTCCCCGGAACAGCTCTAACCTTTGTAATGGATGGGAAACCAAGCAGCTCAGCTCTGAAAACAGTCTTCCCAAGATGATCTCAAGTTTGGTGCTGCAGTTTTAAGCAGAAACTTCCCAGTTCAGTGCCCATGTGGAGGGAAAAAAAGCTAAAAAAAAAAAGGATGTTTCCATTTACCAGCTCAGCCCTCACAAAGTACTACTGTGTTTCCTTTTCTGGGAAGTGCTTAGGGAATTAAGACATTATTTCCTTTAGGACTGCCTGCTTCAGTTGTTTCCAGTGATAGATTTTCATGTCCACTTTAGGCAGTCTAATTCACTTTATGTAGTCAATGGTAAAAAACAGCAATCAAATTAGATCATATTATCAGCATAAGATAAAATAGTAGTGGTTTTATTTTTTTTGAGCATTTTTATCTCACTAGCAGTTTGGAGCAAGTCCAAACACTCAGAAATTCTGTAGATTTGCTTTTAAGAGCCCAGCAGGGGGTTTTCGCAGAAAACACTCCAGTATATGAAAGAATTTTTGAATAGCCAAGCCCATTTATTACAAGATTTAATGTGGGGTTTTTTAGTGTGGTTTGGTGAAGTCTGTTTCTGGTTGCTCCTACCTACCATTATGTTTTCATCTTAAAATGGAGGAAAGTTTTCCTTTTTAAAAAAAGTTATTACACTAAATAGCAAAACAAGCAAACCCTTAATAGTATTATTACTCTAGCTGTAATGTCTTGAAGTTTGTGGGAAGAGAAACATCTTTTGTTAGAGCTACTGACAAGCCTTGGAAAAACAGACAAGTCATTTTTTCACGACTGAAGCTCCTGTAGTCAAGGCCCAATTCTGTTTGGCCTCAAAGAGAATGATAAACTCTTATTTTAATGGAAAATGTATTATCCCAAGTACAGCCATGAACTCCTTCCATTAGTGAGCTGTGCTCTTTAAAGCTAATGAATCTTCCATTTTTAGGCTCTGATACAACCCAGCAAGCTTGTTTAAGTTGATGACATATCCTCAGCCACTGACATGTCAACTTGAGGCTGAAGGAGCACCACAGTGATTAGGAGGAGAAGCTTTTGCAGTGATTGACCACCAGGCAAAAGCCATGTTAGCCCCCATGATGCAGGACCATGCTCCTTCCTTGGTTTCCCACAGCTTCCCAGCATGCCATGCTGGATCCAACCTGGAGACATGGATATCTCAGAAATCCAGTCCAGCTCATGCCATAAAACCAGGCATTCAGGTGATGGAGATATCATGACAATGTCCCACTGAAGAAAAGGCTTTGCAGTCTCTGCCCAGCACAACCACAGAGGCCCCATTCCCATCCACGAGGTGGTTCAGTCCCCACAGGCACCAAAGGATTCACAGTTGGATGTGTAGGAAAGGGCCTTTCATGGGCCCTGCTGCCTTCAGGAGCAGTGCCTTCTGTCTTAGTTTGAAAGACAGGTCTGCTAAGGAAGGCAGAAACCTCCCTTGGAATAGAAAATGCAACCCCCTCCCCTCCGAATTATTATAATTTTGAAATCAAGGGCTTTCNGGGGAAGGACCCTCGGGGACAGGAGGCTGGAGCAGGAGAGATGGATCCAAATCCCGGGCTGTAGATGAGATGTATCCAACTCCGGAGCTGCAGCGGGGTCTCAGGAGGTCTCAGCAGGCAGGGTGCCGGGGCTACAGTGTAGCAGAAATCTCGCAGCAGTGGCAGAAAAACCCAAAACTGAAGCAGGAGTGATGGCTGTGCCAGAAATGCCTGAAGCAGTAAAAGCGGCAGGGGCAACAGAGGACTGGCAGAAAGAGCAGAGGAGTGACAGGGCAGAGCAGCCTCTCTCTCCTCCAGATGCCAGCGAAACTGCAGCCAGGCTGTATCTCGCTCCCCTTTGCCAGTTCCAGTCCCGCCCAGTTCTAGTTTCTGCTCAATGAGAACAGCTCCAGGCAAAAAGGAGGGTCGGGCCCCTCTCCGTGGCCATGTCCCTTTGTTTCTCTTAAATACCCAGCCATTTGTTCCCTAGCAACCAAACATGGGGAAAAATTCCTTTAAGAGAGGAGAGGGGAAACAAAAAAAAAAAAGAAAGAATGGGGAGCTTCTCAATCTCCAACACCTTCCTATCCCTATCCCATGGGACTCTAACTGGGAGGGAGTCCATTACAAACTGCTATCTGCAATGTAAAACAGTTGTCAGTTCTCCAGTCTGGCATTCACACCACCACCCAACCACCAAGGTCCTTTGTATGGCCCTGCCACTGCACCCCTGCAGGAGAGCACTGCACAGGAGGTGGCCCCAGCAGTTTTCAAGTGCTGTTTGGCTGGAAATCAGTGGTTCATCACTCTCCTCTTGAGATATATAGGGATGGTGTCGTCTTCCTTACAGAAAATAGGAATTAATGCCTTTTGATAATCTCCAGGCATTGCAGAAAGATGGCAACAACCATCAAAGGCTTGCCTCAGTCTCTAGAATCAACTCTCTCCAGCTGTGACCAGGAAGGGCCTGGAAAGATATAATCTGTCACTCAAAGCCTTTTTTTAACTGAAAAACATAGATGGGTATTAGTGTCTTCAGCTATCAAAACAAAATCCGTCTAATTAATAGCTTACCTTAAACTCATTAGCCACAAATATAAAAAAATGATTAGAAAATAATTTATTTTGCCTTCATGAGGCTCTAGCTGTGTATTTTTCTCTATCTTTGCACACAGCTGAGGAGAAGCTGGGCTACCCACTCACTTTCATGGCTGAGAAAATTGCCAAAGTGGTAACTCAGCCTGCAGAAGGAAATTGCCCCCAACTTCCTTCCTTGTTGTTGTGCAAAGAGCATCCTTAAGAAACCATCCAGCACTCATGGTGTGGTCTGCAGCCCCTCAGACATTGTGCTGGCAACGCATGGGGTTTTGGGTCAAGAGGGAAAGGGAGAGGTTTCACCCAGCTCTTCCAGCCGGGGAGCTGTTGGGTCGTTCCCACCACTTATTGGCATGGGCTTGTTTTGCATCTTTTGAGAGTTTAGGATGCAGCTGAGGGGTTTTCAGCAACATATTCTGGGGTACAGATGGCCCAAGAGTAGCATAGCTGCCAAGGACAATAGCCAGCTCTGCCTTGCCAAGGGCCAGCTTGTCAGGCCGTTTGTCAGAATTATAAGGAAAGAAATTAATTTGCATAGAAATTACTTAGGATTTTAATCAAAGATTAATAAAGAAAGGTTATGGAAATTAGTCTATATATCTCTATTATCACAGCAATAGTTCTTCACACAACACAGTGGCTGTGGCACTTGCTCTTGGGGCTTCAGAGAAATATGGCTGGAAAAGGAAAACCACTGCTCTGCTGGATCAAACTTTTCCACACATGGCTCTTGCTTCAGCAGTGGCTGGACCCCCACTAGAGCATGAGGGACAGAGAGATGTCCCCAGGGGACAGAGAGCTCTGCTGCTGGCCACCTCTGATGTGCCCCTGACAGAAAGGGAGCCACCACTGCCTGCAAGCAGGGCTCACTCCTGAATCCTCTCCTTCTCCTATTCCTCCTTATTCTCCTCACCAGGAGCCACCCTGCTTCAGCACAGCTCCAGCAGGCTTGGGCTGCCATCCAGACTCCCTGAATTGTTACATTTGGACCTCTCAGCACCAGGTGACCTTGCTAAAAAGCCACGCATCAAGAAAAAACCCCATCTTCACTGGCAGAGGATTACCTGCCTCCACCATGCCTGTGACATCTGGAAAGACACTGGCACAGGGTGTGCACAGACCAGTGTCCACTGGGGAGGGTGAAAGAGGGGAAAACAGCTCTCCTCCACAAACACTTCACACTGAAATAACACAAAAGCTCAGGGAGATTTACACTTCTCCATTTGTCACAGATATGTCTATTGGTTGGTCCTGTTGATTCCCCTCTTACACACTCTGGGGCGTTTGTCTTCAGGCATGCATATGCTGCAGTTCAGTTTAAAAAAATGGAGATTGGACTTCAAGATATCACAATAATCTCAACCATTTAGCTTTAGAAATGATTAGCTGCTATAGTTAGTCATATAAAAATAGAGGATTTTAAGTCAATACTGCCTAGAGACTGCTGTTGCATGCAAGAGAAAGGAAAAAGAGATCTCTGTCCTTAAAGAAATGCAGGACCAAAACCATTCCCTGAGCACAGAGGTGCTCTGTTCAGCATGGCCACATCAGTGGCCCAGCAGAATAAGGTCAAAGAGAATCTGTGATACAATAAAGTAGCAGCTCACTTCTCCCTATTTAAGGATTCACATCTACAGACATTACTAAACAAAAAATCTTCTCTAGCAGGAAGAAGCTGGAACACATCACCAACGTGAAGGACTTGGGTGTTTTTCCAAGAAATATTAAATGATCTGGGCTTTGAGTTTCATTTTCCTCAGCAATGCTGGGCAAGAACAGGCACAGAAAGACTATTTTAGCTTACTTTTTGTTAGAGGTTTGCAAACGGAAACTCAACAGCTTAATAGTTTAACACAGCTGGGGATATTCAGCATCAATTACTAAATACGCCTGAAATACATTGTAGCTGACTTGGAGGATTTTATGTTTATTCTGCCCAAAGACTTGCTGTAACACTATTTGTCACTGCAGGTAATTGGCTTTGCTCAGTCTCTGCATTCAACAAAGAAAGGCTCCTCTGAAGATTTTCCTGGTCCATGGGTGAAGGAGATAGTGTTTTTCAGTCCATCTTGGTAGCAGCTTTCAAGATTTCTTCTTTAAGGAGTTATCCAGAAAGGACTGATTGCTATTCAGGGATGGGCTGGGCACAAGTCAGTGGGTGGTGAGCAATTGTATTGTGCATCAGGGTTCTATGTCTCTCTTTTTCCTTTATTTTTTTCCCATTAGTATTATTATCTTTTTCTGATTCTCTTTCCCATCCCACTGGGAATAAAAAAAAAAACAAAAAAGGAGGCAAATAAGTCTTCAGCTGCTTCTGAGAAGGCCTTCCACTCAGGTACAGATTCATAGGGCTGAGCAGAGTTGTGGACAGGAAGGAAGAAAAGGTTAAGAGATTTGCAGTTTTTCTCTCCTTTTGGTAAGTCCTGTGCCTCTCTGGCTACACAATATTTCTTTCCTTTTCACTTCTCCTGATGTGTTGAAATTGGACCTGTCCTCATCTTTAAAAAACACCTGCCACCAGCACTGCCTTCTGAGATGTTTTTGTCCAAGCAAGCACCTTCCCCACCTCCTCCCAACCTCCTCATCTGATGCCTTAGGTTTTAACTTTTATGTTTTTCAAGTTCTGTACTGCTCAATGTGTAACTCTGAAGTTTTGTGTGGCCTGTTAACTACTGTTCTCTCATGCTGGTTAGACATAACAAGCCTCTCTAGGTTTGCTCTTCAAGGACACGGGGCCCCAAAATGTGTAAACTAAAGCCTAGAGGGGGAAAACTTGGGGTTATTACATCATTAACTAAGGCTGTAATTGGAGAATTAACCCTGATATGCAAATGGACCAAACTTATAAAAATGTGAAGAACCTGTGACCCAGGGTCTGTCTTGGATGTAGCTTTTTAACTGCCCAGGGTGCACCTTTGAAGGCCCTTCAAATAAATATCTACTTTTATTCTCTCTTTTTTGTCTAGTCTCTGTGTTTTAGGTGGCCACTTCAAGGCATCAATCCTCCTGGGGCACTGGAGGGCTGATGGCCCTTCCCAATCAGCACTCATCGCCCCAAACTGAGCATGTGGTGGGTCCTGGCTCCAGTGTAGGTGAGGATCATTCCTAGTTCATGTTAATCCGCTGAAGGAAAAATCTCTTTTGTCTTTCCCACTTCACTGTGCTCAAGATACTGTACAAGAACCTTCCCAAAACCATCCTCCAGATAATACTCTGCAGCCTGGTGGAGTGGGGTGCTTGGTGAGGAGGGTGGAAATTCATGGACTGATGAGTGGAAAGAAGCAGCCATGACCTCTGGAGGAGCTGACAGAGGTGCTGCTGCCTGGTGCAGTTGTGCACCCAAACTTTTGTCTCTTTCTCACCACTTGTCCTGGGTTGCAGTATATTCTATTACCATCATGAGCTGTTGAAACCAGGTCAGGTAGTGTGCCTTGCCTCCTCCTTCCAGACTATCTCCTGTTAATGGCCCATCAATGCCTTGCCCATGTCTCACCATCCCATTGTGAGATGCTCCGCCCAGAGCATCCTCTCCCAGATATAATCTGAGATTTCAAACACCACAGACAGCCTTTACCTACTGGACTCCCAGAGGACAAGAGCTACTATTGGAGTTTCAGGTGAAGACCAGACCTTTTTCTAAAGGATCACTGCTTCAACAGGACCACTCCAGCTGGACTGCTGCCACCACCCTGACTAACAGGGTGTCAGGTTGTATCCTGACTCTGTCAGTGTTCTTGTACTATTGCATTTTTTTTTTAATTTTCCTATTAAATTAAATAATTAAATAATTCTGACTTGCAATCTCCCACTGTTTTTTTTTCCAAACTAGTACACCACTGAAGACACAATTCAGTGAAAACACCCCTACTGTCTGCTCTCTGAAAAACTTTCCAGGTTATAAAATCCCCCCAAAAATCTGTGTGGAGGGGGCCTTGGAAGGTCCCCTACTCAGAGCAACTCTAGTTAGAAGAGGTAGCTCAGGGTTCTGTCCAGTTAATTTTTGAGTGTGTTCAAGAATGGAGAAACCACAATGCCTCTGAGCATTCTGTTCCAGTGTGGTGCTCTAGCCCAGCAGAAGCAGGTGCCACCATTTCCCAGAAGATTCAGTATGTGCCTGCCCTGGGCCTGACACCACTGGAAGGCCTAAGAGAAGGAAAGACTCCAGCTCCCACTAGGACTCCTTTTACATACCCTGGCATTAAGTGTTGTTACTTTATTTGGGGTTTTTTTTATGGGGGAGTGAGTGGGGGCCATTAGGGTCCTTATGTCCAGAGAGAGGAGAGAGCAGCACCTGCCTTCTCATGCAATGAATGACACCATGGGCACTGAGGGGTCTGTGAGCTTTAGCATCACCCTCTAGTCATCCATGACTGCCAGCCAGGGGTGCCATCTGGTGTGATGAGGGTGCTCAGTGCACCACCGTGGTCTGTCTCATCCTCAGCTCCAGGAGGAGCCATGCAAGCTCCTCTTTGGTTATCAGGAGGACTATTACTCTCATGAGAGTGGGTCCTGAAGAAGGGGCAGCAGGAACAATCTACAGCAAGCTCCTGGGCTGTCCCTGTGAATGCAGCATGGTGCCCACTGGCATCTTGTGTGGCCTACAGTTCTCTTGCCCGGGTCCGCCATGGAGAGAAGTGATGCACCAGAAAATTTCCTGCATCCTGCCTGTAAAAATAGAGTCAAAGTAGGACATTTCCTCTGCTACTTCAGGGCTCACTCTTTGTTACTGAAGCACATCATGTAACAGTTTGCAATTAAAACCATCAACAGCATGGAAGGCCATACCACAATAGCTTTGTAGTCAATTATTTGATTTATAATTAAACATGCTGAATTTCAGCTTACTGACTAGAAAGTAGGACAAGTACTTTATGTTTGCCTGGTTCTAAAAAAAAAAAAAAAGTCAGGAATCCAGGCTGCAGTTTTGATAGCATGGATAATTTCTCTCATCCAGTGTGGGCTGTCTAGACAATTGTGTAGGTTAGGACAAAGCAAGTTTTGGAATGCAAATTTTAAGTATTACCATAACAACAATTAAAAGCCCCGAGATAAACAAACAGCTGGTGGCCATGAAAGTTCTGTAGCCATGCAGGAAAGCAAGCTGGGTAAGACAGGGAGCACTGCAGCTCATGGGTCAGGTTGGTGTGCTCCCTCCCTGGGGTGTCACCTTCCTGGATTCAGCAATGCTACTGTCAGCTGACACAGCATGGCTGTTTTGAGTCAGCTTTGAATCAATCCTGAGCATAGCCATTTCTAGCTACTTTTTCACTCACACAGGACATGTCATCCATCCCTTCATTCCCTCTCTACTTCTGCTTCAGATGGCAAGGATGATTTGAAGGTGGTTTTCATGTCAGAGTCCTCCAAAGGACACAGGGGAGTCCTTTGTGTTTGTCAGCTCTAAAATAAAAGAGAATAAAGAAAAGGCCAGGTCTGTGACTAGTCTCAGCCTGACTGAGGCACAGAACTTTGTTTTGTTAAAACCTCCGCATTCTTGTGGTTCTGGGGCCAATCAAACACATATCAGGCTGGAGCGTCTCTGCTAGGCACATCAGAACCTGACACCTGTGGTCATGTCTTGCATTTCTTCACCTGGCTTCCAGTTTTCATGCACATGAAGTGATATACACTCTATTCCATGGGCATCCTGTGCACAGTATGCAGTGTGCTAGGGCTAAAACCAGATTTTACTCAGTTGAAGGACAGCGCACTACACTGGATTTAGCCAATTCATACTCACTCTTCTCTGAGAAGTGGTGAGAGTGTCTTAAAGGCTGTTACACTTTTCTAACCACTTCATACAATTAGTCTTGAGGACCTTTTTAGAAAATTTCTGTAAAATGTTCTTTCTCCATTACTCACTTGTACACATTAGGTTTTGTTTTTCTCTTCCACAGCTTTTTAAGAGTCCACTAGAAACTCACAGACTCTTTGCCTCCACTGGACATGCCACAAAGCTTATGATGACTGCCAGCTCCCTGTTCCTCTGGGATTTCCATGCTCATGTAATGAGAATGAATGCTGAGACACAGCTCATTGTTCAAGATCCCAAACATCTGTTTGTGGGACAGACATTCTGTGTATCCATACAGTTTATTCTAAAAGTGACTTTCATGTGAACACATTGTGACTTGTACTCAAGACTTGGATATGTTTTTCTACCCACTGCATCACTGGAGCAGCAGAAAGACTTCAAGCTGTGAGTGGCCAAATGTGCATTTCTCTGCTAAGTTTTCATACCTGGAGAGAAGACTTAGCTTCTTTTGTGGACAAAACTATCATTACCTTTCCAGTACTCTGGCTTTTGAACATCTCCATTACTTATCCTTGAAAAAAATTTACCTTTAGGGTCATGACATGGCAGTGAAATAAGGCCTGAGTAGTGAATATCTGCCTATTCCACCTCTTGACAGCAGAAAAGGGGCTTTACTTGCTGGTTTGTACATTGGGACATTTGAATGCCTGCTTGCCAGTCTGCTTTTCTGCAGTGGTGCAGAACTGTTCTTTGCAGACAAGACAACCCATTGTGTCATCAGAAGAACCTACCTACTCGCATGTGATATTTTAGGAAAGTGGAGCAGTAATGTTTCTCCATTTCAGGGATTGTTTCAGGAGTCAGTTTTCAGCTTCATCAGTAACAAGTGTGCCTTAGTGCAGGAGTGGTTCCTGTCTTCTCATGAGCTTAGCTCAAGCAGAGTTTCCAAAGGCCTGGACTATTTTGGTATCACAGTGGTTGCATATGCAGAAGAGGCAGATTCCTGTCTTGAGACGGTTGGAGTAATTGATCTAATATCTTGCAAGAGTTCAGAGGGACTCAGAGGTGTTCAGCTGATGGGTCAGGTTGCAAGACTGCAAAACCAGTGACATTTAATAAATGCTAAACAAGGAGGATTCTTTTTGTGTGTCAGATGCAATTAGCACAATGCTAAAAATACTCAGCAAGGTTACAATCACACAGAAAAGCAGTGATGCACAGAGTAGAAATTGCTGTATTTCAATGCAAGAAAACAAAAAAAAGAAGACATTTCCAGGTATAAAAACATGTATTTCACTTGATGCATTCTTCTTGCTCAAGTCCCATTCCTGAGCAGACAGTCAGAAGGGGATTTTTTCCCTATTTTCATCTTCAGTAGACAGAAACACATGTTTTGTAACCATGAAGATCAAATGGTAGAGTACTAAATAAGGGTTATGTCCAGTATTACTTCAACAGCAACACCAGTTGTTAAAAATAAGACCATTTTACCATATTTTCCTTGCTTTGTCATCCAGTCATTTTTCCCAAATTAATTTTTCAACTGCAGAGGGCAATGGTTTAAGTATGAAGGAACCAACTGGGATTTTTGTATGACTAAATGTTATTCCCTGGAGTCTGCACTGTGTTTGTATCAGCTGTTGCCAAACCCTGCCATGGCACAAGGCCATGGCCTCTTGCTGGGGAGGGGAAGATGCTCCTCTGAGCCCACTAATTGAGGCATGAGGTCACTCAGGGTGACATGGAAAAATCTTCTTCCTCACAAATCATGGCTCAGGCATAAGAGTGTACAAAGTATAGTTATTTACCTCTCCACAGTGTAAAACAGAAGCATCCTTTTATCTTTCAGACAACTATCCAGAACATCAGCAGAGAACAGGAGCCCCTGGCAGGTTTCAGTCTGTGGAAGGAGACTGTTGGCGTATCTGAGCTCCTGGGAAGGCTGGCATGCTTAGACAGGCATTCCAACCAGGCAGTTAAACTTCTGGCTGGTGCCACAGCATCACCAGTGCACTGTGGGGACCATCTCTCCAAGCAGCAGCCGAGTGGGTTTTACATATATACATTTAGTATGACAAAAAAGTCAGAATTAGCTTGGGGTTCAGCTTCCAGCAGCCTTCCACAGTGCATCCTCTAGTGCTCCATTCAGCCAGGGTTAAACTTTACGCTCAGTGGTGTGGGACCCTGTTGGCATGAAAGAGCAGGGGTTCCCACAGGTGCTGATGGTGGCCAGTGATTCTGAATGCCTCTGGCCACCACCATGGTGCTGTTCTTTACCTTCTCCACACACTGCCGTGCTTCTCCCTTGCTGGCTTTAGGCTATTTTGTTCAATAGACATGAGTATTTTCTGCTCCTCTTCCTCTGTAATGTCCCAGGCCTCCAGTGAAACACTTGCTTTCATCACACTTGGCATTTCACCAGCTGTAACCTGCATCTGTGACTGCTGGCAAGCACAGAATGTTTCAGGTTTGCCCATTCACTTCTCTAAGGTCTGTAATTTTTCATGTATGGACTCTGATTGCCACCTTCATGGCTTCCCACATGTACATCTATAGAAGAGGTGATTGCAGGCAACCTCCATCTGGGACACTCTGAGAAGACATCAAATGGTAACTGATTCTTACCCAAAACTAGGTATGTATTTTCTTTTCTGTGTCTAGCATGAATGAATCCCTTCCCATAGCCAGGTGTCTGAGTCTTACTCAGCATGACCTGGCTCTCTCCCAAAAAGCCAGTGTTCTCATTTCAAATCTGAGCAGTGATTTTTTTCTAAAAGTGTGCAAAAAGCCCAAGTAGTTCTCATCAATAACTGGCACTGAAAGATGACTGTCTTTTTTCCATGAAGTTTGATAGAGTTCATTACTGGAACTTCATTTCTAATAGCCATGCTGCCAAGCATTGATTAACACACTAAGAAGTATTAGAAAATGCAGCAAGTGTCAAAATCCAGTCTATGTCTCCAAGCCTCACACCTTGCTTTTCTATTATGTTCATTCACTTGCAAAATTTGTTTGCCTATTTTTGAAGTGTGATAGACCCATTAGGGAGAATTAAAAAGGATCTGCTGAAACTGAGGAAGAAAAGCTTAAACATCTGCACAGAAGCGAGGGAGGGAGGGGCACTTCTTCAGGTTGGCTTAAGGCTGCATGATCAGGACTGTACATACTCCTGGGAGAAGAGAAATTGTCTGGAATACAGGTCTGCAATCCAGAACCAACCTCATCCTGAAAATGCTGGTTTCTGCCATGAGGTTTCTCAGCCACAGTTGGGATAATTACACCCTCACAAGCACACAAAAGTGGGGAAGAATTTGTGGAAAGGAGAAAGCCGCTTACATTTTGTTATCTCTCGGTGGAGGTAGTGAGGGATTTAGCCTGATTACACGAGCTGCACCTAATCTTTCATTCCCCAGCACCTGCCTCTTGCAGGGACTCTCGTCAGATAATGAGGAGTGACACACGGTGTGAAGTGCCAGCCCTATCTAATCGACGCTGTCATCGCCACTGTCACAAGGAAGCACTGCGGGAGATAAATTTAAGCCTGACTGGTGTTTAGAATTTGGATGTTGTTTGTTGCTATTTTAATGCAACCGCTTTTCAACTCAGTTCTCTAACACAGGCAGAAGGAGAACTGCTGAGTTACTGATCATGGGAAACAATTCCAGCTAATTAGTGTCTCTGACCCATATTGGAAAAACATGGTTGGTGTTTTTCCCCCAGGCGATTATAAAATGCATCTTGCAGACACGAGTCTGATGTAGAAGACTCACTGTAACTGCTGGATTTAGCATCTCAGTACCTGCTTTAGGTACTGTTGTGAGACCATTTTTACTATTTTGTATACAGTTTCCCTGAACTGGTTTTGACTTTTCAAAGGTCAGATATAAACTCCATTTCGTAGCACTGTCTTAAGCCCACATCAACAGCTGCACATAACAAAACAAATTCATGAGTCGGCAAATTTTTCCTGTGAGGACTGAAGTTTTAGTTTGATTCTTCCAAGAGATTATTATAAATGACTGTGGGAAAATTATGAAAAATGCATGTAGAGTCTTTTCATAATTCTTGCACTGAGAAATGTAATAAAAGGGAAATAATTCCCCTTTTGTCTCTATTTTGTTGTAAAATCCTTGATGTTAGAGCTGTGATTGTATCTCTAAGCCCTTTTCTTAACAATTGCTAATTATAACACACCAGCCACATTTCACAAATAGTAACTTCAGACCAGGTCATGCAGAAGTTTACACCCATGTTTAATCTGCTGTATCATGAACAGCCTCCTTGGCTTAGAGGAATTGCTCCCTGTACAGAAAAGCAGAGCCTGTGTTTGAAGTCCTGCAGAAGGACTGGAAGTTGTGACCTCTCAAATGGTCTCATCCAGTCAGCAGCTGTGCAGAAACCTCCTCACTGCCTGACATTTGCAGAAGTCTACCCACACAAAAACAAATGGCAAAATTTTTGTCTCAATCTGTGGCAATTTAAGATAAAAAGTTCAAAAATATTTTCACACTTGTTTTTCCTGGGCCAATGAAAGGAGCATTTGACTGTCTGCAGTGCTAATGTCCATTAGCATTTTGGAGCATGCACAGTCTTTGCTTTGTTGGCAATGAGTGCAATTATTGTTTGAAGGACTGAGAAGTGAAATCCCTGGAAGCTGAACTTTGTGGGCTCTCTCCGGACCACAGTATCCTCCCACATGTGTCTGTAGTGCCACAGTGGCTGTCCAGAGGCCTATGATGTGTGTCTCAGTGGGATTAGCCTGTAAACAGCAGGGCTACCCATGGGGTGCCCACAACTGGAGGGATATCATATACATCTCTACCCTCTTGGGAATATTGTGACTTGCGAGGAAGGGCAAGGTAAGTGAGGTGCTTACCCTGTGATAAATGTTCCACCAAAGAGTAGCAAAAAATCCTGCCTTTGAGCCTAACAGGCTTTCCTATGGGATACTGTAAAGGCTCCTGGTAAACCTCAGATCCAACCTGAAGTTTTTCCTGTAAGCAAGTGAAGCATGTGCTGACCACAGGGGCTGTGCACCAAAGGGCTGGTCCACTCCACATGGCTTCTGCAGCTGCAAGTTTGAAAATCCAAAGACATTTAGTTTCTTGGTGTAATGAACTCTGTTGGCTGACTAGAGAGGGGGTTGAAGACCTTTTTGTCCTCCCCACTCTCATCAGCAGGAACTGGACTATTATTCTGGGTGCTGAAACCCTGTTGCTGAGCAGCACATTTCTCTTTAACTGCGAAAATGTTTCCAGAGTTATCAAATTTTGTTTCAGAAGAGGAAAACACAGAATAATTTGTGTTTTCTGGTTGTGTATTTTCTATTTCTGCATAATCTTTTTAAAGAAATATTCATATATAATAATTTTGCGTAAATCTATTGCTACAAAAATTTTGCATAAAAACCATCATGCAAGCTCTGCTCCCACTCACCCCAATCAGTGACTTCACTGACTGAAGGCTTAACAGTGATCACTAGGTCAAGATCAACATGTGGATTTTAGTATATTTCTTCAAATAAATAAATTAAAATCAGATTAAAATGAACAGACTCTCTAAGGCCCATAAACAGCTTCCCAGCCTCTTCCTTGAGAAAAAAGAAAAACAGAGTTGTCAGCAGACTTAAATTCCCCATCCAGGGAGCCCCACTCCCACAGGAAAATCCTACAGGTTCCAGAACCCAAAAATACTTCTAAAATCCCAGTTTTATAAGGTAGGCTTGCTCTTCTCCCTTGTGTCTCCCTTTGTGTCTGGGGTATGATGTCAACTACTCAGAAATAATTATGTCATAAAAGATCCTTCTGCATGCAGCAGAGAGGTGGATGACACCACGCACGCTTCCACCGCTCTTCTCCCATCATCTGGGAGTCAAGACGTGTCACATCCCACTGGGAATACAGCACCATGGGCTGCTCACTGGCAGCAGCACAGAGGTCCCTGGTAAACCTTATGCAAATGATGCCAGTGATAAATAAGGGAGGGGGAAAAAAATAGATCCAGATTAATATTAAATTAAATAAACCCATTTTCAAAGTTCAGCACAATTTATCTGTTGGTCCCTCAGTCAACTGTATTCAAGACCTTTTTAAATTTCAAGAACTTTATTTGCTCCTTGTTTCATATCTTTTTACTGCATGAGAACCTGTACTACAATCATAGATGGGATTGCTGAACTACAACAACATATGACTGAAGTATATCCTAACATACCCCTAAGGTTTAGAAAATCCAGGTTTCTCTGCATTCCCTGGCTTCAGACTCAGCTACACTGTTCTTGTCCTTTTCTATTTTTCCAGCATGACTTGGCATAACCATGGATGTCTGGTTATATTTTAATTTCAGCCAAGGCATCCGAGTTGATCACCACTTGTTGGTTAGGAGGTAGTTAATGCCAGTTTAACAAAAGTGACCATATACAAATGTTCCTGAAAAATTGCTCTGTGCTTTTCTGAGTTTATCCTCCAAATCAGACTTGACAATTAGGTCAGCACAAAGAAAGGCATCTGTGATGTTTTGTGAATTGTGAGCTATGTCTTGATCCATGTCTGTGGTAACCCAGAAAAAGATTTCTTCAGGCATCTTCTGCCTGAGAGGCTCCTTTTTTAACTTGTCTTGAATTATAACACTTGCTCCATTTCCAAAGGGGAACTTCTGTAGGTTCCCAGGACAAAAATGTAAATAATGGAAATTGTTTTGGTAAGGTACTTTCCTTGACCAATGAAAGAGCTCTGGCTTTGTTTTGTTTTCATATTTTGTGAGATGGTGCTGGAGAGACACGGACACAGTCACAGGGACGAGCTCCAGCTAACAGGGCTGGAGGGAGAAAAGCCTGATCTTTCTTCTTGATAATATCTTGATAATAAAAAGCCTTCTGATTTTCAAAATCTATGAACATGGGGTTGATTTGTGGACAAGCCCTAGAAATAGGGCCACATCTTCCCCACACATGTCCATGTCTCTACAGATGGAACGCATTTGGGAAAAGTGTAGTCTTTAGTATATCATTTACTCGTCAGAGAGGAAGAAAAGTCATTTCAGGTGGAATCTGTGTTTCTTTGTAAATGCAGGACTCACCAGCTGAGGAAGACAGCCCATGGCTAGGACTAGGACAGGGACTTACCAAGCACTCTTCTCAAATACTCACAGAGCAAAGAAATCCTCCCAGCAGGCCCTGGTTAGGAACCCACAAGCCGAAATCTATGGGTAAGGTCCCATCACAAGATTTTTAGAAGCAGCAGCAGCACTGGTTACTGCTGGTCCTCCCCTCTGCCTACCCCCACCCCCTTTTTTTCCCTGTTTTTCCAAACAAGAGACCTGAGTACACAAAGAGTATGAGCACTTGCTTTGGAAAGGAGATCTCTATTTTTGCCTTCTAGCTATGGGGTGGAAAGAGTCACTTTTTGAAGACCACCCCAAAAATACTCCAGATCTGCATGCAATTCTTCCTCAGACAGCCTGAGGGAATCAAATTCAATCCTGCCTTGAGATGTACTATAGTGGGGAGAAGAGCTTCTTCTCGTCACAGAGAATTTGACATTTATTTGGTGAGAAGGAAGAGGATCCAGGCACCTCTTAAAAAATTATCTGTAAATTTCATAAAAAATCTCCATGGTGAGGGGGTTATTTTTACCTCTCTTCCTTGCCTAATTAATATTTACTGATTACATGTGAAGTGGGACAGCTTCAAGCTTGAGAGATCTTTTCTTGGAAGTACTTTCTCACTGAGTGATTGACTGATGCCTACACCTCTGAAAGAGGCAAGAATAAGACCTGCCCCCTCTATCAGTTTTCCTGGTGGCAAAAGCTATGTCCTTTTGCTCATAAGAATCTCAGGCTGGAAACCAAGGGGATGGGTGTCAGTCAGCTGCCCCAATGCCCAGGATAAGATCTCTGTGTGCTAAGCCTGCAATAGCCTTCTGTGTCTCTGCAGTGCTGTGGGTCAAGGAGGTCCTACTGGCGCACGTCACTACTAAGTCACAGCTTTGGGCAGTGCTGTCACCTTCTCAAGCAGCCTGGCAATGGGGTTTGGACTCAAAGAGATGAAGGCATCCTTCTCAAGGCTCAGAAGTTCTCCCTGAGCTGAGCTGAAGGATGACACACACATCTCTTTGTCAGTGTCACTTATCCCATCAGTTGTCCCTTGGCCACTGTGGCACATGATGGACACCAGCTTGGTAAATGGCCTCTCCAGTGCCTGTTTTTCTTCCCTTGAATATTCACTGCAGTATAGCATCACATGCTAGATGGCTTTTCAGGCCACATCCACCGTGTTGTCTGCAGGCTGAAGCTTCCACAACCCTCCAGTTCCTGGTTTATATACCCACTTGCAGAGATTGAGACCCCTGGCTAGGAGCCAGGAAATCTTCTAGGAAGCTGTTCTCTTAGCGAAGAAGGAAAAAGACACAGAAGCCTTGCAGTCCCAAGATGCAATGTCCCACCACAGGTCTTATTTTAATTTGAAGGCTTTGGTCTTCCTTATATAAGTGTCCCCACAGTGCAACTGGACTCACAACTTAAATTGCTCTCAAAATGCCAGTGAGAAAAAAGATAATGAGGAAGATGTGCATAAATACGCAAGGTACCAATCAGTGCAAATGCTGGTTTACATATTTACTAATTCAACAGTAACAACTGGACCGACTGCATGCTGCCAGATTATTTAGCAATATTGTCACTTTAAAACCCTTGTCTAATCTTGTTTAGCATGGTGGCTTTTGAGAAGTACATCTGAGGTATTGAGGTATATTTCCTCCTTACGGATGTTGCAGGAAATGCTGTGAAGAACACATCAAGACCCAGAAGGAAATTCATGTAAGTCAGTGGGATCCAATGTGACCTCCTGCAGTGTCTTGGCTGCACACATGCTCCTCAGTGCTTTGGCTCTTTAGTTTGTGTGCTGGGCTTGGGAGGGATGGTCTGTGCCCACTAAATACCTGTTTCCTCCATTAACTGGAGCCAAATGATTCTCACACTGCTGGATTTAGTCTTCATTCATCTTTAAGCAGCTGAATTACACCTGTGCTATCTCAGATATCCAGCCACTGAGCTCTGCACATCCACCCACAGAGCCACCATGAAGTCACTTCAGCTCCAGCTGTAGTAACCACATATGCTGAACTGTACATGTGAAGAAATTCTTGCAGGGTTAAGACTTGGGGAGCTGAAGAAATGTGGCCTGATTTCCCAGGGAGTCAGCTGAGTGCTCAGATCTCCTGTTGAATTCAAAGGATCTGTAGGTTCTCAGCACTTCAGAAAATCAGTTTGTACCAGATTTTTATAACAGAATGATGCCATGCTGCACTTAAAAATAAACATTTCCCCTCCTGCCCCCTCTCTGTGTCCCATTTTAACTGAATTTTTTTCATTTGACTTTCTCCATAACTTTCTTGGTATGAGCAAAGGAAAAAAAAAGCTTAGTTTTAATTAGAAAGTAATATTTCAACCTACAATGTAAGCAAGGCTTTAAAACCAAGCAAAAAAGAAATTGTTGCAAGGCCTATTATCCTTAGTTACAAAATAAATATGCAAACTATGTCACCATACTCTTCATAAATATCTTTCAGCTGTTCTTTTTAATAAAGAAAAATATGAATTCTTCTGTATTACTCTGAGTTTAAAGTAGCTCAAATGTTTGGTCTACCAACTTTGACAATGTCCCTTTAAGTTTTCAGATTTTTGTGGAAGATCTAGCCCTGGGGTTTTTTGGCTTAGACACAGTACTTGTCAAAACCCTTCAGACTCTCTTACTGAAGTGGCTGATGCTGTTCTGGAGGTTTTTTTCTTATTATTATTCTTCTTTTTTTTCTCCTCAGGATGACCTTATTTCCAGCTCCAATTTCATGAGAAAATATGATCGTGTCAGAATTTTCCTTTGGAGAGAATTTTCGTTTTATGGATCTGACAGATTTTCAATTTCATGCTTTGATTTGAAGTTTGTGTGATTCTTTTCCTCTTTCATTTTAATCTGACAGTCTGTGAGGCTAGGGGGATCTATTCTCGAATGGTTAAAGAGAAAGGTTTTGCATCAAGAGATCTGGATTCTATTTCTGGTCTAATCTCCCAACTTGCTCTGTAATTTCAGCAATATGGGTATATGAGTTTGTATGTCTGTGTGTCTGTGTGTATTTTTCTGGGTCTTGTCCTGTAAGTACATAAATAGGAATTTAATTGGACAACTGTAGGCATAAACCCAGTAATGGTTACCCACCCTATTTCAATTAATGCTTTTGAGTATTTTAAACTTCTTGACTGTGAAAGGGAAGAAGGAATAATGCATTATGGTATCAGTGAGCATTGTGGTATCAGTTAGAGTGTTCTCTTCAGCAGTTGAATTTTGACATATTTAAAACTAACGTTGATTTGCCAAAGTTTCTCAAGTCCACACATTCACACAATATCCTAAACACACTTTTATTTCAGCAAACAGGTAGGGAGGGCTGCAGGCTGCAGAGCTGAGGTGGTTGCTATAACAAGTTTAGGTTTTCTGGTCAGTGACTGAGAGGCATCTTCCACAGAGGCATCTTCCACCTGACAAATAGGTGCCTTGAGAGCAGACAAATATTGCCTATTTATCTGTTGCCTATTCATCTGAGTTTCCTATTCATCTGATGGAGAGAAATTTAGGTGCTTCTGTTCTGTAGAGCGTATCTCCTTGGAAGACCTTTAAAGGCATGTGCTTCTCAATAGGAAAATTAGGTGGTTACTTTAAAAAGACTATTTCATTAGGTGCCAAAAATGTAGATGCAAATTACATGCTTATGTTGGCTAGATCCCTGTCACAGAGATGGGAATATTTGGTTTCAAGACTCCTTCATCTGTTTCTCATCTTGTAGTGATTAATATTTTTATATTTCTGTATTCATAGGTGAGGAATTCCTCATTTATAGAGGTTATCTGAAAATAAAAAAAAAATGTGCCAGTCTAAAATGGACAAAAGGTCAAACTGTCGAGTACTGAAAATACTGCTCCATGAAAATTGACAGAATTCCCATCCAGGCTCAGAAATTCTGTGCTGTTCTTGCAGGCTGTGTCTTGTGTTTGTAATCAAGCCCAATGCTTTCCCCTTCTAGCTGTCAAACATAACTGGGAAGGGAATGTGGAAACCCACAACTTTGCTTTCACTTGAACAGCTTTCACTATTCAAGTTCAACTATTTTCTCATTCATTAATTAGATGGGAACTATGGGGCTATTTACAATTTTGTTATTACCTGAAATGTGATCTGTGTAATTGGTCATATAATTCGTATCTATTCTCTCTCTGACCAAACAATTCCAAGACCATAAAAAAGGTTTCAGTCTTGTGCCACCAGCCTTGCCACTGAGAGTCCCCAGGTGATCGTTCTCACGATTTTCATTTTACAGGCTTATTTTCTGGCAAAAAACCCCGCAAAACCATAACACAAAAAGAAACAATAAAAAGTTAAGAAAATTCATCTACTTGAATGTTGGTGGAAAGCACATAAAAGGAGATCTGATACTATAAAAGAAAATTTGCTATCATCTTCAAATATTGGTGTTTTATCAGCTACTGCTCATTCAGATGCAATCTGTATCACTCAGAGCTTATCAGATCTGCTGAACGATCTGATTCATTTTCATTCATATTAATTTTGAGGGGAATAATAAGCATGTAAGAAGAAAAGTGGCTCTTCCATCTCTGACTATATACCCATAAACTGGGACCATGGAAGAGACTGGTTCAAATGCTATCAAGACCTGAAATCCTGAAAGGATTTCATTCTTGGTCTTGTGGAGGGACTGTAAGTTCTTTTTGACATGTCTACACAGTGCCTGCTGCAAGCAGCTGGAGCATAAAGGCAAATGGTACACCATGAGAATCATATCCTCCAGTGAAAGGCACTGCATCTAGAAAGGAGTATAAGCTGAGAGGGAAATAAACTTCAAAGGAAATATGAATTCACAGAAAAATGCTATGTTTTAGCTAAGATCACACACATTGTTCCAATAATAGTCTTCTTTAAAAGCAGATATTAAAAATGGCTGCAACACTGATGACCTGTTTCAAATATTGGTCTCTCCATCTCCTAGGGAGGGAGCAGATCCAGCAGCATCCTCAGCTCTTGGCAGGGACTCAGAGCTGTGGCACGAGGAACACAGTGGAAGAAGCATGGCCCTAGGGGGGAATGTCTTAATCCTTCATTAAGGTGAGGAAGTTTACCTTCAGCTGGGAGAGGAATGCTGTCTTGCTTTTGCCAAGTTTGGCAGAGGATAAGGGTACAAATACGGGTAAGCCATTGAGAGCACATGTATCTCATGTTTTTACAGTAACTTACTGCACTGTATTTTCCTGAATAATATGCTCTGTATGGTAACCTACTTAATTATGCTACTTTATTTTTCTTGAAATATAGTCTCTTTTTGGTTTTGGTTGGTTTAGGAGAAGTGTCGAGAGGCAGTGAGCAGGGGTGGGTTTGCAGTGGAAGAGAGTTATGCCTGTGCCCAGTATTTTTAGGAATTTATTTCATATTGCAACCTTTTTCTCAGCCAGCTATTCTCACTTCTCACTGAACTGTGTTCAAAAGGCTGGGTAAGTTGTGTGTGAAGGAACCCCCTCAGAAACACTGTGGCTCCCCAGCCTTTACATGCTCTGCATGTTTGAAGGCCTGAGTGCTCAGTGTTTGAATAGCATAGCTTCCTGCAACCCTTCCCCTGCCATAGGCACAGCCTATTTAGTCCCATCTGGTACAGGAAGCACTAGAGAGCCTTCTTTCCTCCTGGCAATACAATTGCAGGTTATTGGACTCTAGTAAAATCATCACACAGTAAAATCCAGCAGCTTTTCAATTGGAGCAATGGCAGATCAATCAGCCCTCTTTTCATATCCCCTCCAGTTCATCCCCTGGGTTTCCTCATCATCATTTAAGCCTTGATGCCATTGCCTTGTGGAAGGAGTTTATCAGGTTGGCTTCATAAAAAATGCACTTCTTCCAGGAAGGTCTGAAACCCCAGCCATACTCATTCCTCTTCAGCAGGAACTTCTGTGGATGAAGCATGGGGTTTTTTTTCAATACCAAGGACAGACACCTTCTAGGTGCTATTGGTTTCAGGGGCAGTTATTTTAAGCACCACAGAAATGCTACTCCATTAAAGAGCACTGCAGTGATGCTGGAATGGCTGCCCATTGACACCTTCTAACCCTTTTGGGTAGGAGCAAGCAGGGTGTTTGCTCTGAGGGAGCCATGTGCCCTCTCTCTATGGTCTCTGTGGAAAGATGATCATTTGAGAGGACAAGATCCCCTTTTTGCTCCACAGAGGATGAGCGTCAGGGTCACAGCAGTGTTTAGTGATGGGAGGCTAAGGCTTGGTACTGTGAGCCTGGGATGTGCA
The DNA here is from genome assembly GCA_013400515.1 of Erpornis zantholeuca. NCBI lineage: Eukaryota > Metazoa > Chordata > Aves > Passeriformes > Timaliidae > Erpornis > Erpornis zantholeuca. The sequence continues at coordinate 140,394 of VZTN01032719.1, read as the reverse complement.
CGGGGATATGAGAGAGTATTAGGTCTGTCACAGCAGTGCTGGGGGACAGCCCCTGAAGGTGTGGGGCAAACTGTCCTGTTAGCTGGCCAGATTTCCTCTTGAAACTTATTTTAGATTGTGTCTGGGGGGGTGTCAGCATGAATTATTATGTTGGCAGTGTGGGTGACTGATTTGATAGCACAAAGGCACCTCAAGTTTTTGGGATGGATCATCCTGTGGAGGTATCTGTGGCTCCAGGTCCAACAAAGAGAGCTGAGGCAGCCTGGCAGAGCTCTGAACCTCTCTTTCAGACTGCTAGGGCTGGAAGAGAGGAGCCCCACTGATGTCTCAACCCTTTCCAGCCTCCACAGGTTTGATTTCTCCCCTATTTTACTATGTCTGCTGGGACACAAGCCAAAGCCACACAGAGCTGGATCTGCTCCTGATGTTCTTCATGTTCCCACTATTCATCTCTAAGGCATTGGGTTGGCCCTTCAGAGAAGCTGAGGCCAGCAGGGAAATTTGGAGCTTGATCAGCTTCCTGAAGGGGGGGAGTTTAGATTCAGTGGGCTGTTTCAATCACATCCCCCCCAATATTTGCTAGAATAATAAAAACTCTTCTTTCCATTAGCTCAACTTGGATTTGCTATGTTGCTGGTCCCTTTCTCTCTATTTTCCTTAAGTCTTTCTGTATAAACTTAATCAAAGCAAGTTTCCTAGATTTTCTGAGTGATTCCATGACATTTCCTGACCGCTGTCTTTCATGTCTCCCTGCTCCTCCCTGTCCTGCAAGGATCTTTAACACACCCCTTTGAACTTACACTGCCCCAGCCCTTCGGTCTTCCCCCCATAAGGCACTAAAACAGGCTGAAGTAGGCTTGATTATTTGACAGAGTAAAGCAAAGGCATGTATCTCTGCTGCTCCAAGGGAAAAATCCCTTTCCCTGACACAGCTCTGATTTACAGCTCATGTCCTACGTGACCAGCAGCTCTCTGTCACCTCTCCCTTCTCGTTAGTTGGCTGTTTTCCAGACAGTGGCTCATCACGTCTGTCCTGAGGTATCTTACAAACTAGGAAACTCATTGTGTCATGTTGATGGATGGCATTGGAGGTGGGAAATGATGGCTTCCCCTGCCCCAAGCCCAGGTGGAGGCAGGCCTGCCATTCAGAGGTCAGGGTGCAGATCCCTCCAGCACCCAAGGCTTGCTCCACAGGAAAGTCCATGGAACCTCTTCTCCCATCCTGGATAACCATGACCTACCTTTATGCATCCTTTTACTTCTCCCTGATAGGATGAATGCCCTTTCTTAACCTTGCAGGAATGTGAGTGCATACTGACCAGAGGGGATGTACAAAACATGTCAGCCTGTACATAATGCCATGTGAAAATGCTTACCTGGAAACACTGGGGCATGAAGACTACAGTATGCTGCTGGGGAGCAGGAATATTTATTGGTGGCTTTAGGCCTGACAACCTTTGCTGGCTGTCAGAGTGGCAGGGGATAGAGGCAGAGACAGATTTGTGCTTCACCCCTGCTTTAACTACCAGGAATTTATTGTTAAATCATTAACATCTTACGTAGAACCTCCTTCCTCCAAAGCTGCAGTTATTAGAGGGGAAGGAAAGCCCTTTCTGCCCTTTCCTTGTTTCCTCTAAAAAAACCCAAAAAACCCAAGCTACATATCCTGTGGAGTGTTTGTTTTGTTTTGTTTTAAAAGTCTTTGCAACAAGACGGTAAAAAGTGTCAGAAAAAACCCAGCGGTTGCTTTGTGGTTTTCCTTGATTCATTATGTTCCAGCTGACCAGCTGCAAACTCTTTTTTCATGCCTTCATTGTTGTTTTTACTGTCAGTGGTTTTATTGCTTGATTTCTAATCGGACATTTCTTGCAGGTGTACCTCCAGCGGTAAATCAAGGCTGCCCTGGGTTCTTTGATCCGGGTCTTCAAATGACGAAACCGAGCACTTATCTCTCCCTTTTATCCAGGTGGCTGTGTGCTTTGCCAGCGCTAATGAGTCGGTCTCACAGCTCCGAGGAGACAAGCTGTAGGTAGCTATTGTCCCCATTTAAACAGAGGTACAGAAGGCTCTCCCTGCACAGCAAGGGAAGGCAGTGGTGCAGCCAGAGCAGCACACCCAGCTCCGGCTGCCAGCACAGCCTCTCTAAACTGACTAAACTCCCCCTGCTTTGATAGCGACACAGGGAGAGCAATAGCAGTGGCAGGTGCCATTGCTCCTTTGTAGGTAGAAAGACCGGTCGTAATAATGACAACACATCGAGAAGAAGCATGCTTCATCTTTAAACTGCTTTTCAAAAGTAGTTCTATAACTTCCCAGGTACACACTTTGCCCTATGATCCCTGCTCAGCTTACTGAAACAGCTTATCTGCTGTGCTCTTAGTAATTACTGCCAGAGCTCAGGACATTTTTCTCCTGGGAACTAAGGGTGTGCATGAGACAAAGGAAGCAAATTGGAAAAAGAGAAAGGACTACAACATCTCCCTCTTAAAAATGTGGCACCTGTGTTGTTCCTAGGCTGCTGCAGAGCCTATGGAGCATCCTGGTGCAGAGCAGAGAACAGCTTCACAGCTGGAGACAGAGAGGGTCTAAAAGGGATCCCAGCCAAAGCTGCAGGGCAAACCATCAGGAGAAGTAGCTGTGTTGCTAACAGGGGTGGGTAATTTTTGTGTAGCTGCCCAAGCTTGCCCACTGAAGTGCCATCTCATGAGAAATGTCACATAAGTTGGCTCTTAGTGATCATATATTCTAGTAGATGTTTTGGATCCACTGCTGATATGTTTTACCATTCCCTCCAGAACTTGTAATTCCAATTTTAAGAAACAAAAGGTTGTATACTCCTTCTTGTTATGGCGCAAACTGTGTCCAGATATAGCTTAATGCACAGCTGTGCTTTTAGCTGTAGGGTATGGTTTCACAAGGCATCTCAAGTTGAATGAATAACTCACAGGTTTGCTATTTTACTGGTCCAAACTGGCTTTTCTTACAATCAGACAAGTGCCAGAACTGGTGTGAGGAGAGTTGGGGAGGTGAGGATTGCACAGTGCAGACTGGAGCCTGGAGGAGGGCACAGAGGGGATCCAGGATGGAGGAGAACCGGCCCTCCCCTCCTGTAGCAGCAAGTAGCTTCTGGTTCAGCTCATCCATAGGCAAGCCCTTACTGACCAGAGAGAGATCAGATCACAACAGTGTCTGCACAACGGAGTCATTTCTACAGCTGCAAGGGGAAAGCTTCTGAAGGATCTCGTGGCAAGCTCATTGCTCCAGGCCACCATGGTGAGGATTCAAAGAGAACTGCAAGAGAGGTGTCAGCTTGGAAGCCTCATTACTCAGGAGAAAACAAAGGCAGCTCTGCTACCAAGATCCTGCAACAGCAATTAGTATTGCAGGCTGCTGTTGTACTCCCACAACAAGGGATGCAAGTTTCAATGGATACACTATAAAAAGTAGGGAAAAATAAGGGAATGAAAATATGCATTCATGAGCCAAGCTGGTTCAATAAAGCAATAAATGCTTAATGGACAATGATTCCAAAACCAAACCAAACCAAACAAAAAAAATTGCAGAAAGGTGGGAGAAAATGCAAGTGCAACTGAAACTAACTGGAAGAATGGGAAATTCTTAATGAGGTCTAAAGAGTGGAAGGTAAAGGGAGTTGGTCAGAAATTTCTGCAGACTTCTCTCTGTAGAGTGTCTCATAAAATCCCACGTTGCTCAAATTGTTTTTCTCCAAAACACATATTATAAAGACAAACCTATTATTAATGGGACTTTTTCCTGATATGAAAGGCAATGTGAACTTGATCTTGTTCTTGCCATATGTCTTCTGAAATGACAGCTAAAGATGGCTGAATTCCCTCCAAGTGCTAGGCAGTGGTTACTGACTAAGGAGCTTTTTTTATTGAGAAAATTATTATTTTCCTTTCCATGATACTAAAATTCTTCATAACCCTCATTAAAAATGCTAAGACTTCCAGGTACCTGCTGTGCCCTGCCAGGAACATTGTGCTCTCCTGGAGTTCAGGCAAACCCAAGTAATGTGTAGAGCTGTCTGTGTGTTTTCAACATCTTTGCAATCCTCCTTTAAGAACTTGTGATTTGAATAAGCCCAGGAGTGTCCTGATGCTTCTGAGCTGATTCCTGTGCTGCTAATCTTTGCTCCACTATTTTTAGATAATTTTCCAATCTGCTTGCTTTTCAGTTACACACTCGCTCAAAGTGACGGCTTATTTATGTGGTCTGGGCGCGTTTGCTCAGTATGTCAGTCTGAGCTCTGCAAACACTTCCTGACAGAAGCAAGCTCCAGTTCCCCTTATCATTGTCTCCCTGCTGTAGGAGAGTTCTTCGTGGGCCACCTGACCATGGAGTGCTGGAGGAGGAGGGCAGAGCCCAGACCCCGCTCTCTCTCTATGTGCCCCTGCTGCCCACCAATATAAGATAATGATCAATAAATTGTAGTCTTCACAGTTTGAAATATTCAGAAAGAGTGGATGATCCTACAGAATGTGAATGCTTTGTCAGCATACAGCAGTCCCCCAGCCATGGCTGCAGGAGAGCCCTGTGGCACCTGATGGAGCCCAGGCAAAGTGCCCTGGAACACTTACAAGCTTGGTTTTGCCATGTGTCACCCAAAGATAGGCACATAAGTGAGGCCAGAGGGTCTCTGTGGGCCCAGATCCACTCAAGCCTGTGTTTGTGCAGATGTGCAATGAGCTGCAGCAAGGAACAGGGTAAAAAATTATAACTTGTTTCCAAATCTGTTTTATTCCTCTCTGCCTTTAAATAGCAGCAAACCAAAGACTGATGGTTGGAGCCTGGTGGGTACAGGACCAAGGTTGCTGCATCCTGGCTATCTGGTCCCATGGATGCTTTGGTGACTGCATAGAACCCACTCCTTCTCCCAGGTGAAATGAAAACCTCCTCAAGACCAGTGAGATACCCTGCTGCTACAGCCTTAGGGGACAGAGAGGGGGCTTGAGCCATGAGGGGATGTCTGTGTGTCTGGTGTCCTTTTCACCATCTGAAGTGCTCCCAGATCAAGAAACGAAGCTTTATTACATTCAAAGCTTTATTACAATAAATAGTTGGATGGATTCAGAGCTGCCTTCTGTGCCTGAAGAATGGGCTCCTCAGGCTGCAGCCGCTCAGTGTGAGCTGCCAGTGGTGAGTGACATCTGTGTTGGCACTGCAAAGCAAGACTGCCATTTTGCTGTGAAAAAAAAGCAACATTTCTTTTTATGGGCAGGCAAGTTTCACCTTGATTGAAACTAGGACAACTCGTGCAATGCTTGCTGGAGGAAATACAGTGAAAACAAACCTGAGATGGCAGAGAGACGGGCTGGACAGTTTTTGCCCTCATCTCTGAGTCTATAAAAGTGAGGAAGTCTCACTTAGGGTCATATCTGAGCATTTCTGTGGATATTCAGAAATCTGTCATGTTTTGCTCAGAAAACAGCCCCGAGCCATTCAGACGAGACACTTCAAACCCTCCCTCCATCTCTGCTGATGGAGCCGAGAAGCAGCGGAGGGTCAGGGGAGCATGTTCCAGCTACAGTACAGCAGTTTGTGTTTCACACTCCCATGCAAACTGTGTGGGTTTGCACTTTTAGGAAATGGGGCTGCCCTCGAGGATGAAAGAGAGGTTTATCTGAGCTGACGCTGTGAACAGCACTTGGCTGCTATAGCTGCCACTTTTACTTAAGGCCAACATGAGCTCACGTGCTTTACACAACTGCAGATGCTGTGGATGTTGCAAAAAATCAACAATTGCTGACAATCTATCTACAGATGAGCCCAAACCCAAGCTATTCCTTGAATTTTGAACACTGAACTTCACTGGAGTGACAAATGCTATTTACATAGGATACAGACAGAATCTTAAATCTCAAGATTCTTACAGCTAAAGTCTTGCTTAAAAATAGATCCAAAGTAGCCAGCTCGAGCCCCTCAGTAATTTGTTTATTTTGGGTTTCTTTCTTTCACATTTGTGACTCAACAACCTGGCAGCAAAAGGCCTCAGTTATTTCCATTATACAGGGCAGTGTGTTTAAAGAAATTGGACCCAATTATGTCGGTTATGTTTATCTTGCCAAACTACCTCTTCCAGCAAGGAATTACGTAGCCAAGATAGTTTCTGTGTGATAAGTATCTCTCATTTCCTTCCAAACCACAAGTGCTTTTTGCCCAGAGAAGACTGGCCAGAGCAGCAGGTAGGTGAGGCCATCTCCATCCTCTGAGCCAGCAGCCACCCGTGTCCCCTGGCAGACTGCCTCAGGCACCTGTCTCCATCGAGGGTGCCCAGGCCACCTCTTCCCTGGGGTGCCTGGAGCCGAGAGGGTTATGCAGCAAGGACCCACCACCCACTGACACCTGACCTGCACTTGGCTGGTGCAGCCTCTGGGAGCCCCAGTTTCACAGCTGGTGAAGCAGAGGGGATAGAGCTTGGTTCATATGCAGAGGACTGCTGCATATTCAAGTGAAAGAAGTCCCAGAGCAGATTATATGTTGAGAAAAATTTGTCTGTGGCATTATCAGCTGTCTGTGCCACATGCAAGTATGGCCTGACTGAGAACAGCAGCCAGCAAGGATGTGAAAACCTTGGTATGGTAAAAAGTACAAGCCAGTGCTAAATTTACCATACCAGGCCAAGGCTTCAAACAAACACAACAGGTTGAACAGCAAAACAACTATTTTTTAGTGCGTCCTCAATGTTTTCACGTGCTTATACCAAGGCTTAACTTTCACATATGAAGCTGCTCACTGGAGAACACAGACTCACAAGAAAGTTTTAATGCAGACTCCCTTTGTTCCCATCTCCCCTATGTTCAGACCTTAAAGCCTCCTTGCTCTTTCCCTGGCAGCCCCTTCGCCACCTCAGCAGCCTGCTGTCCCTGCTCAAGTACCTGCTGCTGTCTGCTCCCACCTGCATGGCACACAGTCTGCCTTAGGACTTTTTTCCAACAGCAATGCTTCTGGAAAAGTGTGGTTGATCTGGGAAGTGCACATGGAAGTATCCTCCAGAGAGCAGAATTTTTTGGTTTCAGATCATGAACTTGGCTTTAGAGAAGCTGGTTGACCCCTGATAAGACAGAAATTTGTAGAAATGGGTATGAGTTTATAATGACCTTGGAAGCTGTTGGCATAGTTATTTCCATCATCCTATTTTAGGGTTCATTCCTCTCTTTGGGAAGGGAGTCCCACTGAGGGAGAGGCTGTGAGCTCTGGAAAAAGCAGATTAGAAGAGGCCAGCTTTGCTTTGCTTCCCAAGCACCCAAAATATCCAACCAGTTTCCAGGGGGGGACTAATGTGGGGAAGGTTAGTCTTTGATGGGAAGAAGAAATAAGGACCATGAGAAATGATGCCATTAAACAGTGTCATTAAAGAGTCAGTCAAAGAAAACACAGGAATGTAGAGAACTACAGAGAACCACTGCTGTCAGTGCCTCTTCTCTTCTCTTCTCTTCTCTTCTCTTCTCTTCTCTTCTCTTCTCNTTTTTTTGAGTATGTGCTATTCATAGGTTTCATGGCTTCCTAAATTTTCAGTCAAAACAAGTTCTAGTCCAAAAAGTGAAGTCTCCCTATGGAATTATCACTCTAATAAGGAAAAATGATGGAATGCCTTGAGTCAGCAAACCCTGCCCTGTGTACACACAACCCACACAGGTAACTACTGACAGTTCATCAGGATCAGCAGGAAACATGCAGGGGAACTGGGCGGTAGCAGTGGCCCATTTAATTGTGCAAGCTGAGGAAAATTGAAAATAATGTCAGAGAAGAGTATCAGGAATGAGAGGAAAACAAAACTTGAGCATCCTTTAATAAGCATGAGTGTTAAAAAAGAGCTTTTTAAAATCTCTAGTGACCTTCAGAGATACCCAAATCAAAAGCAACAAGGGGCTGGGGGCAGGTGGTGAGGCAAGATAGGGATGTGATGACAGGCCAAGGGAAAAAAAATCGCCATGAGCTTGATGAAGATCATAAAGCCTGGACTTCACCCTCCATATTTGTCATGCAGACAAACCAAAAGCCTTCAATTTTCAAAGCCTCTCACATTCAAGTCCCTTTAAGGCACCTCATAGTGAAAAGGCAAAATGTAAAGAGCTACAGTTACAGGCCACTCTGGGAATGAGCAAATATATCTACTTTTAGAAAATCTTATTTTGAAATTATAAATAGTTTTATCTACTGAGGATTTTTTAATGTTTTAAATTAGTAATGATTTGCATATATTGGAAGAAACTGCATCAATTGTCTATTATTTAAATGTGGAAACAAAACAGAGCTTTCCTGGTCCTCCAGTCAGTACTAAATCAAGGAGAAATAACCAGCATGCAGCATAATTCTCATTCATGCTCATTTAGCCTCTTCTTTTTTTCCCTGGAGAGTTTTGGCCTCTTATCTTCAGCTGACATTACAGACCAATCACACCATCAGTGCTGAAAGCCAGGCCAACATTTGAGGCAGCAACTACTTCTCAACTAAATCCCCATGTTTACCTTAAGAAATGCAAATCATTCTCCAGTCCCAGGACCCAGACCTTGCAGTGGTTAATGGCAGCATTTACCAGCTGCAGCAAAAGCCTCATCTGAGCAACCTCTACCTGGAGAGGCAACTGGAACAGCAATGGCAACCCATGGACCACCTCTTCCCTATGGAAGCCAGGACATCCAGAAGCTCAGCATTGGGAGGTGGAACTATTTTAGGTCAGGAGACACCTGACCCCCTGGAGCCTCACTGAAAAGAGGAAGTTAGTGGAGGTGATAACAGTCTGAGGATCCTGCTGAAGTGTCCTGTCATCTAGACTTCACCATTGAAAGGGAATTTAGCCCTCTGTCTTAAGAGGTTTGTAAGCTCAATCTAAATTTTTCAACAAATCCCCTAAGTTTTATAAAGATCAAGTGTAAGAGCTGGGGAATTTGTCAGGTAGCTCACTAAAGTGAAGAAAAAAAAAAAGGGAAGAAAAAAAGAAGGGCTTTTAATAAATAAAATGCAACAAGAGTAATAAAATAAGCATGGTAGGTTCAGTGTTATTTGTTTTTATACTAAATTTATGCTGCCTCACAAACTCAGTATACCACAGCTTTGTATATTAAGAAAATATGTGCAATATGGAAAATATTAAGGACGTGTTGCAGAGGTTGCTTTAGAGGAAGGTCATTACTTTTGGCTTTCTGAGGAGCTGTCTGGAGTCAAGGAATGTGTGTGTCAGCTGATTAAAGACCACAGAAGTGATTAGTGAGGGAACCTTTAACTACTCTGCATGTCAATGCACATCTTGAGGTTAAGGAGTTAATTGCCTCTCTCAAAACTGTGGTTTCAAGACTTCTGTAGACCTGGGAAACAAACCCAATGGCAGTTTAAACTTGATCTACAGTTTTCAAAATTTATTTCACAAATAAAAAGGCTAGATATATCTCCTTTTAATTCCTGCAGAGCATTTTCATGCTGAGGTAAACAGTTAATTCTGTTTAGGCATGAGGCAGCCATGAACTACACAAGTGTTTACCCATCACCTCCCCTGTTTTGCTCCAACTTTCTATTTTCAGGAAAGCTTTTCCTTGATTTATGAAGCACACTACTCCAAGAGTTCAAGTGTGTGTACCTTCCACAAAAGCGCTGATGTGCAGCATGTCCTTCAAAATGCCCTTCCTACCCCTGGGAACAAGCACTGGCAGTTCTTCCCACCAAACCATCCTCTTCCCACCCATATAACCCTGAAGAAATAAATATTGTCCAAAAATTAACATATCAAGATTTTATAGGCTGAAGGAACAGAAAGACCTCTTGTTGAAAATGCTCTGGTGTCCTTATTGCATATATATGGGAAGCTCCACTTCCACTTGGCAGCTCTGCCTGGACCCACGCTGGTGGGCACTGGATACCCTCCAGCCTCACAGGTGCTGCCTGGAGAACTATCCTAGGGGTGCTGGGTGCCCTCAGTAGCCTGATCTCTCACCTGGACCCCAGTGTGAGCACACTGCTCACACCCAGGCTGCTGCTTTTCCCCTGAAACACTGACATGTCACTGCTGAGAAAACTAGGTGCCCTTCCGCCAGAGGATCCCCAGGCCATTTCCAGCTTTCAGAGCTGTTCCTAGACAGACCATGGAAATCAGAGATAAGACACAAATATTTTTCAGACAAGATGTACCCACTCAAGGCAAGGGCTGCTTATGTCCCCCACTGCCACCGCTGGGAGGACTGCACTGTGCTAGCCCAATCTTGGGGTGTACAGGTATTGCTGTACTGCAGTCTGTGACCAATTAAATACAGAAAAAGCCCCAGATGAACAGAGGAAATATAAACATTTGTTCAGGTCAGCTGCTCTGATCTGCTCACATTTTGCTCGGCTCCCCATACAAGCCAGAGAGATACATGATAGACACAATCTATAATCAAGTGGGTCCTTTCTTACCACTATCACACAGGCACCATCAATCCTACCTTGGCTGCAGCCAGCTGGCTCTAGGTGAAGCCCTGCCCTCAGCCAGCCTTGAGTAAATAACCTCTCCCTCTAGCTCTGGGCCTGCAAACCCTGATGCACGCCCCTGCACTGGCTGGCAGCCTGGGGAGGTACAGGGCGAGCTAACAAGCTCAGGCAGTGCCTGCAGAGAGTCCATCTTTTCAAGCTATAGATGTTGGGAGTGATGGCTTTGGCTGTGGACACTTTGTGTCCCTGCCAATAGCTGCTTAACACAACTATGAGTTTATGCACCAGCAGCTTTAAACAATAGGCGAGGTCCTTCATGACCTCAGCTAAATCTTTAACCTGAGAAGGGGAGAGCAGCTTTAGTTTGGACAGGCACCTGCAGATTCAGGTATTTCAGTTGTTTTGGGTTTTTATTAAACAGCTGGTCTTGTCTTCTCTAGATATGAGTTTTTCTTGAGATATTCTGCATTTAATTATCAGCTGGGATAGGAGGCTTGCAAGCACAGCTGTTATTGCAACATTTCAGTGCTTTGACTTTCAGGCCCAGATGGAGTGAGCTGTGTAAAAATGAGGAATCAAAAGTAAAGCAAACTTTCTGAAACTTTCAAAGCCACTCGATGTGAGAAACAGGCTGGGGAGGATTAAGAGTGCACACTGCCCAGCTGAGCCGATGAGTCAGGGTGCTGCTCTGAAGTGGCACACGCTGTGGTACCCTGCCTCTGCACAAATGCCAAGAGGAAGGGCTCCTCCACAGCTTGCTGCTGTAAATCTCTGCAGTGCTGGGAAAGGATTTGGCTTGCCCTTACCTGGTCAAATAGCCTTAATTCTTTTCCAGGAGCCCATCACAGATAATGGCCTTGTTTGCAGAAGGAAGTATTTGGCTTTTGAATGTAGGCATGGGGATGGCATGGGCTCTTTAGCTTGGTTGCTGATCCTTTCATCAGCCCTGCTGCACAAATGGCCTCACAGCAAGCCAAAGGAAGGAATTAGTTTGGGGTAAGACAACACGTTTTTTGCCAGGCTGGTGTTAGCTCATTTTTCTCCCCCTGTTGGGGTGGCACAGGGCTCATGGGGCATTGCCATGGCAGGAAGGAGCAGCTGCAGGGCTGGGAAGGCAGGAGAGCAGTGCTGCTGCAAGATGGTTTAAGACACAAGAGAGAAGAGCCAAGGTGAGGTGCTGGCAGCCCTCCCGTGCTCACCAGCAAGGTGGCATGGTGGGAGCTGCCCTCCAAAAGAGCTTTTCTCTCCCTCTTAGTGCAGAGGGAGCCCAGGCAACTTGATGACACCAGAGCTTTAATTCCTAACCAGGTGGAATCAAGAAAGGTTAACTCCACCTCTGATGGCTTCCCCAAACCACAGAAAAGGATCTGAATCCAGATTTCCGTGGCTCATGCCCTAATGCCTGGACAAGCTTTCCCTTCTGGATGTAGGCATCTGGGAGCCAGACTCTCGTCTGCAGTGTCAGTGGCAAAGAATCAAACACCATGACAGCAAAGACAGCCTCAAGCACTTTTGCTTATCAGAATTAAACAGATTATCTCCTCAGGATAATATTTTATGAATGTAACTGTAACCCACCCCATCAATACCTACATTTACTAGCAGCTTCCTGTCAGGGGCTCCTGTTGCCGTGCACTGTGCAGGACATTGGCTGGCAATGCTCAGCTCCTGCCCCCAGTCATTCCTATCAGTTTAGGTGTTCCAGTTGTCTTCATCCTAATGCTGAATAAAGCCCAGGTCTCTATTTCCTTGTCAGCTGGTTACAGATAAGGGGAAAGGCATCCTGTCTCTCTTTGGGGGCCAAAGAATCCAGTCCACAAGCTTAAAGGAGTGGATTTCTAGGAAGACAGGATTTCAAACAGCTTTGTGAAGCTCTCCCTATTGCCTGTGCAAGAAAATAATCTCTTTGGCTGGCTCATCCCATATTAGCTTCCCAATTCATCCCCCCTACTCTTGAGCCAGGGCCATCCATACTTCATTAGATCACTGAGCCCTGTTGCACCTGCCATATACATGTTATTAGGTCACTGCTGATTAAATAATTCAGTCTCTCTGAAAAATTACAGTCCTCAAAAAAGTGGGTTATGTGCTGAGGCCAATCCTGTTTGCCTCAAGGAAGATCACTGCTCTCCTGCTTCTCCAGGGCACAGAAACAAGAACTCAGTTTCATTAATTTTCCCTGGAGAAACACCCAGCTAAATAATTATGTTCAGCTGTTGCCTAAACATGAGATTCATGCAGGCTACAACTCCTAAGCAGAATGCAGCAAGGAATGTCTTTCAATTTCTACTATAAAGCTGGATATGGTAGTCAATGCAGATGGGATGTTCCCATTTCTGATGGGACTATCGATATTGACTTTGTTTCCTCAGAGGATCACAGACTGGCTGAGGTTGGAAGGGATCTCTGGAAATCACATCAGTCAGGGTCACATAAACCTGGTTGCCCAGACCCACGTCCAAATGGCTTTTGAATATTTTCAAGAAGGGAATCTCTACAAACCTCTCACTGTGTTACCCTCACAGTGAAAAAGTGTTTCCTGATGTTCAGAGGGAACATCTTGTGCCTCAGCTTGTGCCCATTGCCTCTGGTCCTGCCACTGGGCACCTAATAGTCCCAAACATTCTGGGAGTCTCCTTTGAGAAGGTAAGCCTTGGTCCTAGAGGAAAGTATGAGACAAACAGGTTTATTCCTTTCCAATGGGTCCTTGGAAGTCACAGTTACTGAACCCTCCACCAGCAGAAGGACCTTTAGGTTCTTATACATTGAATATGATGCTTCAGGGTGGAGCAGTGCTGTTGGATGAGTATTGATAGCTGAACAACACTGGTGCCTATTTGCTCTCTCCTGGTATTGACTGTATTTCTTAAAGCTCCAGCTGTTGGAAGCAGGGGATTAAAAAAAGAGTAATCTTAACTTTAATTCAGAAAAACTGGTGGTCAAGAATTAAAAAGGGGCCCTGACTAAAAATTCAGGGGCCTGAAGTCACATTAAGCAAACTTCCCATTTAATTTTTAGATCTCACTGTTTTTAAGCTCACCTTATGGTTCTGAAAGCTGGATTCATAACTTTCAGTCACTGAGGCTTGTAACACTTTGGCCAACATGACACAGGGAAAGTGAAAATTAAACTTCTTTTAGGTAAAACTGTTTTTCCTTCTAATTTCTTAAGTTCCTAAAGAACTTCCACAATTTAATCTAGTTTTGCCACTTTGTGATGTGTATTGACTTTCGCAATTTAGTCAATCCAGACAGTGACAAAAGACCAGTCTCTCTGAGTACTGTGACTACCCTTGACCTGCACAGCTACTGCTTTAAACCTAACGTGCTTGCCTACAGCAAACTTACACATCCAGCAAACAAGTTCACATTTCCCTGTGTGTCACCCACTTTTACAGCAGTAAAAGCTGCATAATGAAACTACTGTCAGAAAGTAACAGCGACAAACACATACATCTAGGTTGAGGATTAACATTAATAACTTGTGCCCTTCTAACAGATGAGGGGATTATATGGTATCCTATTGTGTAGGCAGTGCATATACCAACCTCATTTCTTTTAGACAAAAGCTAAATTTGAGGCCTGAATTATTATTTCTTCCCTAATGATAAAAGACAGCTGCATAAGGCAAAATGTGCAGTGATGTCTGAGCACAAAAATGAGTGCAACTCTCAAAAGGCTTTGCAAAATTCAAAGAGGAGCAATAAATACTCCTATTTAAAGGAAGCAAAAATTGAGACATCCATTACTTTTATTAGAACTGATTTTTGTTATCTCACTCCTCTCCTGCCTTTGATCTCACTTCTTCTTCCTGAGACTAAATAGATTAGTCTGTTAATGAGACACCTCAGGATGTAAAATTACCTGCAAGATGGTTCTTCTCCTTGGGAGCTTCCCAAGCCCATGCTCAGAGGCACCATTACCATAAATTCCAGAGCAACTCACGAGCTTGGGATTTGCCTTCTCAGGAGATGACACAGTGATGCTGTTACCCAGGGGAGTGGAAATCAAAGAGCACAAGGTCAGAGGACAATTTTTATCCATCTGAAGAGACACCTTCTATCAGTGCTGTTTTCAGGAAGATACAAGCTTTCAGTCAGCTAAGGCCTGCCTCTCCAGCTCTCACAGAAACTTTTCAATGCAGTTCTCTGAAAAATGCAGTTACAGAATGTCCCTGCTATGGGGCAGGGTGGCTCACACATGCATCTGATGGTTATTCACAAATTCTCAATTCATTAGTATGATCCCACCATTACAGGATGCCAGCTGATGTTTGCAGGGCTGCCAGATAGAGGGGAAAAAGGAAAAAAGAAGTATAAACTCCTGGGTGTCATGATGCTGTATTTTAGAGTCACTGCTTTAGAAATGAGGTGACAACAAACTGGCTTCAATTTTGGCTACTGTACTACTATTCCAAAAAAAAAAAAAAAAAAAAAGAAGGTCCCAGAGAGAATCAACAAAACCAACTAAACCAACTAGAGACAAAGAAATGTCTGGAAGAAGACAGGCTGAACAGATTGGAATTCCTCTGTCTATACTGGAGAAAAAGAACACAGGAAAAGATAAAAAAAACCCCATATCAAATAATGAACTGGAAAAGGAAAAATAAATCAGAAACTTCTGTATATATGTCTGTATAGAGGTTATACTGCTGAGTGTGCATTACAAACAGAAATGGCTGTGGTCAGAAGTGAAGCAGAGGCTGGCCTTGAGCACACACTGCAGGTTCCAGGGATACCAGAAGAAACACCAGCATGTCAGCCAAGGCAGTGGTCAACCAAACTCTATTTGCTGAATTGTTTTTGACACCTTTAGGGCTCTTCCTTTTTCCTCTAACACTTTTTAGCACTGAATAATGTCAGAGTGACATCTTATATGAGATGGGCCTCCTCCAACCTGGAACTACAGCCCTGTGTCCTGTGCCAGTGTTGCAATTAGTCTCAAATATTATTATTTCTGTAACTTTTCCCAAACTATGTCATGCACTCTCAGGTTTCTCTGCTCAGTTGGAGCTGAGTGGAGGTTTCCACTGACCATTTCAATATTCAGCTTGCAGAGCTGCAAGTCTACAATAAGACCATGTCCATCCAGATGATGTGTCATAAAGTCCCCTCGCGTCATCACCTGTGGCCAAAGCCATTTCCAGAATCAACTAAATTAGAGCAAAGCTGTAAACCTAACCATACATTTCTACAGGAGAACAAAAGCAAGATGAGTCCCCCAGGCTATGGGCTGAAAGCAGGACCAGCCAGCAAGCACCTGTGCTTTGCTCAGCCTTTCCAGCTTGTTCTAAACCAAGCAAGTGCCAAATCTAGAAAACAAGGCAATGAATCAAACTAGAGAGAAGAGTAATAAAGTACAGCTGAGGATCCAACTCATTAAAATATGAATTAGGCTAAGTTAGATTTGTAACTAGGGTGGGGGAAATTAAACTGCACTTTTTTTCCTCACATTAGAGCTTACCTATGATTGTAAAATTCATAGCAGGAGAAAGATGCTGCTGGCTGGCCTGCACCTCAGCCCCTGCAGTCCACCACTAGCCCTGGAGTCTGCCACACTTGACCCAAACACCCATAACTTGTTTGCTCTCACTCTGACATTGTTCCAAGAGCACTTAATGGCCAGCTCTAATTGGGGCATGACATACCTGCAGCAGCAGTTTGAAAGGCTGTAAGAATAAATGCATATGTGTTACTATTTCCTCTAATACAAGTGACTGGGTGAGTGATTGGAGTATATAGATTGGAGTGAAACAGGAAGGTCAGTTCCAAATCAGAGCTCCTAAAAGGCCTGGGATGTCAGAAGTCCTGGGATTCTGGATCAAAGTTCCTGAGGATTTTTGTAGCATCAAATTCAAAAAGCACAGCCCTCCAAAAGGAGGGTTTTTTAATCCCAGGGGACATTTTGACTGATAGCTTCAGGTGACTGATCACTCTGGCTGCACTGGTTTCTTTAGCATCCAAACTGACACACACAAAAGGGAGTGGTTCTTCTGCTGACAGAGAATTGTGCCCCCAGTATGAACCACTGGGAGGGCAAATTGCTTTTGGAAGTGCACACCTCCTTCATCCTTCACCCAAGGTGATTACTCTGAAGGAAAATTGCTCTAAGAACTCATTAATGAAACAGGAACCCATTATTTCTGACCATGTATACAGTGTCCTTTACGAACAGCATGGGGATGGAAAACAAACCCAGGTGAGATCAGGTGCTGGCCTTTTCCCCCAGATAAGAGTGTGAAAACTGCAGCAAACAATGCAGGCTCTGTATCGGGCTGCTCAACACCGGTATCGCTGCCTTAACGCAACATGAACCTGTGACAGACATCACAACTTCTGAATTCCTCAAGTGACCTTCGAAGGGAATAGCTCATGTATCATGTGGCAGCCCTACCACAAGAGTCCTGGGAGCAAGGTGTCCAGTGGAGCATTTTTGAGCATGTTATTGTTTTGTATGAGCATAGAGCATCAGAGGCACGCTGACTTCGCTGCCCCCTTAGAAGCACTAGTACTTTCTGGACTCACACTTTCTCTCCATCATGGTCCTACCAGAGCTGACATACTGCCTCCTTCTCCTCTCTCCTCCTTGCTGGGCTCTGAATGCCATTTGCTGGTGGAGGGCCTGTGGCAGTGAGGCATTACCTGCACATTTACCAGCTGTTATACCCATGTTTTATTCAAAACCACAGCACACTGATGAGTTCCCTACATTAACCAAGGATGGCATGTAGAAAGACAACATTTCTTGTGGGATCAGCCTAGCCTAAGGAAGCAATCTCGCCCTCTCCTTCCCATCCTCTCTCCCTCCCACAAAAACCAGACTAGATGCAATATATAGCCTTAGTCGTGTCCAGCCCATCACATTTCTGATGCATAAAGCATCCTTAAAACATCCTCAGATAAGGTATTTTTCCTACCTTGTGCAATTTAAGTTAACAATCAATAAACATAAACCAACCTAGGATTTAACTGGAAATACTGATTCAGGATGTGGTAGGGGCACTACAGGGCTAACACATCTGGGGCACTGCTTCCAGATGTGTGCCCAAAGTGGTGGGTACTGAGGCAATACTGAGGACATGCCTGAGCAATGAGCTCACGTCCCCAAGGACTCCTGCTCCAAGGGATGCATTTGAGGGCACTGTAAAACAGGAGGAGTGAAGAGGCCACGAGGTGAAGGAGTTCTGATTTGGCTATGGGCTACAGATACCCAGGGATTCCACTTCTTTTTTAATTTTCCTTTATTGTGCTTTACTGCAGAATCCGTGTAAACATCCCACTGAAGCAGGTACGCTTGTAAAGCAGCACTACCTTAAAAAACAGATAAAAAAGGACTTTTGAAGCTTCTCCTACTCCTTTTCTTTCCCACTTCAACTAAGAACTTTTCTCTGGAGCAGGAAGACACATTTTTAATTTTTAAGAAAGATTATTGGGAACATGAATTTAAATACGGAGAGCCAATCTAGATTTGCATGAGGGCACCCCAGAGTACCATCTAATTGTAAAAACTAAGAATGGAGGAGCCATCTAAATCCATCCCACTGCCGATGGAGAATAGCTCCCCACAGGATATTTACAAGTTTTTAACGCCTTGGCCTTGTGCCTCACGTGCACCAGAGACATACTTCTAGGCCAATAAAACATCCCTTGTCATGGCTTAATGCTGGAAGAATTAATTTATCACTCATTATTTCCTCTTTTAAAGCTCTGCTCTTTGGATAGCTGTGACATAATTCTTAAAAACCACATTAGTTAAAGAGCAGAATACACTGTCCCCTCTGGCTCCCTGCCCACAAAGGCCAGCTATTCAAATGGTTTCCTTTTCCCAGCTTAATTTCAGCTCTTGCAGTTGGACAAGGGGCCAAACCCAGTGATCACAGGGATGCTAGGTGGAACACCTGGAGTCCTCTTGCAGGCCCTGTCTGGGCACCCTCCCACTAAGGGTCTGTTGGAGGCTGGGAACGGTTCTTCCTTCATGGAAATGAAAGGCTGTCCCTCTTTGGGCTAAATCAGGGAGTTACATCTGAATTCTGACAAAGCAAGGCCTGACAAAGCAAAGTTGACTTAACTGGAGCCTAAGGAAATGCGATTTCACTTAAATGAAATCTCTTGACTCCATCATGTACACACAGTCTCAATGTAAGTGATTTCATCTTTCAAAGCTGAAGGTCAGCCATTTCGACAGGGTATTTTTCCCACCGCGTGTCAGAGTTTCTGGTCTCCTGGAAGATCTGCACCATCAACATCCTATATGAACCACAAAAGCAAGGCAATTTGAACTCATTGGACACTTTTATTTTAATGGTAGCACCCAGCTTCATATCACATACATTTTCCAAAATTAGATGGGCATAGAATAGAACACTGTACGTTTTGCAGCTTACCACGGGGACAGTCTGCAGCTGTGAAAACAAATTACTTAAATCTGGCTATCTAATTTATATGTTAAAATTCAAATATATAATAGCCTTGGGGCATTTTTTTTAGATTAACAACAATAATGCTTGCAATACAACTTTTTTATATCAAAAAATCAGTAACAGAGTAAAACATAATGCATATGTTCATAGCACATATCAAGATAGCTGAAAAAAGCTTCAAAATACATAATCTCTTTTCAAAGTTACTAAATCACTAAGATTTACTTTTTTTCCTGAAAAAAATAGTTTACTCTTTAGTCAATGAAATATGTGGCGTCATGAACCAATGTATTTTCTTGTCAAGAACTGTGTATGCTGAACACCGAAAGGATGATGGTACTGGAAAATGGACATCCTTCATTTCCCAGCCAGCAACTTTTACAGGATCTCTTCCTCCTGATTTCCTCAGCTGGGAGGAAAGCAACCCATGCATCACCAACAGGCAATTTTCACATTATGCCCATCCTAAATGCTTCCTGTGAAGGGTTCCAAATCCCAACCATCCCTTTGTGGTCATTTTACCATGCAAAGCCTCATCACCCTATGCTGGCTAGCCATGGCAGTGTTTTCACATCAGAGACTGGTTTGGATTGGAAGGGACCTTGAAGATCATCTAGTTCCAACCCCCTGCTGTGGACAGGGACAGCTCTCACTGGATCAGGTTGCTCAAAGCCTCATCCAACCTGGCCCTGAATACTTCCAGGGATGGGGAAGCCACAATTTCTCTGGTAAGCTCTTCCAGTGTCTCAACACCTTCACAGTAAAGAGTTTCTTCCTTATATCTAATCCAAACCTCCCTTCTTTCAGCCTGAAGATGTTCCCTATTGTCCTATCACTAGATGTCCTTGTAAAAAGTCCCTCCCCAGCTCTCTTGTAGCCCCTTTAGGGACTCAAAGGTGCTATAAGGTCTCCCCAGAGCCTTCTCCAGGCTGAACAACCTGAACTCAGCTTGTCTTCACAGGAGAGGTGGTCCAGCCCTCTGATCATAGCCAAACAAATTCCTCTCCCTGATGTGGATACAGAATTCCCAGCAGCAAAACTACTGCCATTCAGTCTGAAGATAATATTTTGACTTTAACAGGATATCCAACAATTTACCAGTAACAAGGCTGCATTGACTAAAAATTTACACTTTTGTTACATCATCAAAACTCTCTGGAAGAGCGAACCAAGGACGTTCTGAAAAGTTGGTAATCTTCCCACTGCATCCTAGTATAAAATTAATAACTAGGAGAAGGACATTGATGCTTAAGGATTAATGTGTGTTCACAGGTAGTTTGTTTAATAAAGGAATGCCTTAGAAATGGAAACTGTTTGCCTTGCTTAATTACCAGGTCATTATTTATTTTGAAAGGCTCATATAAAAATGGCTTATCTACAAAGACAACCAGTCACTACACTTAGCTGGGCATTTTTCTTTTTTCACCACAGAATTACCATAGATTGAAATAAATACAGGTATCAGGTGATATGAATGTTAACAGCTCCATAAAGAAATCCATGAAGAAAAGGAAGACATGTGAGTGCACACTTAGACCCACACTGAGGAAGATCCTTATCTGCTCTGCCTAGCCCTGTGCTGCAGACAAAAATATTTAATTGCTCAGTGAAGACTTGAAAAGAGGCACCAGGATCATGGTCAGCATATCCTCTCAGATGCAAGGACACTGTGCTCCAGCTCCTGTTCCCACTTACCCTCTCTTGCTAGGCATGTGGTGCTCTGCCCAAGTACCTACAGAAACTATGAACTGAGAACAGTGAGAGCTCATGCATGGGAACATGATCTTGCTCCTTGGTCAGGCTGGCAGCTGGGGCAGGCAGACCTTAGTTGCTGTTCTGGGTCAGGCATGCCAGAGGCTTAAAGCTGATCACTCACCTGTAGCTTGAGAAAGCACCCTGAGCATTAAGCCTGTGAGGTCTCCCTTTCTGACCAAACGGTTTTGGATGTAGGAGCATCTCCATCCAAAGTTTGAGAAAGTAAAGGTTTCTGCAAGAAATTATGATTTTGCTACATCCACATTTATCTAAAAGAAAGACAATTTTGAAGAAAATCTGTAAAACTGGATTTAGAAGTAAATCTGGACCAGCCAGGGCCTGTTAACAGTAGCCAGGAGCACAGCTTCATAGAGCAACTGCCAGAAGCACTGTCATAGCTTCATGATGCCTCCTCCTCTCCTCAGAATTCTAACAGCTTCCCAAGAACAGCCACACTTTTCCATTTTGTGTGGGCTATCATAAATGCTTAGCCATTGAGACATACAGAAGAGTAACCTCCTGCATCATATGTATAACACATCGACACCTCTCCTTGAATATTTCACTTTACTGATGTGTGAAGTAGTGCATCCTTATCATAGCTGACTTTTCACCAAAAAGAATACAAATCAACTCATATTCCCATCATTGAAGCTGAGTGGGGTATTTGATTGCAATGCTAAAAGTGCAGGGATTGTTAAATACTTTTCTGTATTAATCCAGTGGTGAAGTAACAGCCAAGCAATATTTCATTGTTGGCTAAGCAAGTATCATAGTTTCCAGTGAATGAAAAAACCTCCTGGATTTTAGTAGCAAGATATTTGAAAACAACAGTATAAAACAGACTCTTCCACTCTTCCCTTGAACAGCATCTATTCCATGAATAACTCAGGTGAAATAAAGGGGAGATTATTTCAAAGGAAGCTCCTTTCAAACATGAAAAACTCATTCACTGCCTTAAAAATGCAATGTGCACACTTCTTTGTAATAATTTAAAAGCTTTCCTTAAAAAATCACCCATAAAAGAAAAAACATGTGTGCCATAAGATTATTTCGTATGAAATAGTAAGGGCTTATTAACCAAATGACAATGTATGAACTAAAAAGCAAACAGGGTAAGCACTTAACCTCATTAAATCTCAGGAATGACTCAGTAGTATTATGAACAAATGAAATAAATGATGAGAAATTCTCAACAAAACCACTATTAGCAAGAGAGCAGCAGCTCTTTTGCAGCTTCCCAGAAAAGCTTGCATTCCTCACATTTTGTCACTGACCAGGAATGACCATCTGACCCCAGCTATGTAACAGTCACATGAGAGAAGTCTCAAATCCAGAAGTACAGTTGTTTTTTGTTGACATAGTGATCTTTAGTTGAATCAAAACTAGTGTATTACAAAAACAGACTTTCAGTAACAATTCTGCAAATGCTTATTTTCACCTGCAGACTTCTGGATTTGCGTCCCCCATCCACATTCCTTTCAGCAAAAGTAGACTGTTTCCTTATCACTTTAAACACTCCCAGTGATGCCTTTCTTATCTCTCAACAAAACTTTTGGCTGCTCTGATGCCCTCTGATATGCCTCGGCAGCCATTCCATGACACACCCCGAGGAGAGGTTATCCAGCTGCTTCAAACCTGCTCCTCCTTCCTCTTCAGCCTCAGGGTCATCCTACAGCTAAAGGGAGGAAGCATCACACCCACAAGAGTGACACAATTGCTGCACTGTTTCTGCAAGGGGAACACATATGCTGAGGTCAGTGAGACATGGTCAGTGTCATGTTTTAGGTGGACAACAGGTAGGTGACCTCCCCTTGCAGTAAAGCACCTGTGGTGGGAGCAGGGCTGACATTATTATGTGTGAAGTCACCCAACCCAAGGTATTGCCCCAGGAAATAAAGAAACATTAGTTAGCCAGCTTCCACTGCAAGAACTGAAACCAAAGCCACCAACCACTGCATCCATGGAAAAATCCCCACGGTATTCAGCTGGACCTGGATCAAACGCAGGTTAAACATTAATCTTTGCTTCTTCTCTTAGAAAACAGATGGGCATTAGCAGCTTTCTCCTATCAGTAGCATCTCCACTGACGTGCAAAGGAACCCTAACAAAAGCCTGCAGTAAAAGGCAATTGCTTCCATCTCACATTTTATAGCCTCATACATAGCACTCTTGCTGTCTTTCCTCTTCTGGAAGTATAGTTCTTCTCCTTAAAACAAACCAGCAGCTATTAAGACAACAAAGCAGACTAATACAAATGTACATAGAATAGCTTTTATAAAAATGCCCTGAATGCATTTTTAACCTCTTGTTAGAAATACACTGTTGGTTAAAGAAAAAAAAGAAAAGAAAATAGTTATACACCAGCCATCTCGAACATGCTAAAGGAATGCAGAGACACTGGTAGTTGCAAGCAAGTGCTCAAATACTGGTGATTAGAAACAGCTGTAGCTCAAAAAGATATTTTTTTTCCTAATTTTCAAAATAATTATATTTTAGTATTTTTTACCGTTCTCCTATATGATTTTAACTAATAAAATACAAGTTCTCTAACATTAAAATACATCCGTGATTGCATAATAAACAGTACTAAGAAAATAATTATTTGACATGTGATTGAGGATAAAGATTCTGTACATCTTGCAAGTTCTATTCCTATGGTATGTTAAATCCACAGGTACTCTACAACAATACAATCCTACAGGAATCAGTAACATCCAGATGCGCATCTCAGAGGGTGAGTTATCAATTTAAGCAAGAATTCAGGAATGCTGTACCTCTTAATGATCGGGGCAGAAGGTGCTGCCAAAACACATATAAATCAGGAATTCTTTAGATAAATAAAATACTCTCCGGTTATTCGTTTCAGTGATAAACTGCATTTACACATTAGGCTGGGAAGGGGGAGGAAAGAAGGCAAAGCATCCCCCACGCAGAAATATTCCACGGTCAGGTATTTGTTTCCTGTACCTTCCTCACCTGCAAAGGCAAAATGTGCGTGATGGGGTGAAGAGAGAGCCAGTAAGGCCAGTCCTCCCCAGTGCCTTGGCAGAGACCCTGCTGAGCTGCACAGAACTCCTCTCCTTGCAAAGCTGCAGAACACTGCTCTGCTCCTGCTCATGCACAGCCGTGTCACAAGACGGTGACAGGACGCAGCTGCTCCAGCTGTGTTTCCAAGGCAATTCGTTCCTTGTGAACCTCCTGCAGGAGAAGAGGTGTGTTAGAACTTTTGGGATGCTCACGTGGCACCACCCTGCTCCAGTAAACGGCAGCCAGGCAGACCCCCCATGAAAGGGCTCCCTGCAGGTATGGGAGCTGAGCTGGACTACAGCTCCTCCAGGGTCTGCCTCCCCATCTGGGCAGGCTCAGAGCCCCAGCATGGGAGTGCACTTGAACCCCTAAGCCTCAGTGCAAGATGTGCCCAAGGAGTGCCCATCAAGTCTTCTGGTCTCCATAAAAACAGCAGAGCTCTGCTCTATCAGAAAGCTTCCAGACAGCAATATAACTTGAAGGACAAGTTCTGTTTTTTTCTCTTGTGAGAACTTAGGCAAACTTCTCTGTCTTTCTCTGCTTTGTCTTTCTCTGTTTTCTCTCTGTCTTTCTCCTGTAAAAGACAGGTAACAGCACTGGCCTGCTGAAAATGGAAGCAAGTAAGACCTGGCCTAAGGAATGATGGCATTGGGCTGTCATTAAAAGCTTTCATCTCTGTGCTTTTTTCAATTACTGTCCTGTATTTTGCTCTGATTTCACTACTGCTGGAGGTGACACGTAACTGATTGCCGGGAGCTTTGTCACTGATTTTCAATGTATTCCTTACCTTCAGCTGCTGCTGGAGCTCACTGTTCAACCTGG
This sequence comes from Erpornis zantholeuca, assembly GCA_013400515.1. Taxonomy (NCBI): domain Eukaryota; kingdom Metazoa; phylum Chordata; class Aves; order Passeriformes; family Timaliidae; genus Erpornis; species Erpornis zantholeuca. The sequence continues at coordinate 115,944 of VZTN01032719.1, read as the reverse complement.
CGAGCACAGCATTGGCTTCTTTGTTTTTTCGTATAGCAGTCTGAATAGCCCTTTTCTGCTTGGAAGACTGTCTGCCAGACAGATAAATACAAAACATTTCAATTAGGAGCCTCAACACTGGCTGATGCCAGAAGAGCACCCACCCATTCTATGTAACTCTCTGTACCCTGGACTTCGCTTCAAAGACAGGGTAGAAACTACAGATTTAAGAGAAGAAAAATGTAACACTGAAATGAGATGGATGAGTCAGGTGGAGTATTTGAAACTTGTTAACCTGAATGACAGAAATATTTTAGGCTGTCTCAATTATTTCAAAATCACTGCATTCTCATTGAGCTTAAGAATGATCCCTGCACAGCTGTGCTTATTGCAGCATCTTTGCATTAGCTGTTTTCAGACATTTGTAGAGTTTAAAGAGTCAAGAGTGGTTAACAGAAAATAAAAAAAATCATTCTATACAGAAAGAAAGGACATTGGCATGGAAATGCTGTCTCAGATTTTTGCTGATTCCGGTGTTTCTTTACTTCAAAAATTAATACTTCTTTTATTCAAAGCAGTCATTTCCACCAAAACCACCTGACATCACAAATAGGAAGATGATTGATGGACTTCCCTCAGCTCTTTTGCTACTAAAATAAAGGACATATCTTTTTTATTTTAAGAACTTACTTTATTAATTAAGAATTTTTATTACTTCATAGCCTGTGGTAACTGGTCTGGAGGAAATGACAGCTATGCAAACAGGTATAAAAAGAGACAGCTGTACATAAGGACCAACCTATTCAAAGCAAGAGAGATAACAGCAAAAAAGAAAGGAAATACAAAAAATACTGACTGAATATCCAAGCTCCTTTCCAAATAGATTATTTTAAAGTTTTACATGAGGCAACAAGAGCTCTTTAATGCCAGATTTGATCTAAAACAGATACCCTGTTTAAATATGTTCCAGTGGCATGCAGTCCCCATTAGTTCTTCTCTCTTAACAGAGCTGATGGCACTGATTTTTGCAATAGACTCTTTCTCACAGCACAGTGACAGGACTTTATGCTGTTTTCTTCCAGTGAACTGTCAGTTTTCTGCTTCACTATTTTGCTGCAAACTACTCTCCATAGGCTATAAAGTAATAAATGATAGGAAAAAAAAAATAAAAGCAGGGCAATATATGTCTGTGGCCACTTTAACATTTTAGGAAAGATATAGACAAGACAGGATTGAGATGTTAACAAATGCTGTTATCTTTGAACCACTATGGAATTTGTACTCCCAAAGCACAAAATAGTACTTTAAGAGCATCCTAGGAGTCTTATTACTTATTCTAATCTCCAGTTATGCAACACTGATTCAGTCTACTGATAAACAGTTTGCCAAAAAATATTCAATTGATTTGGGCAGCTTGATTGTGTTTCAGATGGAATCAGATGTCTTTGCAAGGCCCTGGATGAAGGTGGGGTATAATGCTTGCACAGTGCTTCAGCTGTGGGAGATGTACAGACCCAGTAGGGTTTCAAGTGCCTTCACTTACCATTTATACAGCCCCTTCTCCACCACTATTAAATACACATGGAGTGAAATCCCTATAAGTCTTTGTTGCTGGCAGCTTTGACAGCTGTATTTATGAGAGCAAATAACCCATGTTGGGTTTGGCCATTATCGGACGGACCACAAGTGGTTTGTGGCTCAATTCACACCAGTGGCAAGCCCGAGGAAATATCACAAGGATATGACCAACATCAAGCATTTCATGACTCAGCCTCCTGGGCATTTATTTGGTCATATCTGTCCACATGAAGGAGCAAAATTCCAGAAGACACATGCAAGGCAGAAACACCCACCCTCACATATAAAAAGAGTTGTGTTAGAGATGTTAGTGTTAGAGATGGTTGAACAGCTAGGCTTGCTCTACAGCCATGTCTACCAGGTACAGAAGTAGGACACCTCTGAAGAGGTTATCTACCTATAAATACCACTGACAGTCACTACAGGCTTAGCCTGCATTTGAGAAGACTGATGTAGATTTCAGAGACCTGTATCTCGTGAAGCATTCTCAGAAACAGAACTATTAAGCAGAAAATTATGCAAAGAGCAAACCCTGCTACATCAGATCTCATACTGCAGTTTGGCATGCTTGGTACAGGTTTTTACTTTTGGACTGGGAGGTGAGGCTTGACTGCTGGCAGGGAAGAAGTCACATTTATAGTGGGAGAAAGCTCGGGGGTCTCCAGCCCTTGTGCCTCCGTCCGGAGCTTCCTGCGGGCGGGTTTGGAGGGTGGCTGAGCAAGAACAACCTCCTGAAAGGAAAAAGCACAGCAACATTAAGTCAGGCCATATGTGTCCCATCATTAGGCTGGAGAATACTTGTGACACATAAATTGCTGACAGCTGGTTAAGATTTCATAATTTAAAGAGGTACAGAGCTTAATTCAAATTTGGTAATAGCCTCTCAGGTTTCTGACTTTGAAAAAGGAATAACTCCTGCACTCCCTTCATGAATGAAAGGGTGTTTTGCCTTCATCTGGAAGACAGGCTCTTCAGAACTGGGTTATATAGCTTAGTGTGCACTGGGTGGAGGTGGAGGGAGGGGTATAAATACATGTAATAGCCCCCAGTTGACCCAAAAGCACTAAAAACAGAATAAGACTTATTTTTGACTATGCTCAGTTGGAAAGACTCAATAATCAATTGCTTGCATCCCAGTTTACTGCCTCACATGTCTGGCATGAAGCCTCCTCCTTCTCCCTTCCTGTCTCACATGAAGCAACACTGAATATAGTTTTGAAATAGAAATAAATGAAATTATCCATGAAGAATTAACATGTGGGAAGCATAGAAACCCAGCTATTTCTCTTGATAAGTTACATCAAAGAAATAGTTTGGGCTTTCTAGGTAAAACAGAGTCTTGGATTTTATGACTTCAGTGGTAAGAAGTGTTTTCATTATTATAAATTAAGACAGCCTTTCTTTTTCATTGAGAAGTAGTTTTACCACCTTATAGCTGATTTAAATTATAAATATAAATATATTTCTCTTCAGTGTATTTTATTATTAGATCTCTTTTACAAGTGATATAACTATTACTACCTCATTTCATGAATGAGAAAGCTAGGACTCAAAAAGTTGAATTGACTTGAGAAAGATTTTTTCAGCATCACAGACAAAACCAAAGACCAATTTTCACTACCACACATTTTACTGGGCTAGATTATCTTCACTACTGTGTTTTGGCCAAATGTTAATAAAATAAGAAAAAAATTAATGGGGAAACATTTAATGACAAAGCAATTACAAGGAAAAAAGCAACACTGTAGTAAGCAGCCTGACTCACAAGAAGAGACTACGAGTGATACAAAATGTAACCAATTTTGTTGGTTAACCATCAATCACTCACATTAGAAGGGTTGCAATTATTAAAAGAATTTGAATTATAAAGAAAAAGGTTTAAACGTTAAAAAACAGTTCTGTAACTACTGCAAAAAAATCTAAAAATATTATCAGATGTTCTGATCAGGACATCAGCACATCATGACTGCACAGATCTCTGGCAATGCCATGCTCTCAAATCCCCTGCACAGGCACAGCTCCCTGCAAACACACCACGCACAGCAAGGGAGGAACTTGCACATGCCTTCCACAACTACAATGCCAAGCACACCATCCCAGCCTACCCTAAACTGCCCAAACCCTACCAAATCCATAGGATAAATCCCTCTTCCCTTCCAAAGACAATACTGTAAGCAATGGTCCAATACCTAAAAGCAGATCCCTCTGCAGGGGCTCTTTGGCTGGCTGCTGCTGGTGCTGGCTTTGGAAGGTGGGTCAGCACTGCAACAGCCACCTGCCTCCCACACCCCACAGCCTGGGGCTTTGATGCTTTTTAGGCAGGATGAGGGTCAGCAGGAAGTAGGCAGGCCACAAGGATTTCACTTGCCCAGCAGGGCTCCAAAGCAGAGCAAGGAAGAAGCAGGGCCAAGCTCAAGTAACACATGATGAGCACCAGCAGAGCAAGGACGCTGCCCAGAAAGCCCTGTCACATACAGAAAAGGGTGACACTGGACATTTGCCTGTGCCCCCTGCTACAGTAAGAAGTGTGATGGTGCTCGCTGGGCAAGGTACATACTCCATCCAGCAGCTGCCAGAAGTTCTTGGTTGGGCTGAGTAGATGTCTTGCAGGTGCTCTCTGGCTGCAGGAGGGGCCAGAGTGGGGAGGATCTGTATTTGCCCCTGTCCAAACCTGTTCTGGCTGGGTCTGGTGGAAGGAGGTGGTCAGAGCATGACCAGAAGAGGAAAAATGCTCACAGCCACTGCTAAGGCCACTCCATCCCTAAGCAAGGCCCTTTGAAGTGTGCCATTTTAATTTCAGTGCTTACTTTATACAAATGATAGGCTCATACAAAAACATACTAGAAACTGCACATCCCTCCCAGTCTATGTACATTTAGTGGCAGATCCTGACCTCTAGCAAGCAGGTGTGTTTACATAAAAATCAAATCCTCAATAACTGAAATCAAGCAGTGCATCACAATTTGGAGGAACTACACTGAGATGGGTTGAGTACAATCAAACTCTTTTTTGTTTTCCCTATGGCTCCATAAGCCCCAACTGATTTGAAATAAATGGCAAGCTGCCTCTCTCAAAGCACATGCATCAATCTATATGTACTAAAAGGTTTCTTAATGATTTATCCAAGCTGATGTCACTCATGATCACAGTTCTCTCCAGCATCTTGACCTCCAGAGAAGGTAAACATGTAAAAACATAATCCTAACCCTCTGTTTAATTCATTTTAAACTTAAAACAACCACATTTGTTGATGAAGGCCAGTCACTCTATAATGGTAAAACGTGTGCAGATCTCACCTTTTTTGCTGAACTGTTTTCTTCTGCCTGTGATGGGGGTCTGTTCATCTGAGGATGTAATTCAACCTCAGATGGTTGCTCTGTCTGCAACAACAAATCAGTCATTGCTACACCCTGAAAATGACTAGCAGTCACATACAATAAAGTCAATGAAAGGAAATGTTACACACAAAAGAAAAGTTACTTTAACAACTCAAAAGTAGGGGAAATGGAGATCTAGGGTGACAGCTGAATGGATGACATATGTCTTTTGCAGATTTTTAATATTCTTGCATTTTATTGTGCTGGGAAAACAGGAGAAAAGTTTTTTAGTGAAGCATTAGGAACCATGTCTCTGAATGTAAACAATCTAGTACCCAGAATTTCTTCTATAGTTACCATTATGGCCTAAATATTCAGATAAAAACTAAGAGAGTAGAAAAAAGCTAGAAAGATCTTGGATATGCCCTGTTGCCTTATTATCACCTGAAACTGATGAAAATTCATAGGAGTAAGCCTCTGTCTTTGAAGTTTGCGAGGCTGGAGTGACAAAGCCTGAATCATACCAAAAATTCCAGCAAAGTTACTGAAAACACAAGTCATAAAAAAGCAGACAAGTCTTCCCTCCTCCCTTCTCACATTTCAAACAGAAACCCAGCTGAACACTCACCACCCAGACCTACACATCTGCAAAGCAAAACACCTGATTCCCAACATATCTGACTGAGAAGCAAATTAAAATAGAAGGTTAATCCCTTGCTTTTGCCTCTCATGAAAGCTTTCTGTACCTTTTGATTTCCTCCACCAGGACAGGGCACAGCACTGGGGAGGGTGCAAAGGATTTAGAGCTGCCTGTCCCCAGGTGCACAGCAGCAAACATGGTTATTTATTATAATGGCTATTTATTATAAACATGGTGTGGCTGTTTTCTGTCCAGAAGGTAAGGGTTGGCTCTCCAAGACAGGGAAGGCAGGCAGGAGCAGAGGCTGAGGGCACCTGGCACTGACAGACAGCCTCTTCTCCTCTTTCCCAGCTTCTGCCAAGTTGGAGCCATGCTGGCAGTGGCCCCCAGGCAGGAAGGGCAATCTGCCATCCCACTCCCTCCTCAAACAAGCCTTGTTTATACACAGGTGAAAGCCTGTGCTTAAAACCAAGTCCAAAGCAAACCTCAAACTTTTAAGGGGCCAGGATTTTAGCCATAATAATAATTTGTTGCACACCAAAGAACGTAACTCGCTGTTGCCAAGAGGCTTCTACATAGGCTCATCAAGGTCTGTAGAGTCACAGGTTTCCAAGTGCTTAATTCTAAATTAAATAAAAACAACTGAAAGCACAGAATTTGGTGTCTTTAAAAAGGAGGAACTTTTCCATACCATTTTCATTTCTTCCATAATAATCACAATAAGAGCTGTAGAGAAGGGGGCAGGGGAAATTTGTCTCTGTAGTACTGCTCTTCTCCAACCACACAGTATCAAACGTGTGCACAGAGGAGGAAGTTTTGAAAGTAATTTTTTTAAAACACGTGTGAAATTCCTCAGGAGAGAGGAAAAAGGTATTTTGACTGACAAGATTTCTCTCCCACCCTTTTTTAAGTGTGCTACATCCGTAGTGTTACCTGATGGCTAAAACCCCCCCAAAGAACCCCTCACGCTGTAATCTTTCCAGTATTTGAATATTAATATCTTAATTTTTTTTTATTTTAATAACTATTGGATGTTAACATTTGAATTTTGAAAGCCTTTTATATATTGAAGGGCTTCCTCTGTAAATGTAGATTTCTGATCAAACAGAGTGAAATGGAAAAAAGCAATCTTTTTTTGTGTGGTTATAAAAACCAAAGACCTTTAAAAGTCCACTGAATGCAACAGAACATTTCTTTACCAGCAAGCTGAATAGCCCATAACCTCCCTGATTTCTACAACTGCTTTTTATACATTTGAAAGAAATGAAGACTCTAAGCACAGCTAACAGTAGCCTGGCAAAGTCCACAAGGGTTTCATGCTTGACTGGGGGATGGCGAAGCTCAAATAATGAAAAGAACCGCACAGTAAGTTTGGGCCACATCAATCTGACAACCATTTCATTCATTTAGGGACAGCAAGAGTAAACCCAGCCCTTCAGAGAGACATGTAACACACACACTAAAACATCTTCATGGTATAGCTTTGCTGCACAATACACAACGGTGCCAGGGTACAGGAGAGACAGTTCTTAATGACCTTTCCTGGGCAGGGAGCACTGCCTTAACCTGGCCAGGCAGGCGGTTTCTGGTGCTCACGCTCCTGTTGGAGCCTACACTAAACCTTGCATCAAAAGCAAAAATATATTCACTTATTCCACAGAATGGAGAGGGAAAAAAAAAACCAAACCTGATCAACTCCATGTTATTTATGTATAGATAAAGACAAGCAGCTTTTGAAGAGCTGGTGTGTTCCAACAGTGTAGAAGTAACTGAATAGATTGGTATTCTACAATGTCAGTTTCGAATAATCAGAAAAATTGACATTGCTGTCAGATAAGGGGCCCAAAGGGGAAAGAAAAAATTAAAAGAAAAAAAACAGAACCCAAACTTTTACTTTTGCAGAACTACCCTCTCTTTTTTCCTTTTTTTTTTTTNACAGAAATTCCTCTTTTTTTTTTTTTTTTTTTTTTTTTTTTTTTTTTTTTTTATGGTCTCATTGCAGGAGAATACTGTTTTAAACCAAAGGGAACTGAAAAGGGAAAAAAGGTGTTCTGGTGAAAGCAAATACAAATTGTGGCAAAAGGGTATGCCAAAAAGGGTAAGATTTCAAAATCTCTGAGAGCAAGACACATTTTTTGCAAGCCGAGTGTTGTGATGAATCTGTCAGGCACAGCCCCTGCTCAGGGCTGTGGTACCTGCTGGCTGAGGCTGGCTCACTGGGCTGGCCACGTCTCCCTGCTGCCAGGACATGAGGATGGCAAAGTTTGGCAGCCAGCGGCACAGGGGCTGGTAAAAATAAAGAAATAACTACATCTGACCAAAAACAAAACCCAAACAAAATAAAACAAAAACCACAAAAAAACCACCCCCAACCCTAGTTCTGCGTAAGGAATAAAACCCAGTGGCTGCCGTGTCCCTAAGCTGCCACCTAGTGGCACGTGGGACATGCCATTGCTGAGTGCCTGGCACACACATCGTGCAGAGGTTTGCTGCTGCAGCCAACCCAACAGAGTCCTCCCTGAGAGGCTTTATGAACACAACTGCAAGGTGATGCCTCCCCACACAGATTTTAAATGAAAAATAAGTCAGTATTTATAGCCTTCTGGTATTGGGCAGAGAGAGCCTGGCTCAACAATTCTCTGGTCCTATACTGGAGTACAAGGAAAAGGAGATCCTTCAGGAGTAGCTGACGTGAGCTCCCTTTAGCTCTTCATCATTTTAATACCATGCTTAGCATAGGCTGCAGTCAACTCATTCAGAAACAAGGCAATAAAGTACTTCCCTCCAATCACAGAAATGTCTTAAAATTTTCACACATCCTGGCACAATTATATTTGGGTTTAAATTCTTCACCGTCGGTTTATTAATTATACATTATGCAATATGGTCTTCCAAAGGAAACTCTATTTATGGCTGTGGATAAGTGCTTTGCTGGAGGTGTCTCACACCCTCAGAATGACTGACATTGGGAATGCTGCTGTGCTGGCTGATATGGCTGCTAACACACCCAGGGTAACAGGACATGGGCAAAGAATACTCTGGTCATCTGCACTATCAGCAGGGCAGAGCCTGCAGACCAGGCCTAAGGGTATCTTGATTTTGGGAAGCAGGGTAAGTGACCACAGAAAAGAGCAAGAGAGTGTCCTATTCCAAATCTCCTAAAGAGATTCCCTTTGCAGAGAAACAGTTTAGAATTGTCTAACCAGTCCAGTTATTAACAGACAATATCTCCTGTTTCATCAGCACAGCCTCAAATTTTCTAGGAATAGCCATACCCTTCTCATTCTTCCAGGCAGAAGGTAGAACTGACCAATAAAGTTTCTGTGCAATGGCCAGACAGAGCCCTACCTGCAGCCTATGGCCAACACTGAGCATTAGGACAAATAATTCCTCATCATTAAGGAGAATATTAGGACTTGCAAATGCTCATTATTTCATCACCATGATCCCTGACCAGCCATTCTTATTCTCCTCACTGCTCCATGTGGCAATACTTAACAGTACCTTTCTAAAAGAATATGTAATGCTCACTCGAGCCCTGAGTGCTTCGAAAGCCTCAGATGAAAGATTTTCATAACCATAAGAGAACACAGTATCTTAACAACCGGTTCTTTGCTTACATTTCCAGTTCTTTTGCTTTGCAGTGCTGGATTATGTGTAGATTTCACACCCACTTTTCAAGACAATCCGTAACTGATCTTCCAGAACAGAAGATCTACACCAAGCTTTTGAGTTTCTGTTACCTGATAGCCTTTTTTGCAAGAGGTGAAGTATATATATTCAATCATTCCCACAATTCAATTTCACCCACACTTACACTGCAGACTAACTTTACACATGGAGATAGTCAGTCCCATTGTAGTCACTGGTACTACTCACAGAAATGAAATTATCTCTGTGCATTCATTGAAGTAGCCCATAATCATTACCTATATAGTGCACTGATTAGCTTCTCAAAAAAAGTATTCTGTAAGAAAAAGTAGGATACTAAATATGCTTAATGCTCTGCATGTGCCCATTGCAATCTTCTACCATATCTACGTAAGTTCATTTAAGAGGTATTTTGCTCCTTTCTAAACACTCATATTTTTGTGCTTAAAGCCAATTTCTGGGAAGTTGAGACATCTCAATTCCAGTTTGTCCTGCATCCCACACTGAACCATCAATTCTTTTTATTGCTCATTACAAAAACTGAAAATGGTAAGACAGAAAAAAACCCCACAGGGATGCAAATGCAACAAGCTGCCAGGGTCTTAGTGTGCTGCCTGCTTTCTCAGCACTGCGCAGCCCTGAAGTTTTGGTAAGCTTTTTCTTTCCCTGAGCTATCTGAGGGCTGGTGATAAGGTTGAGGAGAAAGGCAGTAAATACAAACAAATTGCTGCAATGTTCAGCTCATTCACAAGGAAAGAATAGGACCCAGATGGAAGCATTAACAATCTGTTTTAATACTTCAACTTCCACAAAACCAGATTAACGTAAGCTAGAAAGGCATATGTGCATTCCACTGGAGATACAGACATCGGGTTCTTAGCTCCTTTTTTTGTTGTTATGAGAAATGTGAAGCCAAATTAAAAAATTGTTACAACACATTTTAATTAAGATACTTGCCTTCTTCTACTCTTCCAGAAATGTCTTTAGAAAGGATTTTACAGCATCCATCAACTACTCCTCAAATTCAAATTTAACTGTGCTACTTTCCACCACTTCTTAAACTGTAATTTATTTTGTCTGGCTGTCTTAGATTTAATATATAATTTTCATGAGAGGAAGATAATCCATTTGTATTACATTAAAGTGGCAGATGGCAAAATCTTTCATGTTATAGAAGACTTTCAGTTTCATTGCTGTTACAGGCTTCTTCAGTACCTATTGCATGGCTTATACAACATATGTTATTCTGCAGCCAAAACCGTGGAGATGATAAAAAAAAAAACCCCAACCTTTCCTTGCACAGTAATTGTAAATGCAAGCTAAAAAAGTATTCCTTTCATTTAATATAAAATAGTTGTTTGGTAGAGTACCATCATGTATAAAATTGCATGGTGCCAAAAGCGAAATTTTCACTTTTTTTTTGGGGGGGGGTGTGGGTGTAATTTTTATTTATGTAACAGAAAAGTTCCTTCCTGTAAAATTCCTGGTGTCCTCCAGCACCTGAAATTCCTCATCTAATTTTACAGAATAAAGGAATGCTTGAGTATTTTCTCCAAACAACCTTGTAAGCAAGGCCAGCCCCATCCTCCCTGTATCTCTGCTCTAGCCAAAGGCACTGGTGTGGGGGGGATGCTTGGACCACCTCCCAGCACAGAGCCTGCACGTGGCCATCCTGCTCTGGAGGCCCAGAGGTCTCAGCAGCACAGATGGGCATCCTTCCCCACCTCTTGGCCCCAGCATGGACACGTGTAATTGATGGCTACAAACCCAGCCTGAGCACACCCCACACTCGTGGCTCTCCATGGATTCAGCAGGACATGGAGGCATTGTTAGTAGAGACAAATTCTTGAAATGGGCCCCAGTTTTCACTTGTCATTCTGGATGATGAATGGCCAAAAAGCTTCAAGGAGTTATGAAGTATCAAGTAACATTTGGAGAGCAGAGCATTCAATACATTAAAAAGAATAATATCTTTGCTTTCGAACACCTCCAGGTGCTGTGACTGGGCAGGGTGACCCACCCATCATCCCTCTCAGTGCTTCATTTCCAGGATTTCACCAAATCAATAATATCTAATGGTAATGATGGCCACTAAATTGGGCCAACAGCCCGATTCTGAGCTTGTATAACACAGTGAGATTTTAATCTTCGGAGTTGTGCTGTACTCAGGGCACTTCAGTTTGAAAATGTTAACGCTGCCTACCTACTCTACTTCACTTGAATGCTTTGCCTTCACCCGTAATTTTTTCAGTGCCTGCCAAAACTGCCAGCATGGAATCAGTGGGAAAAACACATCCCAAGGTCTCCAGAAAGAAAAGTACAGCACAAACCAGTGTGAATTTACAAAACCAACAGGCTTAAAATTGTGACTCTGGGAAAAGAGACCAGGAACATCAGTTTTTTCAGCCAAGATACACAGAGTTTTCTTCCAGTCCCACTGTTTTCAAATTCCCTTATACAGCACAGACAGGATTGAAGATACGCCTTCATTACTGGACAGGAAGGTACTGAAAGAGAGTAACTTAAATAAAGGAATGTTGATCTAATTGGGAAAAGTTGCAGATAGTTAGCTGATGTTGGATAAAATCCTAAATTTATATTTGCTCTTCAGTGTTCATCCATAATTCCTGTTAACATAAAAGTTACTAAATCTCCCAGAGAAAGCAGCTGCGGTAAATTACTTCTGTAGGCTTAAAAGCCAACAGTAATAAAGTATTATTTTGTTTTCCATTAAAAAAAATAACAACAGGGGCTTATGTGAGATGTGCACACACGTTTGGCTCCAGTGGAACGTTATTCATGAGCACCCAAAGTTATTTTCTATCTGAAATCTGTGTCACTGCAAATCAGCTGCATAGCTATTGCCTTCCTACTGTGATTCTTGCGCCTCCATGTTACACAGATTTTCTCTGTACAGCCTTGGATTCACACAAAAGTTTTGGGGCCACCTTAATGCCATTCCTCCTTGATGATTTAAGTTTACTTTCAAGTTAGGAACACAGGATGAGAAAAACCTACCCAAGCCACTGAATCCTATTCTCTAAAAGCCCAGAAAAAAACACAGTAGGTATTTCCAAAAGCTACAGGTTATCTGTTCTATATACTATGGCATGCCATGGGAAATAAGCAGAGGTAGGGCACTGCCAGTATCCTAAGTCTAGAACAGCTTGTAGTATATTAAATATTTATGGTCAAAAAAGTTGGGAAACTGATACGGATAAAATTATCCTTAAATCCAAGAAGCTACTGCAGACGTGCTAGATATGAAATGTGCTACTAGAGATCACAGAAGGTGTCAGTGGAGTTACACACAGGCTTATGCACAAAAGGAAAACACTTCAAAATAACATATCCAGAAAAAATCCTCTCATCTATGCATAACAGTTTTTCCATATATAATCTTTCAAAGCACTCTTTATAGAATTGAGGCAAAACTTGATTTTTTTTTTTTTAAATAGGAAAGCAATATGAATTGATGAACCTAATAAAAGATTTCATACTGCGATTCACAATGTCCTACTGTAAACATAAATTCAAAATGGCTTGCATTGTAGAGAAGTATGGACTGGAATTTGGGTTAAAAGATCAAGAATTGAAGATAATGGTGTATCCACACTATTTAAACTGACATTTCATCCATCTTTATTAGATTTACTAACAGTCACCATAGGGACCTCAGATAAAAGCATCACTGCCTCAGAAAAGTGTCTGGTGAAAGCTCTGAGGAAATCTCAAGTACAGCTTATGGACTGATACAAAGTCAATAAAATGCAATGGAGACATATCCTGAGAAGGAACTACCATAGCCTTTTAGAGGCCATCAAGAAAAAAGAAACAGGGTTAAATCCACCAACTTCCAAAGCTGGAAGTAAAAGGAGATGCAGCCATCATCTGTAAAGGTGTCTGCCCAGCAGAGGTGTGGAACAGCATGGGCTGGCAGCAGCAAGCCGAGCAGAGAAGCCAGCCCTGCTGCTATTTGCCAAAAACTGGCCAGATCCTCACAGCACCCCAAGGCTTGAGCCTGCCACAGTAAGCCTGTGCATCCCCTGAGCTGTGAAGTCAAGGCCACAACAGTATCAGCTCTAAGCACCACCTTGTGCTCTGCTCACTAAGTGACACAGACCTTGTCCCTTGAAATTCAGCTGCCTGGACTGTGGAAGCAGAGTTGGATGTGGACATAATTTAGGAAGTCTGTGACATGAGTAGAGAGATTTGGCATGTCTCTAAATAACCACTGATTCAGTAACTCACCAGGGTTGATTACCTTGGAGATTCTGACAGGAAATAGAATGTTTCCCTAAAGGCTGAAGTAAATTCTACTGAAAAGCACTGCAATGCAGGACCAAAGTCAAGGTGCCATTTCTGTACTGCTATTGATCAAGCTCATACGACTTCTGCTCCACTGAAATGTAACACCTACCCCTTGGTACCTCTCTTTTGTGCACTTTGGTCTTTACGTCCCATGAGCCATTTAATCTTACTCTAAAGAGCCAACTGGTTCAAGCTGCTTCTCAGCCATCCATAGAAAACCATAGTCCTCAGAAAGAAATTATTTCCTTCTCCCTCTCCATCAACTGATTTCCAAAGCTGAGCCAAAATAATCATATCATGAGCATACTCATAAGGTGCACAGCCACCTGAAATATGCAGGGTTTGCTTCACTTCCAAGCTACATTTGTCATTAACAGTTCTTAACTGCAGCAAAATGAAAGAATGATTTTCAATAACATTGTTGAAAAAGAGTCAAAATGGAAATTTAAGAAGAGTTTGGTAAATCTTGAAACAAGAAAAAGCTGAATATGCAATTTCAGCCTCATGGCTTTTCTTCAGTTCTTGATCCTGTCTCAGCTTTGAAAGCAGATCCCTTTTTCCAGCTTCTCTGTGCTCTTTAAATCAAGGGACCCACTGAACTATTGTAATCCATACACTCACTACTGCTTACATGCTGTTTGCAAAGGTCATCTTAGCTGAATTATGACCCCATCACACATACTTCCCTACTTTCTGTTACCTTTATCACAGAAAGGCATGCTTGGATAAAAATAAACAGTGTGAGGAGCATGAAGTTTATTATGTTTTCAATAACTGGTTTTATATACAGTTTTGGGAGACATGAGAACAGTATTTTAATATTTGATTCAGTATCTTTAAATATCATCAGAAATAAATTAAGTAAATGTAAGTGATGCATGTTAGCAAAGCATCAGCTGCATATTCATTACTGAGCAGACAGAGAAACCACTCTTTTTTTCTGTTTTTAGAAACCAGACCTTTGTAATGGAGAGGACTGGATCAAAAATTTCACATGAGAATCTTCCTGTGTTTATCATTTTAGAAAGGTCCTATATTCTGCATGTCCCAGTGCAGGACAAGCACTTGGTTCAGTATTTGGTAAGGAAGCTGCTGGACGTGCATAAACAAATTAAGCTGTCACTCCCCTGCTAAGGAAATGCAACTTGATCACAGGACAAGAGAACAGACAGTTAACAGAACCTTGCTTGAAACCAGTGGTTTTGCTCTCTGAGAGCAGGATTTGTTGTAGTCAGTGCTTTCCCCAATGCCAGCAAGAGGGCTTGCACTGCACAGAGCCAGCGCTGTGGGAAGCTGGAGCAGCAGCAACTGCTGCAGGCACACGGCTGGGAAGTAGGGAGCTGTGCTGTGGGATCTGGGATTGGGAGGCAGGGAGCTGTGCTGTGGGATCTGGGATTGGGAGGTACAGAGCTGTGCTATGGGATCTGGGATTGGGAAGTAGGGAGCTGCACAGCTGTGCTGTGAGATCCAGGAAAGGCAGAGGGAATTGCTGCTCTCTGGGGAGTATCAGAAAAAGCAGGAATGTGATGGGTGCACTAAGGGGTGTGTGCCATCCTTAGTGCAGAAACATGCCAGCTCAAACCAGTGTTTTACAGCCCTCAAGGCAGAAACTGCACTCAATGCTAACAAGGGCTGGGGAGAGGAAGAGCACAGCAAGCTGCTGGTGGAGCTGGGGGTGGCAACAAGCCTCTATCATTTCTATCATAAGCACTGTGCAGTAAGAGCACACTCTTAAGGGTAGGTATGAAGCTCAAGTGATGACCCAAGGAAGGTATCTCACTGGCTTTTTGTATGTAAGCTCTCCTGGGGATTTGTTTCCTATTATACACTTCACCTAAAGGAGTAATATATGAAGCATACTGCTGCCTAAGACTTAACACAGCCAACAACATAGAAAGGAAAAGATTATGATCCTCCACCATTTCCTGAAACATGAAGAATTGTCTGGATGCAGATGTGCATGATTTTGTCAATTTGCATTGTGCTGTAGTTGTGTGATGCCCCAAAACACAAAACCCAAAAACTCACCCAAAATGCAAAATAAAAGCACTCCACTAATGGTTTAAAACTTTACAAGATAACTGACACGGCATTCCCTTCCTTTCAGCATTATTTTTTAAACCCACGGGTGCAGTGGGTTTAAAATGGGTGCAATGCCCCACTCTTCTATGCCGTGGCTCCCTTAGCAGATGCCATCAGTGCATTTGAAGCCCAAAAAGCAAATAGCAATAGCAGGTATCAAGCCCATGCCTTGAGGCATGAAACTTTTTAATAGACTAGCTTTGCTAGCCTTTAATTTACAGTTAGGTCTAGTGGATGCATGTCAGCTCCACTGCAAAGAGGTTTAACTAGTCTGTAATTTGACACTGCAACACACTGGCCAGACAGACCAATGAAGGAGGACATGGAACTGCAAATTGCAGATTTTCATTAACTTGGAAGCAAGAACAACTGCTGTGTCCAAGCCAAATTGTGCTAACCACTGCAGTGGTAACATAAATAAACAAATAACACACAGCAAAGAACTAAAGCTTTGTCCATACCTGAGATACAGAAGGTCGAGGGGGCAGAGCAGGTGGTGGTGGGGGCAGCCAGCCAGATCTCACAGCTGAACAGTGGGAAAAGAAGAACATGATGATAAAAAACCCCAACCAAACAAAACCACTGTAATTTAATTCCAAATAAACCCAGAATTAATTCCCAGGATAAGTGGAAATTCTTCCTAGTGAAGAGGCAGTATTCAACATTTAATAACAAAACCCAAACCTGATCTTTATTGAGCAAAAGCTTGTTTGAAATAACTTCATGAATAGTGAATGAGTAGTGATTTAATTGCTGTAAACCCCCCAATGCTATGATAAAAAGCAGAGAAAGAAGCCAGTCAGCCACAAAATATGTAGGTAAAGCAATCCATTTCCAGTTAAAGAAACCCAGAAACAGGGTCCACTTGTTCTTTGGACTTTGCTTTTTGTCATTAAAAATACTGCCCTTCTTAAAAGTGACACCTTAGCACCCAATGTAGACACTAGCATGCACTCTGCAGAAAAGACACTCTGTGATGGAGTATACCCTGAAAAAGAAAATGTCTGCCATGGAATTAATAACACAAAAGCCTAAACAAACCAAAAAGAAATGCATCTCTTTGGTTTCACATTTTGTATTTGCATGCTATTACTCAGTGGAGGTATTTCAGAGAGAGGAGCAAGACAAATCCTAAGAGTTAGTTCAAGCCCTTATACAACAATATAATGTCAGCTTTGAGTTTGAGCCAGCAAAATGGAGGGTAATAATCATGTAGGTCCAATGCTGTAAAATTCTCAGTTTTCTTAAAATACCTAAAACTTATTTGGGACAAAACTACAGGAGAGATGACAGCTTCCAAAGGCAACTGGGAGGAGACAGAGAGGGGGATTAGGCTGGCACAGAGACACCAACCAGGACTAACTGGGTTACCCTCCCCAAACTCCTGTTGCACTCAGGAGCTTGAATGCTCAGCACTTGCTCTGGCAAAGACACCAGACAGTCCATCTTACACTGGCATATTTTTGTGTAACAAAAAACCCCCAACAGTATTACACTTAGAAATGCCCTTTACCACAATAATGCTAAGCAATCAATTACATTTATACACTTTTTATTTCCATGCATATTTTTAAAAGACCACAAAGACCATTAAGAGTCTTGTTATAGCTTAGCCATTTATATATTTTATACACCAAATCTAAAAATGTCTACATGGCTGAAAATCAGAAAAAAGATACTATTACTTGTAACTGTGACATAAGGCTAAAACTGTGTGTGAAAACATTGAGAAGAGTCGAATTGATGATTTACAGCCCCAAAGAGACTTATAAAACACTGGTGGGTTCTTTCTATCTTCTGTTTCATCATCTCTTGTAAAATGAAGCCTAATATTGCACACAATACCAAAGAGAGAGTTAGAACAACTGAAACACAACTGAAGTTATGCAAGGAAGCCACTAACACACCTACAGGTGTAAGGGAGATTTGAAAAAACAGTCATCAGGATCCTTTCTCTGGCATTTCATTAGTTCTGTTCACAAGACCATTGCAATAACAGCATGACGTGGTAAATACATTCTCCATCTCTCCCATGCAACTGATCTTAACAAAGGAAGAAACCTTCCTTTCCTTTAATCTGAACTTCAGGCTTATTACTTCATTTATCTGGGCACTGGCAGTGGCTTTGGCAGTTACAGCTTGTGACAATATTTGAAAACAACAAGTCAGACACCACATGCTGGAAAAGCATCTCCTGAAATCGTTGGCCACACTATGAAACTCCATGAGTCTCCTGGGTTTTGGTCCACAAAATCCCTAAGGGAAAAGTAATTGTTCCATAAAATAGTCAAATGAAAAAAACCACATCACCACACAAAAAAGCCACCACAAAAAAAGCTGCTATTTCAGCTTTCAAATTGCAACATATATGAATCTAGCATTAAAGAAGTTAGATGCTTACAACATGTGCATTTGACCCAGTTTCCTCTTTTTAATCCTAAAAATTCTAACTTAAGCTACTCATGAAATATTAATAGAATTCCTGCTGTTGCAGAAGATCTTTGGCCTGTTGTTAGAAGGAAATCATGCTTATGTGAGCACAATTACTAGTGAAAGTTAGCTGACTTTGGAGGACTCACAACAACTTATAAAAAGTCCCCCAGGCTTCAGCCTTCTCTAGTGTAACTGCCCTAAAAGAGGACAGCATGAACAGACTCTCGTAGGTTTTCGTGTGCAGTGCCAGGTGACTCCTACTATACCAGAATACTCTCCTTCCTGGGAGAGTGCCCTGCACAGCTCAGCTCCTGCTGTCAGAGATGGCAGCACTATTTAGCTCTCAGAGCAAAACACTGGGGAAGGTCTGTTTCCAAAATAAAAGGAAAGACCCTGGGGCTGAGCAGCAAACAGACAAACAGACAAATGTCATGCTTCCAGGTGCACACCTCAGAGCTCGGATAAGTCGATGCCCCTGATCTTTGAAAAAGAAGTCTTCACACCCTGTGCAGAAGCCCAGGGAGCTGGATGGACCTTGCACAGGTTCTCTTGCTATTGAGCCACTTGCTGCATTCAAACCAGGCTGAACCACAGAATCATGGAACAGTTTGGGCTGGAAGGGACCTTA
Organism: Erpornis zantholeuca; assembly: GCA_013400515.1. Lineage (NCBI taxonomy): Eukaryota > Metazoa > Chordata > Aves > Passeriformes > Timaliidae > Erpornis > Erpornis zantholeuca. The sequence continues at coordinate 97,325 of VZTN01032719.1, read as the reverse complement.
AAGATCAGCCCAATCCAACCTTTGTGATGAGCAGGGACATCTCCCCCTAGACCAGATTGCCCAAAGCCCCATCATGGAAGGCAAATTCCACAGAGAGCAATGTAGAAAGTCCATAGAGGTACCAGTAAAATAGCTTTAAGTATCCCTATCACATGTATTCCAGTGAATGACAGCCCTTTCATGCACCAGTTACTCCCACAAAGATAGGGTTTTCAGTTCAAAAATCATGGCTCTTTACTTAGCATGTTTACACTTTAAGACTGATTATCTGCATGGAAACCTTCCAGAATCATTTTTCTCCCCTATTTTGGCAACCGTAAAGGTCTGATAGTACTAACATGACACCACACTAGATAAAAACCCAGGTTTTCCAATCTGAAGGTAGATTAATATTTTAAAACAAACACCAGGCTGCAATTGTACACTGAGAACTCATCTTGCCATCTTATCTGACCACTCTGCCTCCAGCCTCCCCGGCAGACAACACCACTCAGCACTTAATCACTGTTTGTGGTAGTGAAAAATAACAATCCTAGGAACCACTCAGATAGCTCTTTTACTTATTTGATGTAGGAAGAGGAGAGGAAGAAAAAAAAAAAGTTGTAACAGCCCTCACAAACCTATGGAATAGGTCTTTAAGTCACCAGGCACAGCAGCAGTGGAGATTCCCAAAACTACGATGAAGTCTGGGCCCATGGGATCCTTTTGTGCAATCTAAGAGCAAGGTGCTGTACTTCTCTTACCCAATGACAGGCACTTATGCTCTTGGTTTTCAGTATTGAAGAAAAAACTGCCATAATGCACTGAGCTTCTGGATGCCTGCTGTTTTTGAAAATTAATAGCAAAACAGCAGCATATAAAACTACTTCCTGAAATATTTCCATGTCAGATATTTAATATTAATTCCTTACATGTGGATGATGTCTTGGTTTTAGATGTCTATCACTAAAGCTTGAATATGACCTCAGACAGGTCAAACTCTGGGTGGAAAAAATGTATACCCTCCTTCCCACTGAATGTCCTGAAAGAAGGGTGCTTTTCCTCAGTCAAGGGCCATTTTGTACCTTGCTGGCCAAAGTGAAACTAGATCCTGCCTACCAAAGGAGACTGACCTCATCTCAAGTCAAAAGAGAGTGTCTGGCTGATGTATTTGGTATTTTTCAAGTGGATACTACAGCAGTGTTGGATCAAAGGAGAGGCTGGTTGCATGGTAGATTTCCATCAGTTTATGCTGCTCCAGAATCCTGAGCTCCCAGATCACGTTTAACAAAACACCAACCACTTAATTTTATCAGGAAGCAAACGGAGTAAGATACTGCAATCAGCTTAAAAAGGATAAGCTAACAGAATGAATTATTCTTCAGGTCCCCCAGCTACCTGAGGCTTTGGTTCCTCAGGGAACCCAGCATTTTCACCCTTCCACTCTGACACTATTCCAGAGAGCTTTTAGAGATACTTGTCCTGCTTCTCTTGCCAAAGGCAGAGCACAGAAAAGTTCTCTGTCTAAGCTGATTTCTGTTTACCTCCTTCTTACTAAACTTCTGTTCTCATTCAGTGAAATTGGTACTTGGTTATCCCCTAACACTGACACCATTCTTTGCACAACTCCATTTATTTGCATTTCTGACAGCAGCATTAGCAAGTGATTGTGAAATAACCATTTCTCAAGAGATCTAATTTATTAATTCTCACTACTACATCTAAAAAATAAAAAACCACCACCCAAACAACAACAACAAAAAAGTAAAGCTGTAGCCAGGAATATAAATTTAATAAAGGATTCTAGTATGATAATTCTTACTAATGTCTCCTCAGAAGCATTGCAAAAAAACTCTTTTAGACTCCTGACATTAACTTTGTTACCAGGTTTATAGAAATGCTGTAGAAAGCATTGCCAGTGTCAGAATGACCTCTCTTCTCACAGTTAGTTTTGGGAACATGCTCAGCAGGCAGTGTCATGTGTCACAGCAAATAATACACACACCTGATGCCACAGACACATACTCTTGTTACAGGTCTGTTTCATGTGCTAATCATACAGAACATCCCTTGTACCTTAAGTGAATGGAAAATTATCCACATACTTTCCAAGTTTTTAGGAAGAGATATAGCCAGACCATAAGTAATTTATGTTTCTGCACTATGAACTCACAGGTGTGACCATTTAGGACACTGTGTGCTAACGTATCTGATGGGTCACTTTCAAATCAAACAAGCAAAATATCATTAGTGGTTTTTTTATGATGTCTGTTTTTAATGTCCTATTCCTAAATTTCAGCATGTTAAGTTAAGAAAACCTGTAAAATAGATTTTTTTTTAAAACATCTATTTTCTGGTTTACATCACATATCCACAATATCTGTATTTTTACCTCCCTGTCCCTCATTTTCCTTAAACCATTTCATTTTTAGTTACTGTTTTCTCTACCCTTTCCTTTTCCGTGTGTTTCTATTTGGGGACTGTTTCTCCCTCCTCCCTTTGCCCTTAGACAAAACTATCCAAGATTTTGTTCTGTCTCACTTCACGTTTAGCGTCATTCTCCACCCACAGGGAGGCACAGTCCCTCCACCTACCTCCCACAGATCCATGCTGCCAGAGCTTCTCCCTTGTGGAGAGCTGGGTGGTAGTGCCAGAGGTCCCAGCAGTGGCCACCTGTGACCACTTCCAACATGGACACGCTGGAACAGGCACGTGGGGGCCAGGAAGGGCAGGGGGCTACCAGCCATCACCCTTCTGGTCCCACCCTTCTGTCCCCACACACTTCTTGGGGACATCTGCATCTCCAGGGCCTTACCCACAAGGGAGGCAGCTTCACCCCTTTTCCACATGAGACATAGCAGATCCTATCCTGTTCAATCCATGCTCTGTGATGGATGAACATTTTTTTCACAGAACACAGTAACTCATATGGGATCACAAAAAAGGTCAGTGGGGCTGGTAGGGCTAGTCAAGTACATTTCAACCTTCACAATTTTCTGTAGAAGAGTTTTTGGATTAAAATTTAATTTTTAATAACCTGCAACAGGATGAAAACAGACTGAAAATCATTCCTCAATCCCTGAAAGAGCTAAGATTAGATAAATAGGAAAATATAAATTTTAAAACATTCAATTTATTGATACAAATTGTAAAAAACCAGCTACACTTGAAAGGCTGGTAAGATTTACCCCAGTAAAGTACTCTGGACTCAGCCCTTAGACATATACATAAAAATCTAAAAATGCAAAAATAAGCTCTCCCATCAGGTTCCTATCATGTAATAACTATTCATCCATTTATGTCCTTACTATTTTCCCCATCTTATTTAACCTTAATTGTGTTCCTGTCCAGTTGGGCAAAGAACTAAGTTAAACAGTTGTAAACACATAAATCCTTCATATAAAATTCTAAAAGGCTGAGAGGCACAAAACTCCTCCATTCAAACCAGAAGGAAAACATGAATATTTTATTCAGAGTAAGCTCATTTCAGTCATCAAATATATTCTGAAGGGGAACAGGGCTAGAAAAAAACCAGCAGCTCCAGTACCAGATCAGAGGCTGGGCTAGTCCCAAAAGAAAAAAAAAAATTCTAATTCAAAAAAGAGTTTTTTCAGCAATTATTTTAAAAACATATTTCATAGCCTGAGAAAAATATGAATAGCAGCCTCTTCTCTGTGCTCTGTGCATAAGACATTTTTAATTTAAATTTGTCACAACCCTTACAACCAGTCACTAACTTGACTCTACACTCCTCACTTGATGAAGCTTGCAGTATTAGAGCTCTTGTACTATGCAAACAATAATTCGTGAAATAGCACATTTGGTGAGGGTATTTGCCATTATCTCTTCTCTAAAATAAAGGTCCTTCAGAATTCTCAGCTTCCTAATTTAATGTTTAATGGCCTGATTAGTAAACACAGCACAGTAACATGTAAGACAGTACACTATTACAGCACAAACAAAATCCCAAGAAATTAGCTGGATTTTCCTAAATCAAGACTAATGTAAGAGCAATGAGAGGAAGAAGACCTGAAAATTAATTACTTAATTAAATTCAGCCTTAAAAAAAAAAAAAAAGAACATTTCTATTCTAAGTCTCCCACTTTGATTTTCAAATAAAATTTTAGTTAAGAAATATGTACCTATGGTAATATGAAAACATAACTGCACCACCCATTAAAAGCTTGTCTTTGGCAACTACATCTTTCAGACAGCTAACCTCAATGGACACAGACATTTCCTAACAAATACAATTAAGCATAAAAGAATACAGAAGATAATAAAGTAATCATGCTTGTCGAGGTTAAGTTTTGCAGGTTTTTTTGTACTCAGTTTCATGTGCACAATAGGAAAAAGTCACTTGCATTTGGTCACTAAGCTAAAAAGACAATCTAACCGAAAAGACATTCCTGAAAACAACTGGAAAATCAGTATTATGGTTACTGTTTGGGCCTGTTTGTAACAAAACATCTATGACATCAGAGCAATAATAATGTTAATTCTCAAAATCTTCTTTCCTACACAATTATGAACTGTTTCATTTTACATGTAGACCTAAAACCATTCAGAAATACAAAGGATTTGATTTAGGCAAATACAAAAAAACTAAGATATCTCGAAATACATTTAACTATTCACAGATCTCCACACTTGGCAAACAAAACCCACCAAGCCTGTAAGCTCAAGAAAAGGATGTGCTAATTGAATGAAGTAATGGAAGTCTGATGAAGTAAAGAAGTAATGACAAGTCTTCTTCAAAGGTATGAAGAAGAGGGTAAAATGTGATGCTGAACAGCCTTCCTTTAGCACTAATGAAAATGGAGGGTGCAGAAAGACAATTGTACTGATTGAGTTTTAATGATAAAAGTACCACCTTAAACTGCTTGGGAAACACGTATATGAAGGAACACAGAGTGATGTGGGGACACACTTATAGCACTGATGGGAATGCCAGTGCACACCAATAAAATCTGTTCCCTTGTTCCCTTCCTGTGAGCCCCAGATTTAGAACAAGTAGGACATTTTCTTGTCTGGCAGCCATCGCTAGCCCAGCAATGCTAAGGTGAGGTTACAGATCTGAATGCAGACAGGAAAACATCATCTGTAACAAAAAATACTGCACATGCAATAAAGTGCTTATTGCGTTTCCACCTGACCAAGTCTGGATTTTAGCACCTCACATTTTAAAAGGGAGAAAACCCCCAAAATACTAGCCCCTTGTTGCTGGCTGAAACCAGCACCCCAGAAGCAGAGAATCCAGGTTACAGTGAGTGCTTCCTTAGAAGCTGATGTAAGTGCCTGCATTCCACTCGTTCTTCACCACAGGGACAGCCACAGCGGGAGGTGAGTTTCAACAGCAACTGAGTGCTGAAAACCTCCAGTCAAAAATTCATTTGTAAGTAGTTATATGCCTGTTTTGTTCAATCTGCTTCCAGATAACACAAAACTACACTATTTATGACAATTCTGTTGTTTCATCAAAGAAAATTCTCTTTTCCCAACAAGTATCCTTTGTTCCACAGACCTGTTAATTAAAAGTAGTTATGTGACTCAGAAATGAAACTAAATGGGAAATAATATGTATTTCAGGGGCAATTGTGTGAATCTAACGAGACTCAGACTGCTGTCACTGCCCAGAAGTAACTCTTTATCAGCTGTCATGAGCAGCAAACAGAACTGAACAAAACATCAGCAGACAATGGATGCATTTTCCAGTTTTAATACTTGAACTGAGACTTGCCCCAGCCTCAGAGTCACCCCAAAGCAGACTCTAGCTTACTGCTGCTGGTGAGGCTAGAAGGTGGCTGAGGCTCTGCTACAGGATCTCTGGACTCTGAGCTGCCCCAATTTTGGCCCCCTCAGTACCCAGGTCTTACTCTGGGAGCTCTTGTCTTGAATCTGACTAGAGACTGAGCTAGGGGAGAAATGAAGAAGTAAACTAGGTCATGTATGCATTTAAAATGACGTTTTTATTTCTACTTAAAACCTGCTGTTGTCCTTCCAGGAATGCATAAACTCTAGCCAAATATTTCCTTAACATGAACACAGGCCAAATGCCAGAGATTACATATTCAACAAAAAGAAATACATTGAGAATTTAGCAGCAGAGAATTTTTCTCAGATGCTAACATAAAGACTACATAAATAAAAACGAAAATAGAAAAGATTTCTGTCTCTTAACAGAAATTTACTTGGATATTTCAGAAAGTGATTCCTTTCAATAAGTTCTCATGCTTTTTTATGTCTTTCCTGGGTAACACTCATTGCAGCATCCCAGAGGAGTGCAGCTATGAAGTATGAATGGAGGTGCCTTCTTCAAGTCCAGTTACCTCCTAATTCAACAATTTTAAAGCACATTTCTGTGGCTAATGTGTTGCTGGACATCCCAGCCATCACACATAAATAGTCTGTGTGTATTCTGGCCAGGAGAAAGGCACAATACGATGGTGACAAACATGATAAAGCAGCAGTAAATGAGTAACAAAAAATTAAAAAAAAAAAAAAACAGGGATTAGCCAAAGTCTCTGACTGAATTTACTTGAAGAAAATATATTTTTCTTTTTCTGCCCTTTAAAAAGGAAATAAACAAAACAAATGTTTCAAAGCACAGATGGTTTTACAATTAAAGAAATGACACCTATACATCAACATGACCCATGAAAACAAAACTCAATACTACTGAGCATTCCTCTCTGGAACTGGAACCAGATTATCCATCAATCTCCCCAAACTAAAGTTATTTCTGAACTAGAATTAGTAGGACAAAAACTAATGTATCAAAATAGGATTATTCTAGTTATTTGGAAGGGACCCAGCAGAATCATCAAATCCAACTCCTGGCCCTGCACAGGACACCCCAACACATCTTCTGCCTGAAAGTGTTGTCCAAATGCTTCTTGAACTCAGCGTTGGTGCCATGATCACGTCCCTGGGGAGCCTGTTCCAGTACTCAACCACCCTCTGAGTGAAGAAAATTTTCCTGATCCAACCTCAACCTCCCCTGACACAACTTCAGGCCATCCCTCAGGTCCTGTCACTGTCACCACAGAGCAGAGATCAATGCCTGCCCCTCCTCTTCCCCTCACGAGGAAGTTGTAGCTGCAGTGAGGTCTCCCCTCTCAACCTCTTCTCCAGGCTGAACAGACCAAGAGCCCTCAGCTGCTCCTTATATGGCTTCACCTCAAGGCTCTTCACCAACTTATTGCCCTTCTTTGGACACTCTCTAATGGCTTAATGTCTTTTTTGTATTGTGGTATGTAAAACTGAACACAGTTTGTTAACTTCCTCAAAAGTAACTGCTTTGTGACTTTCAAAAAGATCCATTGCAAAAGCAAGATGTTAATTTTCATTCACAGAATGACTTCTTTAAGAATTTACATTCTTCTTTCATTTGTGTTCCAAGCAAAATTTAAACCCAAGTTTATTTCCTTCCAGTTACACTTGTTATCTGGATTCCAAGATTTGCTGCAGTATAAAATGTGCACTTGGCTCTGTTTGGGGTTTTATTTTGACATATAACAAAATCAAAATTGGAGGCAACAGATCCCTCAACAGGAATAAAGACAAGGAATTACTCCTCTGTGTAAGACCAAAAAAAAAAAAAGTTTATTCCTATTGAGTTTCAGAGATCAGCACACACAGAATGAGTCTTGAATTCTCTCTACTGTTTGCACAAAAAATGTCCCATACAGCAAGAGGTAAAACTCTTTTCTACTCCAGGAGCCACATTAGAGAGCCCAGTTAAACATTCCTTGACACAGTCAAACCTTGGCTTTCTTCTGAAACATAAGCATGGCCGTGTTTAAGCTAGTCCTTGAGTCAGATGATTGGTGTGCAGCACACAAACCTCTGACACGGTTCAAGGACACTGCTGAAGCACAGCCACGCTGGGTGACTGCTGCCCTGAACAAACAGCTCCTCTTCCCACTTAAAGGCAAGAGGCACACTCAAAGGGTAACGTGCTGAAAAGCCATTTTCTTTCAGTTCACGCCAGCTACTATTCTACATTTTCTTTCCCTCCCCTCAACGTGCACCCATGTCAAAAGAAATTACCCTTTCTTTTTACTCAAAGAGTGGCTTCTGATTGTTCCCACACATATGTTAGACTTTAACATCAAAAATGTTTGCTTTCTTTCTCCCAGTTTAAACATGAAGGGTTTTCTTCCTGCTTCTGAACTACAGAAAATAAATAGTAATAAAAATCAATTATATTGTAGCTACTGATGAGAGTTGTCTAAACAGCCAGACTAGTTATAAACAGTCAGTGATGACAGACTACCATATGTTAAGCTTCCTGTTACTGTGCCAAAAAACATTATGATCACCTTAATTATAGAAACAGTGATTTTTCCCCTCAGTGGAGATATAACACAGGCAAGTGCACAAGCAGAACTCCTGTTCTGCAGGGCATTGCTGTCTGCAGCAAAGGCCAGCATATGCACATATTGCCAAGCATCTCTGCAAACAGATCAACCTGCCAAGCACGCAGCTAACCTGAATGATCTTAGAAGGAGCAGGGAAAGCAAACTTTACCTTGTGTGTTTTGCTGAAATATTTTGTTCAGATCCAAAGAGGAAGCCCTGGAATGTGATTTTTGTGGCCTTGGAGGTGGAGTAGGGGGCTCTTCTCCCTTTTTCATCGCATCTTCTATTGATGTGCTAGAGTAAGACCTAAGGAAAAACATGTTGGGGAAAAGCAGAAAATATTTTATTTCAAAAATTAATTTTAAACAACTATAGTGAATAGTACCTAAAAATACACTGACTAGAAATCAGGTTCATGGTGGAAATTCCTTGCCCTAATGACTGAGAGTTCCCTCTTATAACAGCACAGATTTTTTTTGCAACAGAGGGACCTGAGCATGTGGAGAAAGGAAGGAGTCATGCTTACAGGGCTAGTATTTTTTAAGGCATTTTGTAACACAGCTTGAGGCCTTCTTATGTAACTTTGCCAGCAGGATAATTGTAGCAACTATTTTGAATAAACCAAAGCAAAATTCCCCACACACACCCCTTGGAGTTTCCGTTGCCTTTCCCAATTCCAAGGGTAGTGCTTATACAGGTATAGATTCAATATACCTCTTGCAAGTACACATTTCATAATTTGTAATAATCTCACTAGCAGAATACATTTTCAACTAGAACAGAATAAAATTTCCATATGAAACTGTCACCAAATTCAACAAAATCCAGCAACACAGTATGGCTCCACAGTGACTACAACTGGTCAAATACATTGCTCAGTACCTCTTTCCAGGCCCTCCCACAGCACATTAACCCTATTGTGGTGCATTTGCTAAGAATTTTGATTTTGCTAAGTACTGTCCAATATTTTTCAGCTGTTGTAGTTACCAGTTTAGAAAAACCAAGATCAAGCAAAACCAAGGCTCTGTTCAAAACGAGCACTGACAACGTGAGATGCTACACTTACTGTAACACATTCTGCATGTCAGGGCAAGACCAAAAGCACATTTGAATAGAACAGAAATAGCTCCCACTAATGGCAAATGGATCATTTTTTTTGCCAAACAGGTTCCTAATATCCAGTGCCAGCTGTCCAACTAAAAGCATATTGAGCAACATCTTATTACTGCTCTCCAGGTCCAAGTTTGTCCATTTTTGAGCCACTTCAACAACCACTCATAAAAGGCTAATGGACATTCTCTGTCTCCCTGCTTAACCTCACACAGCTTCACAAGACTCCTAGGCTTTTCCACTCCATTATGAATTCCTCATAAAATCACTGTTTTTACTCCTTTTAACCCAATATCTTTATTCAAATCCCATTTAAGATCTTCTTTAGGGAGCAGTTCATCAGGATTTGATATTCCTGCTCCCCCAGTTTTCTGATCTAGCCCCTCAACTTTTCCCCTACTCAGTCCTTCCTCAGCTTTTTCTGGAACTGCTCTTTCTTCTTTTGTTTTTTTCTAACAAAAGGTACCTCCCCAGCTGGGGTTATGTGTCATCAACACAGATTTAACAATACTATGCATATCATGTGGATTGTTGCGATGAGATGCAACATCCTGTTTCCAAGTCAATAAATCACAGTTAGTAAACTGTACACACACATAGACAGCCTTCCCAGCAGTCCCACAGTTTGTCTTAAAGGAGCCTGAACTGCTGGATTACTCCATCCTCTGGCCCTAGTTCTGCTAGAGACAAGACTTCCTGATTTACTTCTTTCTCTAATAGGACTGTCAGAGTCCTCCTCACCCTCTGAATCAGAGTTTTTAGGACCCATCTGAGGAGCCACCAACAATTCTACTTGTTCATTTTCGCCACCAATCAGATTTACTTTTAACACCACAAATTCTTTCACTGTTTTTATTTGTTTTCTCAGTGACCGAATATATTCCAATTTGGTTTTGAAGTCATTAATACACATCTTTTCTAACATCCCAATCATTCTTTAAGGAGAAAAATAAATAGCCCTATGGTATTTCATCCCATTTCCAACAAGCACAGCAGGTCTGAGTCCAAGGATGTGCTCAAGCACCTTTAGTCTCAACTTCTGCAGTAAAGCAGGGACATACAGTCAGATGTGAGACAGCCACATGTGACACAGTAGTCACATTCAAGTGACTTTTTTTGAGCTTGTTTAAGCATTTGGTATTCTATGTATTTGTGCACATTTTTTGCATATTTGCAATTTACTAACACCGAAACAAAATTTAAAACACTGCAGAAACTAAAAAACTTCGGCTGGCAGCAGAAAAACAGCACACAAGGCAGTTCAGCCTTCCTGAATATAGGTCCTAGGAACAGAGGATTTCAATCCTCAATCATCATGCTTTTAGCTGAGCCTCTCTTACTAGCAGGCTTTGACAAGCTTGGAAGCAGACAGCTTCTGATTTTACTCTCATTACCCAAGCAAAAAATCCCAAGGAGAGTCCTCTAACTAGCACTTAAAAATGGAAAGTTTAAGGTGAATTAAGAATATGGCTATGCACCAGTAGGTGACAACCAACCCAAGGTGTAATCCATTCATACAGAATATTTTCTGGCACATGTTTCCCTTTTCTTTCGAGTGTCTGAATTCAGCAGGTGTCGCTTCCAGAACACAACAGTCCTTAAGTCCTTCCATCACACACCAACCAACCAAAGCCAAGCACATGCATGCCAACAAAAGGATTCACTCACCCACACCTGAGAGCTGAGCTGCTACTGCTGTTTCTGTGGGACTGTGCAGTGTCTCCCTCCATGTGAAATCACCATGCAGGTTGCAAGAGCACGGAATTGCTGAGGATGCTCCCTGCAGTGGGGTGGTCCCAGCTGTCCTGCCACAACGCCCCTGGGGCTGGGCTGGAGGCAGTCACCACCCTGACAAGGCAGCAGGGCTGGGCAGGCAGGCAAAACTTCAGCACCTTATGACCAGAGATCATGGGGCCCTAGAGCAGTATTTACGTAGAGTCTATAGCTTACAGATTCCTCCTGCTAAATCTGTCTGATCTGAGCTGTACTTCCAGCAAAATGCCAACTTAAAAAAAAAAATCCAACACCAGTTCTGAGGCCTTGTATCTAACACCTTTAGGAACACATGCCTTTTCCAGAAATAGGAATGAAAGCAGTACCTGGATCGTGGTCTGGCTCTGAGTGCATTAGGTTCTTGAGCAGCTGGAACAGAAAAGAAAAAAGAACTGCTAAAACATCACATTTTAAATAAATGTCTTTAGCTTCAGAATCAGCGTCCATTAAACATGTGAGTGTTGCAAATGTGGATGTGAGAGTATGCTCATCTCACATAAGCAACAGGCATTGATTTTCACTTCTCATTCTCCTTTTAAATTTGGTTACCAGAACACAGGAAGAGCAATAGGTCTGGTAGCTCTGACCTGTAGTCATGGATGTAGTTGAGATAAAGCAACATAAAGAACAGCATAAACTTTTTAAAGGAAACATCTTGTTCTTAGCCCAGGTATCTATTAATTGTCCTGCTTCCAACAGCACAAAGGTTTATGTCTTTCCTAAATACTTTAATTAATTAGTATAAATGTATATCACCCATTAGAAAAAATTAACTGTCATGTTAAGACTGTTTTGACCTTGGGAAGGAAAGATATTTGAAGGTATAAAGCTTTAAAGTCTAAATGTTGATTAAACACGTTTCCATCAATGTAAAAATGAGTTTCTTTTATTTGGATGAATTCCAAATATCCTCCCACATGCAGGGTTTATGTGACAGGAAAACAACAGTGCTGAATTATCCTCTCTGGGTAATTCCTCGAGGCTGTTCCTTGGTTTACATTGTCTTTTCTGTTACTCTTCTTACCAGTATCAGATAATTTTGAGAAAACATATCTGTATGATTGCTTTCAAATTCAACCCACTGAGATATCCTCAAGGTATTACAGCAGCATCAATGATCCCAATGCACATACAAAGTGAATCCTTGTATTTTTCCCAGTCTGCTAATCAAGGTACAACACTCAAGAGAAACAAGTAGGTTGGGGAAAAAAGTAATTGTCAGAATTTCTTGCTTCCTTCAGATATATGCCTGCTTTCAAGTCAGGCATTTATCATCACCTACTACAGAGCACTACCTGAGAATACAATGGATCCTCCAAACCACAGAGCAGGAGCTGCCTGTGGCAGCAGCTGGCAAATACTGAGTTTTTAATGACTTGCACTGTACTACTGCACAGACCCTCCGTAGGAGGCTGTAGGCTCACAGAAGACAAGTAGCAGCATATGGCACATGTACAGCCACACACTAGTGCTTCATGAAAGAAAGTGCTTTTAGGATCATGCAGAGCTAGTTGGTGTTTTGGATGGAATAAACCCCACTGCAGCTGGCAGTGAGAAGAATGACCACTTATAAACCAAGTTCTAGTAGATTGTCATCACCAAACTGGTTCACAGTCATTCCAGATTTCTCTGCAACAAGCTCTTCCTAGCAACTAAAGAAGGGAGAGGGAATTAATATTAAAATATGCAGTGGTGATAATCCTCCTCCCTCTCTCTGTGTCAAACTCCCAGAGAATACAACTTCAGACACAGCTTCCCTACAGCCATATGACCCAATTTTCCAATGCTGAAATTGCTGATTATTAAATTACATGCACAATTATTAAATATGCCACTTAGAAATAGGAAGTACAAATCCTTTCCAAGCTAGACCATGTTTAAGAATCTTCAAATTTTCTTTTTCTTATGGAGACTGTAATTCTATTCATACTTCTTTTAGAAAGCCTTTTATATAAAAACCCATAGGTAAAACTGACATTCAAACTCTCCAAGGACATCCTGTTGAAGTAAACAGGAAAGCACATAAGGAAGAGAGAATTCCAAAATGACTACTAATAAAAAATGATGGCAACAGAATGCCACTGCCAAGGATTTTCTTTTAAGCTTTTGAAAAACTAGGAAATTCAAGGCTACAATCACAGAATGCCCAGACTTAGCTTTCCTTTCAAAAGAAGTAGTACAATACAAAAAACACTATAAAGCAGGTAGTTCATTATTAGGACACACGAATAATTGTGGCAGGATTTCCAAGAAACATGCAGCTATTTTGGTACATTCAGTCTGTGCACACTTCATGTCTGAGGTGCAGGTTTCTACACATACATGACAAAATCATTCAAGATGATACAAAACTATTTATCCAGTTCAGGAGTTTTCCATATTTCTACTGCTATGGTTACATGAGCCTAACTCTCATAAAATGGGTAAGTTGAAGCTGTTGAGTAAATAATTTACATTGATTATTCAAAAGTTTGCACGATTCCTGGAGTAGTAGAGCCTGATGGACTGAGCAGGTTGGTCTGCAGTAATTAAGGAGAGTGTGAAGGTTCCTGCTTTGGGTGTTGAGCTCCTTCTACAGCCCTCTTTCAGGATGACTTAATTTTAACATTCCAAAGAAGGTTGGTAACTTTTGACTGTAGCCTAACATCTTACACTCAACTCAAAACCTCCTTGCTTTACGAGCTTAAGATCAGGTGGAAAATTGTGCTGTAAAAGGTGAAAGAAAAAAACCAAAGTTTTGCCCCTGGTCAAAATCAACCTCAATGACTCATCTTTTATTGGTCATCTAGGGAGAAATGTACAATTTAAAAGCTTGGAAATCTGGCCCTCAGTCCTTTGAAAGGCTAAGGTCAACAATGATCTTACACTTAGGAGTCTAAATAAACTGGCCAGATATTCAGAGACGAATATAAAAGCTCTCACTGATTTCCAGTTACTTTGCCTTCTGATGGCAAAGAAAACTTTCACACACTATCATCTTTCCCAAGTTTACATAAACAGCCCAAATGAATAACCAAAGAAGCAAGCAAAATTTCTCCCACTTTATCCCATATGAGTTTTCATGCTGGAGGTTAATGATTACAATGACCTTTCAGAATGGTGACTGATTCTGAAATAACCACTCAATTACTGTGCTGCATCTACTCCACTGGATAGATAAACATTTCTACTTTTCACATCAGTCATAGCATGCAACCTGAGAATGTGCTGGCTCAAATCCTCAATGTGCAGCACAGCAAGAGTGGAAACCCTGCAGGGGCAGGAGCCATGATGAAGGAGCAAAATTCTGCCACCGGCCCCCTTGGTATACAACACAGCAGCTCTGCTGGAGGAGCACAGCAGCATTGGGAGGGCCTGACTAGGAAATGAAAAACACCAGGGAATAGAGGTTGGTGGCAAAGAAGATGTGCAGGTGACAGCAAGTTTTTTTCCTAAATGTACTAAGGATGGAATTGCTGAACTGAAAGTAAAACTCCCCTGTGCTCCTGGGCAAAACCAGGAGGAAGGAGAACAGAACTGAAAGTTGGGCAACCACCCTCCCCTTTCCCTGAGAGGGATGTGCAAGAGAGTGTGTGTGTGTGAAAGAGAAGCAGCAATCTTTTGAGAATAGGAGCTGAAGATAGCAAATCTGGCAGCTGCCAAGTGTTTGGGAAGAAGCCAGGAAAAAAAGAGTTGGGAAATGAGGCATGCAGCTGTTGAGCAGCCATGAATAAATTGAGCTATAGGACAAAATTGCTGTGACAGACATGTGGGGTCCATTTTCTTAATCAAGGATATCTTCATGAGTAAAAACATTCATGCAAAAGGAAAAGAAAGCAAGAGTTTAGCTTGACTGGGACCAGGGAGGGCATACAAACACTCTTACCACTGTAGGAAAGAGATTAACAAAGAGGAAGGCAAGGGAAGTCTGATGAACTGAACTGAATGCAGGGGAAGTTTCCGGAGAAACAAAGTAATTTTGACATAAGCTGTTCCAAAAATAACATTTTCCAGAATGATAGGAACAAGGAGTGTATGTTGGAGCTGCAGAGAGAAAGATCAGGAGTGGTTTCAACAAAGAAACAAGCCCTGAGTCAAAAGTTTGTGTCAGTGTCTTAAGTGCTTCAAGGTCTGTGTTTCCAAAAGGCTCTGTCCTGTTACCCCTTCACACAAAATAGGAAAGCTGAGCTTTCACAAAGAAACAGGCCATTTCAGAATAATTACCAAAACATTACATAGTTGTTCTATACTTTCGATGAGGCTCTACCAAGAAGTACAATATTCACACTCTTGCATCTTGTTTGTAGCACAGAAAAACTTCAGACTCTTCAAAACAGCTGTGTTAAAATATTTCCCACACAGGAAGAACCCATACAGTAACAATGAGGGAAAGAAAGCATGAAAACCTTCTGACAACCTGAAGTAGTAGTTAATATTTATCTTACAAATAGTAGCCATTATGAGGTAAAAGCTAATTTCAGTAGGAAAATAGTACAAGAGCAAAAAGTTCTTTCAAAAATTAATCAAGGGATGTTAATTTAGGCTTACTATGATATAGAAATACTTGATCAAAATTCTCACACAAGTAACACATGCCGTTTATTTTTCCTTACCTGTTTTCACAGTCAAGTGCTGAAATTCCTTTGGTATACTTTTGAGAGTAGTGCTTACTTTAAGAGCTTAAGAAAAACAAAAGAAAAGATAATTACTTTAAGTATATGTGGGTAAAATCTACAAGTATCAGCTCTGAGAAAGGAACACCTAAACTGTATTAGACATCTTATAACGCCAAACATACTTGAAAAGGAGCCAAATACCCTCAGAAAACTAGAGCACTCAACCAAGCAACAATTTCTAAGAGCATGAAAGTCAAGCACAGAAAGAAAGACCTATGCTCAAGTTGCCAAATAATCTCAAACTTTAGGAATTTGTGGGGTTGAGTGCTTATTCCCCTTCCACATTCCCCTATGCATTCTTTCTAATTCTAATTGCATATTCTAATATGCATTCTTAAGGAGTTTTTAATGCAGCAGAGTGTATTTTGATGTACTGTAATACTCAGTGTTAAATGACCACTTGGAATGAAATCTCACCCGCTCTAGGATGACTCTGCTTTAGCAGATGTCCCTGAACCAGATGCCCCTTCCAACCCTACCTGCTCTATGATTCTGTGATCTGCCTTTATCAAATAAAATGTGGGAAAACTTCTGGATCTTGTAACCCAGTTCAGTTTATATCATCTTCCAAATTTAACTACATTATAACCTAAGTGAAGTTAATTTACTTGTATACTCTTGAAAATGCAGGAAAATTTGGTTCTATTGTCCTGAAGTGCAGGTTCTTGATTTCTGGGGAGATCCCCTCAGTCAGGAAAGTGATCCTCTCACGTTTGTCAGAATAACAATAAAAGGTGGAACAAAAGTATTTGTTCTTTGGCTGAAAAGGTAGCAATCTATGTCACAAATGCAGCATATCTTCAGCCCTGAAGAAGGACTGCGAGTCTCAAAACAGGTTTCCATGTGACTTAACATGTCAGCTACAAAAATCAATGCACAACTTTGTAATCTAAACAGGGAAAAAATATTCCCTTAGTAAAAAGTAAATCTTCTCTAGACATTTCAAAGCAATAACCTTCAAGGCTCAAGTCCTTCCCTGGTTCATTATACATTTTACAATAAAACTAACCTTGTCAACAAAACACTGATTTCTTGGAATATGCTGACGTGACAAAATGTTTTAGAAACACACATCATACTCTTGACAAACTTTCTTTGAAATAGGGACACTGGGAATCTGTCAAAATCTGTCACACCTGAGTGTGGAAGGTGATTCAGGAATGTGGACTACCTAGTCTCACAGCTGTGATGCAACTTTAACGTGTGGACATCTGGGAGGCAAAAATATTTTTTATTTTAATTAATACATTATCTGCAGCTCTGAGAATCAGGCAACAAAATACCACAAAACTTTTGTTTGTACAATGGAGAGACAGCAAGTAAGAACTGAGAAAAGGGAATATAAAAGGGAAGGAATGGTTCTGTGATGATCCAGTGCCAATTCTGGAAGCCATAGAAGCTACTGAGGGGAAAAAAGGAAAGATCACTTCAATTTCACATGGCTTAATGCTGATGGATTTCAAATGAAATGAATGAATCAAGTCTTTCGGTCCGGTTTGAATAAAAATTTAGTTATGCAAGAAAATACAGGAAT
The DNA here is from genome assembly GCA_013400515.1 of Erpornis zantholeuca. Classification (NCBI taxonomy): domain Eukaryota; kingdom Metazoa; phylum Chordata; class Aves; order Passeriformes; family Timaliidae; genus Erpornis; species Erpornis zantholeuca. The sequence goes on along the minus strand of VZTN01032719.1, from coordinate 79,911 downwards.
AATTTTTTTCAGATAGGAATAAAAACTGATTTTGAAGCGTTGATGTTTCTTGCAAAAAATGGAAATTCAAAATTTGCCAGAGTGAAATCTTTATGCTTAAAAAATTCCTAATAACAATTTAAAGAAGTGCAACTTTATTACCTTAGGGCTAGACATATTTTAGAAGGCACATTTCATACCATTCACATACAATAGAACTAATTTTGAAGTAAATCCCTCCATTTATTTTTCTTCAACTCAGCTGCTGTGAGTTGTCTCTTTAAATCTACAGCAACACATAGCCAGCTTAGAAATTAAACACCATTGCTTCGGTCAGCAACCACAGGGACTTACTAAAAACACATATAATTTAATCCCTAAAGGAAAAAAAGTTATTTCTTTGAATACCTTGTTTGTCATCTTTCTTTCCATCTTGTAACAGGGCAGAGTTATCAGGTACCTCTTCAGCTGATGACTTCTTAAAGAAAGAAGATTTGTTAATTACACTGATTGTTACAGTACTCGTACTTTTCCACTGTCAAATATTTAAGAATACAGATCAACACAACTGGTGACATTTGCTCTTGCACCACAATTTCTTTGTTAGATAAAGAAGCATAGAGGACCTACAGAAAGACAATATTACTCTGCTTTTCAAAGTACAGCAGTTCCACACCTGAAATTAGTTAGAGGAGCACTTCAACAGTGAATCACTGAAGGAGGTAAGGACTATATGTAAGGAGACACTTCCCCCAAGAGAGCCATATGTATCACCTGTGTTAGGATGGATGAAACCTTCTCCAGTGTCCATGAGAAATGTCCCTCTAACCAAAACTCCAGCTGTACTCCAGAGCCTGATGGTCATGCTTTAGAGGCTCCTGGCTGATGTGACTGATCCTTGAACTACTCTTTTCTTTCAACTTGCAGTCATCGAGATGGGAAAACCAGATTTCATTAGCAAGTCTGTTGGAGGCCCACTCAGGCCTTGGATAGGAAAACAGGGAATTTCTCCCCAGTCTTATTTCTTAATTTTCTGTTATTTCAACAGCAACTTATAGGCATTTATTGTTCTTGGAGCTTTTGCTGTGTAGCCCACAAGATGGAACCTGAAACAAATTCTACTTCCATTATCTGTAAGAACAAGGATACACTCTGCAACCAAATAAAACATTGAAGCAAATGTCAGAAACCGTAAACTTCTCTAAATATTAAGTGATGCTGTTTTTTTCCCAGGGACATGGAAGAAGTTTGACCTAAAAATGTCCTGAAATAAATTTGGCCTAAACAAATGAATTGAGAAACCTAGATTGCATAGGCATTTTTAAAAGACCACAAAAATCTCAAGTCAGTAGTTGAAAAAGGAAAACTCCACAGCACAAGTCTGTGAGATTTGTTTTCTGAAGTTTCTAAGGAATGGAATACCCTAATACTTCTGAGACAGCAACACAGCAAAAATATGGCTTGAGGACTCTGAAAATGTCTGAACAAAACATTTCACATCCATACCTAGCCCTGACACTCACGTGAAGAACATGAGACCGCAGCCCTAACTCGGTGCAGGCTTTTATTGATAGAATGACTTTCAGAAATTTTATGAACTGTGAGCATGACATTTCTGAGGGAGCTCAGAGGAACCCCAGCCAGTCATTTTATGCATGTTCTAACTTTAAGGTTTTGGCAGTGACAAAGCTTGTAGAAAAGAACCAAAGGAGAGTGGAAACAAAAACTTGAGAAAAGAACCCCAAAACTGTGAAGACAAAACTTCCTTGGTAAAATCCATCACCCGTGTCATTCTCAAGCATAATATTGGCAGCCTTGTGGATTTTGCAAGTTTAACAAAGCCTAGCATGCAGGTGACGTGTTCCTGCCATTATTTTCTTTATGAATGCATTCAGGAATTGTTTCCATTTTATTGCAGTGTTGTAGTTCAGCAGTCACAGTAAAAGCAGTCATCTGAAATGAAATTAAATAGCCTGAATGGATGATAGGTGGAAATTAAAAAAGACATGGAGGTAATGCATAACAAATTGCATTGATAATATAATATTTTTAATGTAGTGATAAAGTATCTTAAGTATAATTCCTCAACTAGCCAAGATACAAATGAAATTTCAACAGTGAATTGCTACACTTCCCACTGAGGGAGATGAATGGAAGATGAATTACTGACCTTCCAAATGACACTCATTCAGTGTATTAAATCTGAATGTAAAAACATAAGTTGAACAAAAAAAAAACAAGTCAAAATGATTCTCAGATAACTTTTGAAGAGATTTTAAAGTCCATTAATCTTGGACAATGTAAACAGAAGCTTTTTAATTATGTGTGTATGAAAGGTACATAATTATATATTTGCTTACATTTCAAATATAATTTAATTCTATATTATATCTATATCTTCTTTTATATTTTAGCTTGCAAGCCACCCAAAATAAGGTCATAAGCAAGGGATTAGGCTGTTCTGGTAAAGGACCTGCCCACACTGCCAAGATACCAGCACTCTGCACTACCAGATCTGCAGTGCTGCTTCCAAAGCCCAGTGTGACTGCTGTGCCATGGCAAAGCTGCTGTAGGATGAGCAACACCTCCCAGGGATACCACATATATTTTAACAGTTCCAGAACATACACTGGGTGCTCAAAGCACTGGCTGCAGCATTACCCAAAGTGAACACTGTACTCCATAGAAGCTTAGGACATTCTGGTGGTACCACTACCAAGATGGATTTGATGAGGGAGCAGCTAGGTTCTGACCCAGGCACTCCCCACAGCAAGGCATTGGGAGTCAATAACTGTAAACAGCCTTGCTGAGCTGCCGTGACACACCTTTATTTTAAACTTAGAGAAGTGTCAGAAGGGCTGGTTCCTGCAGTCAGTCTGCCATTTGATTAACTGCCTTAACACTACACCTTTAAATCCCATAGCACATATTTGGAGAATTGCAATATTCTGCACTGAATATTGAGAATTGCAATTCTGACTTGAATGGCACAAGTCAGTGGCCATGATTAGTTCAGTTCTATAGGGTCTTTAAAAGTTTTGGATTTTAACCTCAGGTTAAACTCTTCTGCTTAATTCAGTTTTTCTTGCAGCAGTCTTCACAGAATCATACAACAGTTTGATCTGGAAGGGACCTCTGGAGACCTAGTCCAAAGCCCCTGTTCCATCCAGCCAAACCTACTGTGTTCAGTCGTGGGCCCCTCACTACAAGACAGGACACTGGTGTGTGTTCAGAAAAGGGCAGTGGAGCTGGTGGAGGGTCCAGAGCACAAAAGGAGGGGCTGAGGGAGCTGAGGCTGTTTATCCTGGAGGAAAGGATGCTCAGGGGTGACCTTATTGCTCTCTACAACTACCTGAAAGAAGGCAATGTTAGATTAACAGTTGGAATCTATGATCTTGGCAGTCTTTTCCAAACTACATGATTTTATGATTCCAGGTCTGTGCTGAAGCCTCATATATTTGTTCAATTCAGACTCAGGAGATACTTCATCTGAACGCTGTCCATGTGCCCCACTGCTCCTCCTGCAGCAGCCCTGCAGGACACAAACAGGTAGAATCTATTTCTTTGCAGATTCCAGCATCTCACAAGTCCCTCAATGACTACTGTGAACTCTGTTATGTGGGAATATCTCTTGAAAAGCCCGTCAGCCCTTTCCACACACAGAAGAAATGGCTGAGATGGGGGTTTGACATGGCTTAATAGGAAGCTTAGAGTCCCCTAAAGTCCTCTCAGAGACTCAGAGGGGTCTCTGTGAAGCCTACTCAGTCTCTGTGAAGCTGGTCCAGCCTCCTCTCCTCTGCAAGGTAAGGACCCAGCTTACACCTTCTCACCTCTGTCCGACTGAAGTCCCGAGTCTGCTGACTGTTTGGCAATGGCTCAGAATAAGAATCAAAGAGTGCACAGTCACGCAAGGGCTTCAAACAAGCTGCAGGGGGAAGAAAAAAAGAAAAGGTAAAAAAAAAAAAGGTAAAAAAAAACCACAAAAAGAAACCAACCATAAAAACCCCCACAAAAAATCCAAAGCAAAAAACAAAACAAAGCAAAATCACCCCCCCAACAACAAAAAGAAACCCCAACCCACCCACGCCCTGAAAAACACCAAAAAAACAGCCCAAAACCAAACACAGAGACACACCAAGTCTTTGGTTAATACACATTTCTTAGAAACCTGTTCTAGCATAATTTTGCCCTTTGTTTCTACATCTCAGACACAATCCATAAGACATGGATGACAAACACCATGAAGAAAATATTTCTATTTTGTATCTTAAGTACATCAGTGTCATGAAAGTGATATCATGTATAATTTCTATTGTAGAAACAATGGTGAAATTTGGAAGAAAGTTTTCCTTCTCTCAGTCCAGTATCAACTCAGTTGATCTTATAATTTATACCTTGTTCTCTTAGCAATGTTAAAGGTACTTACATTACCTTCAGCTGCAATTTTGACTTTTTGAATACTGAAAAGTATAGCAGAGTCTAAATTATACACTAAAATTGAAGGTCAGCAAAAAGCAAAGCACTAAATACATTGGATGCTGTAGCATATACCATCTTCAACTAAACAACACTGAGAGCATGGGAAAGAAAAGGAAAAAAAATCACATCTAACTTCTCAAAGGAATATTCCCCACAAGCTAATTTCTATCTTCTGCTGGTATCACTCTGGGATTAGTTCTTCTGAGATAAATCTGTTTTATGAGCTGGAAAACATAGTTTTTTAAAGATCAATATATCAAAAGGCAGAATAACCACATTTCTAGTTTTTGGCTAGCATCTATTTTATCTCAATAAATTAAGCTCTTGGAAACCTGTCTTAATTTACAGTACAGTGAGTCACACCCAGGGAAAATAGCTTTTGAGATTCTGAAAATTAGTTTTAATAAAAAGTTCCCAAAAAGAAGGTGGTGGGTCAATGGACCTGTGCCAGGACAGCATTTGAACCAGTTGTGCTTGTAGTTTATGGTACAAGTCATAAAACTAGCAAGATTAATGCATTCTTAAATGCTTTTTTGCTTCAAGTAATTTTATTTGAAGTTTTAACAACACTCTTATCAATGCAAATCCTTCAATTGAACCAAATTATGCCTCATTCTGAAACTAATACAACAACCTAATGAAAAACAATTTCCAGTAATCTTTATCAGGGTCCTAAGATGCCAAAAAAAAATTGAAAAAAATTCCTAAATTTCACAGAAATCAAATTATGAAAACATGAAAACAGAAGATTTCTCTTGAAAATTGCTTTTGACATTTGAGGTAAGTATATGAGGCACTTGTGTACTTATCAATGCTTTTATTTCAGAAGTAATAAAACCAGGGTTCTGTGCTTTTCTGTGATTCACAGCCTTAAAGTGAGTTGAGATGTTCTGCTTTTTACTAATGCAAGTCTTACAAAAGATGGATTTATGAATCCTGATCAGATAGCAGAATGAGCACAAGATATTTTCAGACCCTCAAATTAACCAGAATTAGTTCATTATCTGGGGTATTTGAAGGACCCACCAGAAACAATTAGTCTTTTCACCTCTTCCATGTAGATTTGCTTGAACTGCTTGGTTTCATGCAACAGCATGAAACAATAATTGTTGAAGAAAATGGTAGAACTAAGTGCTGAAAAGAACAAATAGGGAAGAGGATGACTGCCAGGGAACAACTGCAGCTTACCATGCTGTTTCTCCCATTGACATAATGATTCCCTGCTATTAGAGAGAGTTATTTCCATGGCAGTTTTACCTAAAAAGGCTCAGTGTGAAGACACACCAAGAAGAACCTGCATGGATGAGTTTACAAGCCAGCTTATCATGAGACCAGGCATGAAAGTAGTGAACAAAGCACTGGCCCTGGGTAGTTGTAATTATGACAGGGGAATGTAATTAGAGAGACTAAAAGGGATGAAGATTTGGAAGCGCAGGTTTTCCAGGAGCTTATTGCTTTGGATATGAATACAGTGGATTATAGGAAGCATGGCTTCATCAGAAATTATTTCACAAATCTGATACAGGGTCAACATTTAATTTTACTAACTGCAGCTTGATTTGTTCTTTTCCTGCCTTTTAATATATTCAGTGTCATCAAATTTAATGGAGATTTTATTAGGTCTTAAATATTATCCCTTAGCACTGTAATTATCATCTGTGATTAATCCTCCTTGCCCTCGAGAGTCATGCACATTTTTTAGATGCAACAGTATATATTTCAACGTTCATTTATAATTAAAAGAGACATAATTGAAGAGAACAAATGAAAGGGCAGGTCTTTCACAGCACATTGTTACTGAAGTTATGTTATATTTTGGATTAATTCATCCTTGTGCTACACAAATTGTTGTAATCCTCCCACCATTAATGTAAACTACCCATACAAGAATCTGTGGATTACATAAAATAAACTACCAAAAAAATCAACCTTTGATATAACCAGTATCTCCATCTAACAAATTCAACCTTTGATATAACCAGTATCTCCATCTAACAAAATACACTAGCATATTAAGTTCTAATGCAGCCCAGTATCGTTTTAAACAAATCTTCAAGAGACAGATACTTTAAGGAAAAATCATCAAAAGAATTAAAAGCTGTGTCATAAATTCATAGAATGGTTTGGCTTGGAAGAGATTTTAGAGATCATCTAGTCCCATTGCCATGGGGAGGGACACCTTTCACTAGACCAGATTTCCCTAGGCCTTATCCAACCTGGCCTTGAACACTTTTGGGGGTGGAGGATCCACAACTGCTGTGGGCAACCCATGCCAGTGACTCACTGCCCTCACAGTAAGCAATTTCTTCCTAAAATCTAATGTAAACCTGTCCTCCTTCCATTTAAAGCCATTGTTGGATTCCCTTTGTTTTACAGGTACTCATCTGCCTTCCCCCGCTCGAAGCAGAATGGAGCAAAGGGGCAGACATTAAGAGGCAGGTAACTGCTACACTTTCCATCCCTATCTTTATGCTTTGATATATTACTTCGTCAGCAATCACCTCATAAGATTAAAAACACATGCCTTAAAAGCAGCTGGAGAATCATTACACACACATAGAAACCCATTCCAGGAGTGAACCTGTCTAACACACGTTGCATTTCTGAGATAGCTACAGGGACATGACTTGCCACAGGAACTTTACCTGCTTGAAGGTACTCAGGCAGCAGTGTCTCTGGCAGAGTCTCAGGCAGCTGGTAACCATTCTTCCTCGCAACCACAAGGTGGAAGGCAGCACAAAACTCTGGGAGTGTCAGTGCCCCATCACAATCCACGTCACTCAGCTCCCTGTGGATAAAACAGGCACACATTTTCCAAGGTGTTACCTCAGGGAAACATTAAGTGTGCCATCACAGGGGAGACAAAAATGCAACTCTGAGAAGGGATTTTTTAACACAAGACAAACATCTCTGTCACATACACTCAATCTTGACTTGTACATTTGTCTCGGGGAAGATGAAGCAAGCTGATTTTCCAATACTGACTTGCCACCTTTTTCTTTTTCAGTAAAGTACATTTCTTTAACACATCACGCCATTGAACACGATGGTCTGTGAATATATTAGAATGTGAAATACATGACCTATTTTATAGAATCATAGGGTGGCTGGGGTTAGAAGGGACCTCAAAGATCATCTAGTTCCAACTGCCCTGCCATGGGCAGGGAACCTTCCACTAGACCAGGTTACTCAAAGCCCCATCCAGCCTGGCCATGAACACCTCCAGGGACGGGGAGTCCACAACCTCTCTAGGCAATCTGTTCTAAGGCCTCATGACCCTTATAGTAAAGAATTCTTTCCTAATATCTAATCTAAATCTGCCCTCCTTTAGCTTACAGCCACTAAATGGCCTTGTGAAAAGTCCCTGTCCAGCTCTCTTGTGGCCTCCTCTAGGTACTGGAAAACTGCTAGAAGACCTCCCAGACCCTTCTCCAGGCTGAACAGCCCCAAACTCTCAGCCTGTTTTCATAGGATAGGTGCTCCAGCCCTCTGATCAACTCAGTGTACCTCCCCTGGACTCAATCTGACAGTCCTTCTTATGCTGAGGACCCCAAAGCTGGGCACAGCACTGCAGGTGGGATGTCACCAGAGCAGAGGAGAGATGCAGAATCCCCTCCCTTGCCCTGCTGGTCACACGTCTTTTGATGCAGCCCAGGATGCAGTTGGCTTTCTGAGCTGCAAGTGCACATTGCTCCAAGGGTGAAATTAACCTTCCAATATTTGGAAGCACATTTGGCTAATCCATGAAGGATCTTAAAACAGTTCAAGCAGAAAAAGTTAAATATGGACTTTAGCAATGGTTACTTAGCCCCATCAACTAACCTTAAAAAAAAGAGCAAAACTAACACTCTTGACAAGTTTAAATATTGTTGTTAACTTCTCGTTAAGCAGTTCTCTCTAATTCTAGCATGTTTCATGAACACTAAAGCTGAAATTCAAGAATTCAATTCTGTAAATAAACTCTTTGCAAAAATTGAGTAATATTTTATCTTCTGCATGTGGTCTGAAAAAACCATGTAATTTCTTACTCTTTGAAAGTAACAAGCATTTCACAAGCTGTTGAGGTTATAGTGACAAGGACTGAAACATCCCATGTGTTTAACACAGCAACACAACCTGATAAATCACACTGCCACAAAATTACAATTATTTACTAGAAAGAAATACTTTTCTTGAAATTCTGCGCAGAGGACAAGTTGCATCAGCAATAGAAATAAAATCTATTTTGCTAACATACTAGGTTAATCCATTCTTTTTCAGAAATCTTAAATTTAGATTCCAATATTTACTTCCCCCAGCACTACATTTCTTCAGTTTTTTTTATTTATTTTCACAACTGACAATCCGCTTTGAAAAGATTCCAGACATATCCTTTGACCCTGACAGATGTTTAGGCTCTTGCAAGCTTTTCTTCTCATCTCTCTTTATAAAAGCATATATAAAAATCAAATCACTATCAGCATTTCTGATCCGTGTTTAAAACTGTTTGTTCCTCCTATCAGAGATGCAAGTATGACAACAAATTACAAAGCACCATGTTGTTTATGAAAATATAATAGAATTCTTGTCAAATTTTATCACATAGAGTTCCATCCACAATTGTTTCTCAATAAGCTCATTAAAAGTAAATGCACTGGTTCATTAGAAAAGCACTAATGAATTATGTAGTTGTTTAATTAGGCCTCCTCTGACAGAATAGAGACAGAAACATAAAACCAACAACACATCTAAAACATTCCAGAGGTGCTTCTCCTCTGTGTCATTTCATGAAAAATACCAGTTCTCTGAGCTAACGATGCTGCTTACAATGCACTTAAGAACAGCTCTCAGCTATGTCGCTGTTCAAACCTTCACAGTCCTGCTGAGTAGGTGAACATCTCTCCAGAAAAAAAGTGTGTCAGGAAGATCAATGAGTGCCCTGCTGCTTGGGCCTCAACGACACTTTTAAAATTTAACAAGAACTGTTGATTTAAGCGTCTTAAAAAAAAAAAAAAACACAACATGATATGCATCCCCAACACTATTACAGTACTCACCAGATGTGAGAAAGTTCTGGGATGGGCAGCTTTGATTTTGTGAAGAAATTCTTTGCTACAGAACCTGTTGAGAAAGCATGCTTCATCAATCATTGGAAATCAATTCTCCAAATTCTTCCCTTTTACCAGATCTGCCATGCCAGAAGCAGACAGTTAATTTACATCCGAGAAATGCTCAGATTAATCAGATGTTACTAGAGATGTTGGACCATTTGTCTCCTTCTGAGTAAATGACAGAGAAAGCCAGACAGAGCTGTTGACCTCAATTCTCCATTCCCTCCATATGGGAAAAACAAATAAAGGGAAACCCACTTTAGTACTAGTAACTCTAACCTGCATAATAAGTATGCCACCAGTGATGAAATAACAGACACAAACAGCCCTGCTTCATCCAGAAGTCATGTGTATGGCAGTACAGTGCTTTGACAACTGCACTGTAGACAACCCAAGATGCTGCTTCAGCTATGACTTTTCCCTGCAGTGAAAATTTTATGAGGGAAAAAAAAAAAGAAACTGCAGAAGATTCAGATAGCATACAGTTCCTGTCCAACTGCAGGCATCCTCACTCACCCTGGCACAGCATACTTCTCATACATCTAGTTAAAAATCCACTTCTTCACCATCTCACATGCACAAGCTGTTAGGGGTACCCTGGAAGCCCTTCCTGGATACAGGTTTACAAATCATAAGGAAGCAAAGTAGAGACTATGAGGATGATAATCCTCTTCCCCTTGGGCAACCACTGGGGAAAGCACCAACACTGAACAACCATTTGTTCTTTGAAGCAAACTGCATGAAGGAGACTTAACAGAGATGAAGAACTTCTGAAGCACTAATTTCAGTTAGCAGATCATTTCTTTAAACTTTTGGCTGGATCCAAGCCCCAGTGATACAGTAGGGCTCATTACAACTGCCTCAATCTAAAACCCATGACATATTCCTTGCCATACCAACTGTCTGTACATGGCAAAATCTCCTCTCACAAGCAGCCTGGACCTCTTCAGGATGGAAATCTGAGTATGATCAGAGCCATCTCAGTATGCTCTTAACAACACTTTTACCACATGTGTGCTCTCCAGGATTGTTTTCTAATTACCTAAAGGTCAAAAATCTCAGTCCCCCAGAGCCATAAATGCTCAGGCTTGACCACACAGGGCAGTCTTGCATGCTTCACTGTCACCACATGGACACTGCCACAGTTCTGCTGGATAAGCCAGCACAACCCTCAGGGATTTTTCAACTCAATATACACTGCAGGTGTGATCCACAAATACAGCACATAAAATAGAGAGAGCTCATTTTAATTTTTACCAAATTGCCAACGCTTCTCCTTTACATGTAATTATTTCTCTAAAATCAGGATATTTAGGAGGAAATGTAAGGATCACAATATTGGTTTGAATAGTCTGCCTTTTAAAAGAAAATATAATCAACTCTTATAAATGCACTGCCAGAGAAAAAAAGCATTTATTTACTTAACATCCTCACCTCCCAGCCTGGTCCCCTTACTCAATGTGCACAGTATTTGGTAAAAAATACCTGAAATAAAGGCGTTGAGGTCGGGCTGCAGGGACCTGAACTGGTTAATGTAATAATCTCGCTGCTCCTCTGTTATCCTCCAAGGGTCATCTGAGTACTGGGTGCTGCTGTCCTGCTGCTCCCGCTCCACTGAAAGAGACTGAAGGGAGGGACACTGCCATCAGCCACAGAGAGGGCACCACAGGGGCACTGGAAACCTCAAGAAACCAGATTTACACCCTTCTATTTAGAAGAGACAAATTTTCAGAAGACAAGAAGCAGGTATGGCCACACTGATGGCCATCCCTCATTTACTCACCTGTTAAAAAACTGAGGCTATTACTAGGTATCTTTACCCAGGAAATTAAAGGACGTTTTACATGACCAAAGCTCAAAGGAAAAGAAAATCTTGGTACTGCTGACCACTAGAAGTCCAGGTCATACTTCATTATCTCTAGACTCATTTTGGGTGTCCACTTTGGCTGCCATGCATTACAACCTTGAACTGCACACTGTACACCTCGAATGGATGGAACCAGTAAAGGACCTAAAGCTGCAGTTACACAGCTTTGTGCATGAAAATTAATCTTTGCTGTGAAACTACATATTTAATCTAGGAATGGTGCTGTAACTATGGAGATATTCCACTCCTGGACCCCCTGCTCACCCCAGTAACTCAGTATTTATTATGCCAAGTCAGGGAGACATACAAGTCCCTAAAGACCCCCTCAAACATCTATCACTTCCCAAAGTTTAAGTAAAAATCCTCCTTTGGGTAAAGGAATATTCTGGAGGAGAAGGGTATTTAATCCAATTATATCTTTGCTCTCTGATTAACTTGTTTAAGGGGGCCCTGTACCTTTTGTGGGTTGGATGGAGATATCTACAAGAGGGCTGCCCATACAGCTGGTATCTTTGTTAAAATGGAATAAATTAGTATTCAATATTTAGTCTTAAAGAGGAAGGGCAAGAATGAACAATCAGCTCTGAAACCTATTCTCTGATATACCTGTCTATTTCCCAAGAATCAAATGCAAAACACCAGTTCTGAAATACATCAAAAGATCCCTGAAACAGGCAACATCATAAAGCTGTAAATTAATTTTCATTTCAAAGTGCTACACAAATGCACCCAATCTCATTTCAAGTTAGCATAAATTATGTGACATTATCTATAGACCTCTTTTGGGGGCTCAGGTGACATTTTATTGTGAGTGTGAGGTGCTAAGCACTCAGGAAAATGTAGAGTCTCTGAGTCTTACTTATTCAGGAAAATCTCTTGCTTAAGAGAGCTTTGCCCTTCCTTGGGGCAAACTACTTGTTTGCATAATAAATGCACAGCAGGCATACTGGAACACAGGAAAGATCTGCTTTTGCAACCAGCAGGAAAATATAAGACCCATTTTCATAAAAACAAACAAATGCCTAGAAATTAACCTATTTTGTTTAAGGTGCAATTTAACCAGCTGGGGTAAAAAAAAAAAGCATGCAGAATGTTAGCTATAAATACTATGCATGTATTACAGATGGGAATCCAATTCAAGAAGGAATTTATGTGAAATCTCATGTGCTTTAAATGAAAATTGCTTACTTTGACTTACCTTTAGCAATTTAATTAACTTAATAATTTATTTTAATTTCTCCATCCCATCAGCTTTCTCTTTCTCATATATTAAAAAAGTACACTTCAGTCTCTAGTCTAAAAACACCATGAAGAACATTTTTCACCTTCAAAGTGAGAATTTTTCTGCTTTTTAAAAAAATTTCTCTTTGGTTTTGTTAGCAATACTACTAAGGAAAAATATTCATTACCCGGTTAGGAGTTGAAGAAGTGGGTGCAGATTTGGCTCCATAATTCCCTGATGATGGTCCATCTTGCTGGTGAGTAGAGTGTCTGACTTCATAAGGAGCTACATTAGATATTTAAAATTAAATATATAAATTATGGGATAATAAAAATATAGTGCTAGGCTAAAGGAAATAATTAAATACCACAAGATCAAGAAAGTAGCTTGTGAACATTGTATCAGAGCATCCAAGTCCATTTTGTCAAGCATCTACCAAGTGAACCTGGTATCACAGTATCAAAGTCCATTTTGTCTTATGCCATGAAATTCCAGCCACAAACTTGTCTTCCCACTGTATCATTCTTCTCCAGACATGACTGAGACACTGTTAGTTATATACTACCAGATAACAGAAATGAGTGTTCATCATGTTTAAATATACATTTATATAGCCTGTCCATGCATTTATACATTTTATATACTTATAGCCACATACAGCACAAGATATATTTTAAATAAGAAGAAATAATTCAACTGAGCTGCAAAAACATATGCTTTGACAATGTTATCAAATAGCAAATCATTACTTTTCCATATATTCTTCCTCTCCCTTCCCTAATTTTTGTTGAAAATCAAAATACATGACTCACCACTTTGCACTATTTGGAATAAAATTACTGAAGAAAAGTAACAATTTCTTCTTCTTTTGCTAAAATAAGCTACTTAAGCTCCACTGCAGCAAATATAGTAAGCAGTGACACAACAGCACAATTAAGAACAATGTTTTAAAAATAGGGCAAATATGTAAACAAATAGGCAACTCATTTGTGAACCTTTACAGAGCTGAGAACTGCTGCCAGCCTATATAAAATTAGATGGTCAGAAGCTTAAAGACTCATGATGAAAGAGGAGACCAAGAAATCTTAAAAATTTTGAGCTCAGGTAGACCTTAAAAATTATACCCCTAACTTCCTTATTTTCTAAAGGGGTCTTATCCTGTATTGGTATCTATTTTTATTCCTGCACAAGTAACTGCTAATTTCAGATTAAAAAAAGAAAAAGGAAGGAAGGTGGAAGGTGGGAAACATTTAGATGCCCTCAGAGGGGAGATTTAAGCGTGAGGCCACATTGCTGTGTCCTTGCTAGCATGAAAAACTTCCAAAACGATGAAGAAAAATGTACACAGTCATGTACAGGAAGAACCAGCAGGTCTTGCTTTAGGCCTAGCACTTGGTACAGCACGGGCCATAAAATGTTAACCACTCACTGTTCTCACAAATTGAGAACACATTTGGCTGAAGTGTCCTCAGCGGGATTAAAATAGGAGAGATTACTTTTCTGGAAAACCAGGAGAAATCCTTTCTGAAAAATAACCACTGTTCTACACCTCTAAGGTTTTATTACCTTGAAAATTTGAGCAGTTAAATAATTAATTTTGTAAGAAGCTGACAGCTGGACTGGACACTGCTGTCCCTGCTCACTTTGCACAGCTGCTGAGTCCGTAGGAGATTTCAGAGAAGTTCCATTTGCAACCAAATTCAGATGGAAAAAAAACCCCAACACCCAAAATACTCCCTCATTGCACTGACAGATGTGGGACAGAGCCCCAGAAAACAGCAGAGCACCTGACAGGTACACGATCAGCCAGGCCTGACGGACACCCCCTGCCCAGCCCTCCACACCATGGGCTCTTTGCCACCAGTCTTCTTCACTGGGGCAGAGCATGCATTGTACCAGAAAACAACTGCACTAGTGTGCTTGTTTCAGAATTAATCCCACCTCTGAACAAGGTGCAGTTTACCTAAGCAGCAGGGGAATGCCTGTGACTCAGTACTAGTACAATTCAGGTGGAGGCCACTTTATAGTGTCAAACGCATTCTTATCACAGGTGTACTGAGTTTCAACATGTTGAATAGCTCTTTTTTCACTCATTTGTAAATAAGGACAAAAGCTGAAGGATTAGCATGCGTCACTCTTCACTCACTGCAAACACACCAATGTAAAGCAGGAGGGATTATGGTATACACAAGTGCCTACTATTGCCACCAACTTGGTCACCACACGTTGCAACTATGAGAGCACAGGTGCTTTACTATTAACAGGAACTTGTAAAGCCATAGTTAAACTGGCTTCTGCCCCACTAGCCTCTTATTAAAATCTGAATATTTTGCCACCTACTCTAATGGCATCAAAACGAAGGACAGAACACCTATGCAGTACCTTGGTTTTGTCTGGATTGCCTAACTTACACTGTGGGACTGCTTTTATACTCTCATCCTATTATTATTTCTATTACAAAACCAGAGATATTATCCTTTCCTGAAAAAGAAGGTTCACTTTCCAATCTGAAAATTAATATGTGGCAACTGAAATCAGGAGCAGGCTTTTCTTCCCCTCTAATGAAACCAAAACCATCATGCACTCTGCCAATATTTGCAAGCTCTCTGCCACTGGGGTATATTGCATGTAGTCTTGTCAGAGATTAGGTATTAGCATTTGTGAGCAGTCACACATGAATCTAATTTAACAGAAAGTGAATAGGAAGACAGAATTGAACAGTCAAAATAAATTGATCAAATAATTTTCCAAAACACAAGTCTAATTGAATTTTAAAATCATTAGGCTGATTGTCACTTGCATTTAGAATTTAGATACTTCTGATAAGGGAAAAAAAAAGAGAAATATATGAATACAATGTGTATTGCTATTTTTATCCTACCTCCATGCTGCTGCTCCAGCCCACTTCTCGCTTTACCATATCCATAACTTAGGGGTATTCTCTGGTAAGTAGAAGGAGAAGCAGGAGGTGAGCAAATTGGAGACATCGGAGGAGACTTGGGTTCCTATTTCAAAAACACACCAACACAAAACACAATTCTGAGACAAAAATTATAATAAACAACCAAATAATGCTGCAAAGTGGCCCAAGTGCATACAATATGGGGGACAAACAAGAAACCAACACTGCAGCATCCTTAGGCCCTTTATTTCCAAGAAAAGGCTTAAAACAGACAAGACAGGATTTGGTACTGAGCCTTAGAGGCATAAAGCATGGCAGTGCTATAGCAAAGCTTTACAATGACCAGCTCAATATATTTTACTTCCAAAGATGCTAGAAGCAATATATGTAGAAGGCTCAATGTGAGTGTATAGCTTCGAATTTACATAGTATAAGTGCATTCTCTGTGCGAGATCATTTTTCATATTAAAAAAATGTACAAAAAATTAAACTACATCTCTGAATCAGGATTTTAAACACTGTGGATCTGTAGGTATCACTGGATAACTAACCTAAAGCTTTCTCCTTCCTTTGACTTACTGAGATTGCTTGAGAAAAGGATGTAAGCCTGGAAGATTTTACTGAATAAAGAGGAAAATTAACACAACACAGATAACCCAGATGGAGCCAGGGTTTGAGGGCAGTGTTCTGCTTTGGTGTCAGTACACAGACAGACAGGCATACATGCTCTTCTTCCTCATCCTGTTATTCCACCTGTGTATCTTGTCATCAGCATGCTCCTGCTGGTTGACCTCAGGCTGAGAGCGCCGTTACTGACGCCAGCACACCGTGTGATAAACGTGAGCACATGTTTTGGGAAGATAAAAGTGCTTCCATCAGGCACTTACAACATGACTTGATACAGTACCAGAGGAGGTGGCAGGCCTGGGGAAAATTATGCAAATCAGTCTGTATGGAAATTATGTGGCACTATGAAACTCCTTGTATCTGAACAAGTGCTCTCTACTCTCCTAAATACAGGTAATATGAATGTCCCCTGGATGCTTTATTAAACTAGCATCTCAGAACGACAGATGCTGGGACAATGGTTCACTCAGGACAATAGATTTTGTCTGGACTATTCCTTGGGGAGATTAAAATGAAAGAAAATTTGGGGGCCTTACCCCACCCGAAATAATGACTCATGAGTCAACACCTCATCTCCAATTGAGTATTTCTAGAGTGACTAAGGACCAGACTGGCCAGGGGAAATCACTCACTTTCCTGTTCTGTTTCACAGACAGATTTCTATTTGCTGCTTTTGCTTGTTCCTCTTCAAGAAACAGTGCTGGATTAAGTAGGAGGAAAATACTGAAAGAACTTACACAGAATATTATGGGGCTGACAACTTTATACTAGCTCATACAGAGAATTTTCTTCAGGGAAGCAACTGGGATGCATCAAAACCAGAACACATGCATGATGGGGATTATTTACACACTAGGAGTTCATCTCCCGTCTAGTATTGGAAAATTGAGTAAGCCTCTGTGAGTGTAACCATTTACAGGACTGGACCCAAAAGGAGGATGCATAATGACATGTTGGCCTGAAGGAGACAAGCCTGTTACCTGTTTGTCCCCTTCATCTGTTCTTTTGTAGGAATTTTTTTCCGAAGTTGCATGTGGAACCTGAAATTTAACTCCGTGGAATTCTGCTGGAGTCCCATAACGTACCTCAGCATCATTTTTCAGCGCCATAAATCGTGGCAGAGGCAATTCTTTATTAACAGAGAAAAATTCAATTGAGACTACAGAACATAAGAAGACTACAGAACATTTAAGCAATATCATCTTGTAAAACCAATGAAAAGTTTATCTATAGAAGACTGCTAGTTAGATTTTGTAACACTTTTAAGTGTGGGACTCCTTTGATTATTTTATGTCTTAATAAAAATGTGAATGTTACACAAAGCTACATTCACTAGCTTAATATACAATCTCTTCATGCAAAGAGAAAGAAATAAGCCTTATGCATGTTATTAAAGCAAGTGGCAAACTCATTTCCTGCCTTCAAAACCTTGCCTGTAATGAAAAGAATGGTTTCCCACAGAAACTGTGGGATGGATGAATTAATCAGTCAAGATCACAGTACACTTAATGCTGCCATCATAAAAGGAATGAATCAAAAATGGTAGGGTTCAGAGATCACACCAAGGCCTAGAGAGACAGCTGTGTCAAAAGGTCCCACATTGCATCTGCTGTGCAGAGCAAGAGAGTGACACTTTGTCACTTTAAGACAATTCCCAATTATTTTGCAGAAACACCATTTATTGTGGTGCACAGTCACCCCAAAAGATCAATACAATTAAAATTAACAGAATGCTCAAAACCAAGCAAAGCCATTCACTTATCACCTCTATAATCTTTTACACCTACAGTTACAAAAAAAAAGAAAAAGAAATCAATTGGAGTCTGGTACACTACTCACCCCATTCTAAAGGCACTCATATATTTTCTAGAGAAAATGTAATTAGCACTGGAAGCAGTTGTATTGAAATTTTACTGAAACAGTAAGTAAGCATGATATCAATACAAGGACTGCAAGTACCTGCTTTCACCTAGACTTGTGGATTATTTACATATGCTGGACTTGTAAAATAGAGTAAATCTCAGTTCAGATTTCTAATTTAGTTTGTTGAGGGTTTTTTTGTTGGGTTTTTTTTTCCTTTTTAATTAACATCTTTAAAAAGGACAGCAATGCAAGAGAGAGTGCTCAAACTGTTAGGAAAATTGTCAGACAAATCCAGGCCACTCCTCTTTACCCTTGGTTCAAACTCCTGTTCCAGGAAGGAAATCAACCAAATTGTGCCAGCTGCATCTGTTCCCATCACTTGGTCAGGAGCTCTGCACCGCGGGAGCTCAGCTCACACAGGTCAGCATGCGCTTGCCATTCTGGCCTTCCTTCCCGGGGATGGGGCAGACCTGGGAACCATCTCCCTGTGCCTTGCAACACACATGAATTTGACATTTCATTGCCCTTACCAGGGATGGCAGAGCAAAAGCTGTGCTGGGAGCAGTGCCCTGATTGCAGGGTTGTGGGTAGCCCCTGCCTTTCCAGCCTTCTCTCTGATCTTGCAGCCAGTCCCATTGCTCCTCCAGTGGGATGGTGCAAGCATGGTTTGAACGCCCACCTAGGATATGGGAGCTAAGGGTTCAAACCTGTTCAAGCTCAAGTAAAAATCCCTATGTTTTGAAGCCCGAGCCCTTGCTGAGGCAGAGTGTGCATCACCAAGGCAAAAACACTGGGTTCCTTCCATGTTGCTATCAAGTTTTCACAGCTGAAAGGGACCTGCTTTCTCCCTTCATCGCTTAAGTTAGATAAGACTCTTTCAAGAAGCTTTCTTCTCCACCAAGAATGGTACATTTAATATTGCTGTCAATTCATTGGGAAGAATAAAGCTGCTTTAAAATATATCTAATAAACATTTTCATACCTATTCACAGTAAGCACTATGATTTTATCAGCATTACCCATTTATTTCAGGAGGATTATTTGCTAAAGCAGATGAGTGTTACAATCTGCCCTGCAAAGAGGGACTCCTTGACCTGCCCATGTCCCCCACAATGTGCCTCCGCCCAAGGCAGCTACCAGCTCTCACTCTGGACAGCTGTCAAGATTAGAGGCTGAAGGTGAGAGAGAAATGCATCTCCCACACTGATCATATGTCATTACTGCCGTTCCTTTGTAATGCCTTTTCCAGAGGGGGATGTCATCTCAGATCTGCCATGTATGTAATTCACTGCAATTTTCTACCACTCACTTAGTGCATGTAACATTACCTTCCACTTTTTCTCTGCTCCTTAAAATTGTTCATAGAAATATAAGAAGAAAGAGTTTACCACCATGGAGAGCTGACAAGCATTAAAGAAAGTGAGAAACAAGTGCACAGCACTGCAAGCAAAAATTTGCTACTTACCATTCTTAATGCTCTCAATGCGTACTGGGAACCCTGACTGTGCTGCCGCAATTAACTTCAAAGCAATATAAAATTGAGCAGGACCAAAATAACCCACGCGCTTGGCTCCACAAACTTCTGTAATCTAAGACAGAAGAGACACACTGCCGGTTAAATGTGTTTCACTCTTCCAGGAGATGTCAACATCTCTACATAAACAAAGAAAAAACTCTTTAAAAACACAAAAACACTTGTTGTAGTTGAAGTTTTCTACTATGCATGTTTGTCTCAATCCAGAACATTAGTACACCAGAGGCAGGCAGGTAGTTATTACGCTTTTCAGAAGTACTGCTGGTTAACACTGCTATCCTAAAACAAGTTATGGGTTTTCATACTGTGTAAGATTTTAACAGCAGGTGAAATGAGAATTTCTTAAATACCCTGTCCAGTAAAACATTTCGACCAGAGAAGCTGTGATATCTTTAGAAATTGTACTTAATATTAGCCCTAACAACAACAGTTCAGGTTATTACCATTACTGGAACATAAACACAACAAAAGACCCCAGCACACCACTTGAGCAAACACTTTATTTTTTGTGTGAAAAATAAACATGGTCTTGGCACTGGAATTTAACTTCTATGTATATTTCATTATTTGCTTCACTCTGCCACTTTTATGAAGCAAAGAGCACCATGTTCACACACTCAGACAACACCCAAACACACATCAGATATCAGAAGGTTTTAAGCATGGGTGCCAATTCTCCCATGCTTGGAGCTCCCAGATGTTCACAAACAAAGCAGGCACTGGGGTTAGAACAAAACCCCATTTGCCCCAGACATAAAAGGAAATCTCAAATTGTTTTCCTGAAAATACACCTAGGTTACCAATGTCTCCTGGCTGGCGAGGTGCAGCCTCTGTGACAGTTCTCCATGGGCAAGTGCTACTTCTGGAAAGCCATGTTCATGGATTGGCTCCCAAGCTACAACAGCATGACAGAAAGTATTATGTTACATATAAGCAAACAGCACAATTGAATAGTCTATTTTTTCTGATTTATTTTTATATGTATATATACACATACATACACAGTGGAAAAACATCAGGTCAAACAATTACTGAAAAAATCAAATGTTTTGGAATGGTAATTCTTACTAATCAAAGATAATTTGTCTTCAAGCAAACCCCTTCTTCTCTGGATGTGGCCTCTGCTTTGAGCTGAACAAGCTCTGGCTGCTTTCTCTTCTCCTATGAGTTTCAGACTTGGTCACAAGACACATGAAGCAGTTTTTTTCTCTTACTGCTTGATGAAGAGGGAGATTGAGTCTCTGTATAAGGACAGCTTCAATTAACCAGCACCATTTGCCATTCTGTTTCCTCTACTTCTCTTTAGTCTGGCCTTTTGTATTCCGCCCTCGCTTATTTTATTTTCCAGTGGGAAAGCAAGGCACTTCGGATGCACCCAGGATGGATGACTGGGCACACTACTGGTACCCCTTTCTAAGCTCCAAAGCAGGGTTGTTCCCCTTGTCCCTGGATGCTCCCAATTCACTCAGTCCCACTGCCCACACCACCTGCTCCTGCATGGTCCTTCCCCAACCAGCAGCCCTGGCTCTGCCTGGTGCAGTGGTGTGGATCACTGATGACTGATGTGGACACAGAACATGCTCAGCAGCTGCGCTTCAGACTGCTCCCCATGGGCACAACCCCCCAGGCACACCAGGCTCCAGCAGCTCTGGGGACAACCCTGCTGAGGCAGGTATGCAAGAAGGCACCAGCTTATCCAACAGCCTAGGGAGAAGCAGATGAAGAAGAGGCACAACCAAGCTGAAACTCAGTCTGGGTTCACAGCTCTGGTCTGTTATGGGAGATGTTTGTTAAAAAAACGCCAGTGCTGAATAGAGCAGTTGGCAAAAGCTGGGCACCCACAGGCAGCCAGGCCCTCCCATGGAGGCTGTGGGTGCTCAGCTCCTGTATGACAGATATGGCACACAAAGTCCCTGGGTGTGCTGGGATGTACCCTGTAGGGGTTTTTCTGCTCTTGGGCTCTTTTCCTGCCATGGCTACACTTCCTGCTGTGCCTACATTTGCTGACATGGAGCAACAGCATTACCATGATGTGCTTCCTCTTGCTGGCTGCTGGAAAAAGGCAAAATTGAGCAGCTGCCACTTTCACATAGATGCTACTATCTTCCCAAAGATTTTTCCATATATCTTCTATACTTTGAAATAGCAAGGCTGTTTAATGCTGTAAATGCTCTGCTTGGTCCTCATATGGAAACATGAACATTTTATTCTGAATAAGCAGACTAAAAACTTTTATGAAGGACATACCATCCCTCAAAAATACAGTGATGTTTCTCAAGCACACTTACAGCCAACCAAACTGAAACTGCCTCTCTGTAATTTTGCTTTTTGAGGATAACAATAGAAATAAATTTTGTAGACACAAGCTTCTCTGTTATTTGTCCAGCCAGACTCTGAGTTCTTAGTTAATGGTCCAGAGCAAAAGATGGAAGCTGACAGAGGAGTCAAATTTATTACAGAATTAATTGTAGGTATTTATATAGACTAATTGCCGGTAAAAGCATTTAGTCTCATCAGGTTCCTTCTCCAGTTAAAGGAGGGTCTTGGGTTTCTTCCAGCCAGCATTTCATACTGTCTGCATCACAACTCTGCTTAGAGGTGCCAACATTGCAGCCCCTCTCTCCAGGAGCCACAGAGGTTAGTGGCAGATTAGCCTTTATCCAAAAGTAAATCCTCAGAACATGCTGCCTGCTCAAATTTCCCCAGCAGCTTAAACTGAACACTGCATTATTTTTTTGTTTCCTGGCTTCACCTTTCACAGGGTCAGTGCACATAGCTTTTTGATGGGCAGATTACACTTAATGATATCCAATTCTGAAATTAGGCTAGTTTGTATGAGACACTATTAGGAGTCTCCAAGATCCATCCAAATGAAAGGCACTGCATATGAATGTGATATGGTAATTTTTCATTTAAATCCTTAAAACTGTTGTCAGTTTGGGCTGCATGTTTTTCAGCAAGCCAGCAAGCAAAGAAGTGGTATTTTCTGCTTGTGCACTGCTGAACAGACACACATATAAATCAAAAAAACATGCATCCCTTGATATTTCAAAGGATTTTAATGCAGAATTGTTGGCTGTCAATTTATATTACAATTTTTCTTTTAGTTCTCCAGCAGAAAACTGTAATCCTCAAATGATAGCAAAATTTTGAAAAAAAAGTGTAATGAAGAGTGTATTGGAAAAATTTTTCATGGTCATAGGTTACAGATGTTGCTTGCCAAATCTAACCGCAGGATGATAAACAGAATTAGTCCAAAATCACACAGAATCACAGAATGGCTGGGGTAGGAAGCGACTGGAGATCCTCTAGTCCAATCTGCTTGCTAACACAGGATCACCTAGGGCTGGTTGTACAGGACTGTGCCCAGGAAGGTTTCAAATATGTCCAGAGAAGCAGATGTTCCAGTTCTCTGCCATTCTCACAGCAAAGAAGTTTTCCTCTTATTCAGATGGAACTTCCTGTGTGTTTCCTTGTGCCTCTTGCCCCTTGTCCTGTTAGGAGGCACAACCAAGAAGCCTGGCTCTATCTTCTTCACATCTAGCTTCAGATACTTACTTACATTGGTAAAATTTCCTCTCCATCTTCTTCAGGCTAAGCAGGTCCAGGTGCTTCAGTCTCCTCCTAAGAGATGCTCCAGTCCTCTGGTCATCTTTGGAGTAGTGATGCATGAACTTTAACCCTTTGGACCAACCTCATACCTTCTAGAACCCTAAACCATGAGTTTACCAATGGTTACCATCTACCTCCAAGTAGATCCTTGAAGAGGAGAAGTCAGCTCTCCTGAAATCCAGAGCTGGGATCCTACGTTTTGCCCTGCTTCCTCCACACACGATCCTGAACTCCACCATGTCATGGTCACTGCAGCCAAGGCTGCCCCCAGCCTTCACATCCCAAACCAGCCCTTCTTTGTTTGTTAGTACAAGGTCCACCTCTCCACGCTGGCTCTTCCATCATCAGTGTCAAAAGCTATCACCAGTGCTCTGCAGGACTCTCCAGACCTGTGTGTCCAGCCATGCTGTCTTTCCAGAAGATACCAGAGTGGATGAAGAATGTAGTGAAGGCTTGTGATCATGAGGGTACTTCCAGCTGTCTGTAGAAGGTCTCATTGACTCCTTCTCCTGATCAGACAGCCTGCAGCAGTATTCCAGTCATGGAAAATTGCCCTGCTCAGTGGTTTGTGAGGCAAGAACACTGTGCTGAGTGGACAATGTGTTTTTAGCAGGTAGCCTTAACACACTTGTTCTGTAGAGGAATTGCACCACATTCTCTACAAATCCATAAAAAGGGGAGAGAGAGCAAGATCTGTAAGCCTGCATACCTTCTGACCTCCTGCACACCTTCTGACAGGTCAGAAGTTTTCCTATGGTTGTAAAAATACATACTTTTTAATAAGTATTAAAAAACAAATCTCCAATTCATAAACCTTAAAATTTGAAATGTTCTCTTCAGAACAGTTGCTATTCTTACAGTTGTTTAAACTACTGTGCTCCATGCAAACTTCTAATAGAAAAGCTCTACATCTTCAGATGCTGAAACACAGAGCATATTTTTGTATATTTTATCCACTCACTGCTCTGCTCTATTGGCTGACAGCAAGTGTTGTTTTTATAATTGCTCCTTGAAGACATCCCACATGAAGCAGCTTTTCCCAGCACAATCTGACATTGTTCCAGCTCTCCCCAGTTCTCTCCAGACAAGTTTCCACTGCAGTCTCCAAGAGCACTGACCTCGCAAACACACTGGGCAGGTCTAATTTAGATTGCAAGAACCAAACTTCAGAAACCGAGTATGAGCCTAGAGCTGAAGATTGTTTTCCATAAGTAGAAAAAGGAGTATAATCAGAAATAATTATACCCTAGTCCTATGGGCAGGCTGAAATGGTCGTTCTGCAGCCTCAAGAGAAAGGTTTTCACCCTTAAGGCAAATGTAGACCTGGGACTTTTGCTTTTTCATTTAGCCATTAACACTGCTGTGGCATTGTCTGTATCAGGCCAGCACACAGTTTCTGTCTGTTCCCTGACACCCTGCTGCTACCTGCCACACAGATGGGCACTGCTGCTCGTTGGTGGGCAAACCCAGCTCCAAGGGGCTCACACCTCCATGCAGGCTGTGGGACCCTGTGAGAGCACCTGTGAGCTGAACGCAGTCACCTCATTCGAAGGGAAAAAGAAGATGACCATCACTGGCTCCTATGTTAAAGGAGATTTTCTCACTACACTTTTCATCTTAGCCCAGCCCCAGAATACACAGCTATTTTACTTGATCTGCTTGTTACAGACAAGTTTTGCTACATTCTTAAACAGGTATTTCTCTTTCAACGGTTCATTGTTCAGACATTTGTAAAACGACTTGGAGTCCAGGCCTACATATCTATTTCTTCAATATTTAAAGCAAAGTAAGGAACAACACATCAAGGATTACTGACTGGGAAGACAACAGGAACATGCTGGGGCATTACATACCCACATGTATATAGGAAGAGGCTCTGCTGTGGATTAGGTTCCTTACCTCTGCTCCTTCATATCAGTGGTATTTCTGTAACTATTTGTTTTATTCTGCCATCCTGTCTTTTAAAAACAGATGTTCTATCTATTTTAGACTTTTTTAAAACATCACCCGAAATGCTTACTAAAAATCAAGCCATTTTGAACAAGCAGGGTTCCAATGTCTAAAACAAAATTTAAAACAGTTTAGTTTATGCACAGAAGACAATGCATGCATAGCATATTTTTTAAGACCTAACTATAATACATTCTCATGGTTTAAGCTCTGCATGATCTTCACTTTACATTTAAGAACACCATAATTTTAAATTGCAAAGTAAGCAACAGATAAATTACGAAAGCTTCACAACTTCATATAACAAAGATAGTGCTAAAAGCAGCAGAGAGCAACCCTGTGAGTTAGGCAAAAACCTGCTTACAGCACCATCAGGGCTTCCCTAAACTCCCTCCTCCTGGCATGACCCAGAATCATTCCCATCTGCCTGCACTGGTGCTCCATGGCACCTTTGCCTGTCTGGGGGGAAAGCACTTCGGGAACAGGGAGACACTTTTCCATCAGCTCCAAGCAGGACATTTTACACCAACACCGAGAACTACAAAGCTCATGATTCAGTGCCCGCTATGGGCGCACACATGCACAGCCACTGACCACTGACAGAATCACATGGAACAGACACAAAACCAGGCTCAAACTCTAAGTCTAACAATGAAGCCTAACAGCAGAACCATTTTATGTACTAGAAAATGCTGATTCCTTAGCAGAAGCTAAAAATAACCCCGACCTGCAACAGAGCTGGTTTCAATCAGTAAAGAGCCTGTGAGCAGGAGCAGGGCTGTCACACTCGGTCAGTGCAAGGGTCTGTCCAATCCTCTCTCTTGTATATCAGTGAGCTGTGGATGCCTAAGGAAACCCAAGCATGTGAATCATCCAGCACTTCTCTTCAAGTGGTACAACTGGTAATGCCAGCATACCACGAGTCACAAAAACATTGATCTGAATTATGTAGCTTTGAGGACATGTGAGTCAGCACTGATAATCAAAAGATTCCAACTATTAAGGAGTGGTGGCAAGAAGAAGTCTGCCAGGGAATAAATGCTGCTGATGCATGCTAATATTTATAACTGCTGAAATATACCTGAAAGAAATACCATCTCCCATGCTCAACCTTTTGTTTTTAATATACAAAGGCTACTCAGTCATCTACCTGCATGTGATGTGGAAAAGCTGGACACTTTGATCTCATGTCAGTATCACAGGGGAGTTTAAGAAATCCCATTCCTGAGAAATATCTGGCAATTGCTACACCAAGTAAATTATTTTCCTGATAACTGTGCCTACAGCACTAGGTCAGAGGTTGTTGCATACATCTGCTGATACTTCATTCTGTCTTTGATAGGAAAACTTAGCACCACCTTCATTAAACACATGCCTTTAGGAGTATGTGAAAAGCCTACAGAGGGTGTAGGAGATGAAGCAAATTATTTTCAAAACCTCCTGGCCTTTTTTTCCTCACTATTTGGAATATAAATGCTCCAAGAATAGCATTCATGCATCTAAAGTTGTTCTGTGTTTCATATTCACTAGTCTGTATCAAATTTTTATTTAACAAGTGTGATAAATTACTTGTCAATAAATGTGTGTAGGAGTATAAGTAAAATTTTAGTAATGCTTGGAACACAAAAAATAAAAAGCCTAAAAACCTAAAAAAACCCTACTCCACCTTTAAGAACTTGGCATAAGGATGTCAACAATCAGTACAAACTTTTTATACAAATATGAATCCACTTATTCACTGAACTGCTTCACATTCTTTGTAGATAATCAGTTTGCATCTGGATATTGGAACACAGATAGCCAGCAGGTCACTCTCTGGAACGCTACATGCACAGCCTTGCCAAAAAATCACTGTTAAAACCTGAAAACCCACAGAAATTTTCAAAGTACACAGAATTAAGTTATAGATGCTTTATCTGCTTTTCAGATCTTGACTGTGGAAGCAAGGGAGTATAAGCAAGTAAAATGGCAAGCACAGAGCTGTCACACTGCCCCATCCAAAGAAGTAAATTGTAGGAAATTTCCACAAGGGTTATCCAAATGTCTTCTGATGCAAGTCCCTGCCAAGAGCATTTCATTCTCTTGGACATGAGTTTCATAAAGCCCATCCTACAGATGGTTAACACTCTATGTTTTATACATTGCAAATATAGTTCTTTAAAGGCAGTAGTCATCCCAGGATTTCTGTTCATTTTCCTTCTCATCACCTAGTCTCCTTCAAGAGTATATCTAGGGACATAACAGAGAGAAGATCCAGGACGTGAGAGAAGAGAACCGAAACTCTCCAGTTCTTGTCCACTCAGCAGAGACATTATCCTGAACTCCCCTAACCCACAAGCAACTGATATTGCAAGAGTTTCATGGAGGCAGGATTTAACTATCCACACTGAAATTTGGTCAGGGCTGGAACCAGTCCAACCAGATTATCCATCTGTTCCTAAAACTTTCATTTTCTGGAGGTTAAACTGAAAATAGTATCTAAATGTTACTTCTAGCGAGAGTGAATGGGGAGCTGCTTTTTAGCTCAAGTGGAAATACCATGTTCTGCACAGGAGCTGCACCAGTATCCTGTGGGAATGAAAATCCAGGATGATCATCGAAAATTAAAGGACAACACTACTCTTATCAAGTGAAATCCTCATGGTTTGGGCTACTTCAGCAGTAAAGTTGTTAATTACTTCAAGTAATACTTTATTAAAGCAGCGTGTCCTTTAGCATATTTTGATCTTGAGAGTACATTTTCACTGACTTAAAATAGGGCACTCATTTATAAGCTTGAGTTCCATTATTAGTCCAATGTATTTCAAAATGCATGTTTTTAAAAACCTATTAAAAATGCTATGTGTATATACATGTGCAAAATTGAAATTAAATGTAACTTGAAACTTGGCCTTAAAAATCAAACCTTTGAAGGAAAGGTTTCTGTAATTGGTACATGCCTTTTTTTATAAAACGAAAAATTGTCTCTCCATTGCTGCAGTTCAGCTATGGATTAAAACATGAGGGGTTTTAAAAAAAAAACTCTGAAAAACACTGACATTTTATAATGGAACTTGAAGCCATTTAAAATGCTGGACTCTCCAAGTCTGCACAAAAGCATGAATCTCATAGTTTGTCATTCATACAGAGAATCCTTATCCTACCTTTGTTAAATTTCAGTCTCTTAACAGCATTCCACAGACAGAGAAATTAAAGATTTTTTTCTGACAAAAAAAATAAATCCCCATGGGTTGGGTTGATGCCTTTTTTTTGTGAGAGTAAAAATTCAGTTTGGTTATTATTCATACCAAACAAATGTGTATTACAGAAAATTCCACAAGGTGTTGCTAGACAGGATTTAATTTACCGTTTGAAGAAGCAAACATCAATTCATTGCTGCTACTTACTCTTCAATAAATGAGTAACGTATGAAGCTCTGCAATACAACTCCATTTTGTTCTCATGTTAAAAGATCATCATAAAAAGCCCCAGTCTAAGTAACAGTCTGTGAAATCATTGCACCAAGACCCATAAAGAAGCTTGCCAAACTCACCTGAAGTGCAAAGAGTATCTTGAAAAAGGCTGAAAAAACTTAGCCTTAAGGAGATAACATCTCCTGTGGACACACCATAATGCATTACGAACAATCAAAAGATCTTCTCAAAACCAGAGAGCCTTTTAGCACCTCAGGAAAAACAATGGAAACTACTGCTAGATATATGCTGAAGTCAAGTACAGTG
This sequence comes from Erpornis zantholeuca, assembly GCA_013400515.1. NCBI lineage: Eukaryota > Metazoa > Chordata > Aves > Passeriformes > Timaliidae > Erpornis > Erpornis zantholeuca. Next base: position 51,067 of record VZTN01032719.1, on the reverse strand, counting down.
AGCAAAATGGGCAGAAAGGGTTGTAAGCTTTTTTATAAAAGTATAAAAATTAACTGTTTTCAGACATTTCTTTCTACAGTTCCACTGTTAAACTCAAGCCAAGGCTACCCAAAATATGTTCCTTTACAGTGAAATCTTCCTTTTCCTGTTCTGCCCAAGTATCTGCTAGAGGTGAACCCCAGAAAACAAAGCTGTTTTAACTCACCACTGAGAGGACTAGAGGACTGCCTACAGATGGTACTGCAGTGTGCTCCTGCTGCGTCTACAACAGCTGCCTTATTATTTCCACATTTCTTTGTAACTACAAGGAAATACTTCAGGAGTTTCACTCTCAGAGGCTATGCCAGGATAACTTTACGATCTGTTCCATTTGTAGGCGTTCTCAGAGCTGAAAGCATACCAACAGCAACTGACAGCAAGCCTCATGACAATTATCTTTACATACCCAGGCAAAAACATTTCTCTACTTATCTTGGAAGGCGAGCAGCCTTTTCTTCTCAGCAAACATGCTCCTACTTATTGATGGGCCACAACCCCTCCAGCCACCACTACAATCCTGATATACTCAGCCACAAACTAGATGTAAATAAATTCTTCATCTCTGATCACACTTAAATAAGGCACCTCACTCAATCCAAAACACTTGGATGCTGAGCCACATGGGCCATGGTTTAATTGTATGGGATACATTTGTGTGCGCTGTAGATGACAAAAGATCAAACACAGAGGACACCTAATGTTGTCTAGAAAGATTATAGAAAAACATCCAATTTTTAGCTTTTTACATTTTAATGACATCTTGCATCATTGCAGTACGAGGTCTGTAAGGAAATTCAAAATGTTTTGAAGTTTCAGCATAAACATGAGTTTCTGCTGTTTGAGTTCTAATACACAGGATATTACCCAAAAAACAAGGTAGTCTGAAAAACTAAAAAGCCACGGGCAGAGGTCACTGGCAGAGGCCAGTGTAATCAAAACTCCACTTTTAGCAGTCATCAGTACTTCACTCATTTTGCCAAGCCCTTTTGGCCACAAGCAGCAGTTGCACTGCTGACTACAAGCTCATTGATCCACTCTTCAGGTTTCCTCCCACAAACCCTTATAAAATCCTAACCCAAAGCTCAAGAGACTTCACTTCTTCTGGTGCCAGCACTGAACCCCTTTCAGAATGCCCCAGCAGCCCAGGGACAGGGGGCTAGGCTGTACCCAAAAGCACCCACGTGGCCATAGATCTTCCATCTCCATGAGCTCACATCCCTGAGGGAGGGTTTTCAGAGGAGTCTGGAAAACCCCTCCCTTGGGAGATGTGCTGACAATGGCTTAGACCTAAATTACTTCACTCTAAATAATACACAGTCAAGTCAGCTTTCCCATGACTTTCGGGACAAACCCTTTAAAATGCAGAAGTAACCAGCTTCAACTGTTATTGAAAGAAATAAAAGCAGCTGTAGTGACCCTAAACTGAGCTGAAACTTGAATTTTGTGCAGCTGTGCAGAACTGTGGATCGGCTGCACAACTGCTGTTGGCTCTGGCTACCCATGGGATCCACAGGCTGCCCTGCCAAAATCCCACTGGCACAGGGCCACGGCACGGGGACAGGCAGGCTGCTAGAGCACCTCTCACTACTTCCTTGCAGAAGGCATTCCCAGGACGGCATCTGGGAAATATTCCCAGACCCCACCGAAATACAGTGACCCAAACCAAACCAGCAATGATACATAGAAGAGCTGGCCAAAAAAATACAGCAGCAAAGTCATCAGCTCCAGGTTTCCGGACTGAACTTCTGAAAGCCTGGCACATGGATCAAAGCTGGATGGCCTCTCCCACGCAAGACTCTTCAATAGCAAGATCCAACTACAAGAAAAAACTCTAGCTGATCCCTCTGGATCTATTTGTTTTCAGTGGGCTTTGGTTCCAGTAAAGAAATAGAATAAAGCTTTTCTTATACATTTTTGTCTAACATATGATTTATAACACCAGATTTTTTCACTCTGGACAGTGCAACACAAATGAGTGCTGAAGCATTCAGTTCAGCAACACCTTTATGCTTGTTTTCATTACACTTCCTCTCGAATCTTTAATTGCTTAAAACAACTCTGAGACCCAAACATCACAATAAGCAAAAATAAGCAATACATCACAACTGTCTTGCAAAATCTTCTTTAGCACTACAGAAAGAGGTAATTGTCCAGAATTAAACTTTAGCAACATGGTTTTAAAGATTCAGCAAACTATTTAGAAAAGCTATTATTTTTTTAACCACTTACAAAAATTAAATTCTGTACATTGAAAAAGGAGACCAAAAGTCTTACAGACTATTCTAAACTATGTGTTTTCCAAAACCCCAGAGAGAGCAACTGATGAAGCTTGTTTTCCAAGCTGTGGTAGTAGAGTGAAGATTTGTGCAGGTTAAAATTAATTGACATGTTATTAGGAGCATTGTACTCAATTGAAATGGGTGTAATTCACTGACAAAGAGGTAAGTCAGGAGTGAAATTCTGTAAAAGGATTTTCAAACCACCAGGTCAGTGGCAATTTGTGTGGAACAGCTTGGACTGGTTCACTCAGGAAAGGCAAAAGTCACTTAATGGTGCAGCCTATTTCTCAGCTACCAGAGATGCTGCATGATCCATCACACATATCACTGCTGCCCTTTCTGCCCAACTTTTCTCTTGCATTCTGATAAAGGTAACAATGGCCTAACTTGCACTTGCAAAAGACTGTCAAAAATTGCTTTGGATTTCTAAGACATCAATAATTCTCCGCACAGGGTATCTGCACCAAACCAAAAAAATCACACACTTGCACAGCTGAGGGGAGCAACCCAATGGCCGAGATTTAGTCATAACTATGCAAATCCCAGTTTCATCTCTCCATTCTTGGCAAAACTTTCTACAAACATTTATGGCTCAAAATAGCAAATTTATAAGGGAGAAATTAAAACATTGCACAGAGAAAGGACTGCTGATTTATTTGATTCTGAAGAGAAGGGTAAAATGGAGAGTGATCTGTGACCAGTGTTGCATGCTGATTTCAGATCTGCAAAGGCACTAATGATCACTGCAGGAAACATGCTACTATCTGTAAAGCAAGAAACAAAAGTCTAGTCACATCTTAGTGATTTTATGAGTATAGCTGTTTGTGATCCAGGTCTCATTTGATATAGAATTCAAAACATTTTGTGAATTCTGTATCAAATGAGACCTGAATCACAAATAGCTATGCTTGTATCTATTTGTGATTGACACAAAGTACATTAGCTAGCACTTATCTTTAATCCTGCAAGAAATCCGTCTGCAATCAAATGGGACAATTCACAAATGGAGCATAACCCAAAACCAGGACAATACATCTGCATTTGCTTTAGGAAGACAGCTCCGTGCTAGTCTCCTCTTGTGCAGGAGACAGTATTTACTTAGTATTTACAATCAGTGCATACTCAGTATTTACAATCTGCTCCAATAACTGCTATATTAAGCAATTATTTTGCATTGGCCCATTATTCAAGAAAAAGGAGCTCAGCAGTGATGCACTGGGAAAGAGCAGCCACGTACCACTTCCACTCACAGCTGTTGCTGAAACACCTTCTCCAGCTCCTGGCATGGTTGTGTGCACAAGAGCAGCTCACAAGGTACTTGAAATGCAAAATTATTCAGTTTCTCATTTCTTTGCTCTTAATGCAACAATTAACAACATGCTTATTTTAATGCACCTCCATTACTGAGGAGAAAACACAGCAGGAAAAGTATTCAAGAATATTAACTGTAAGGCTTTTATGACTTTCACAGGACTTTCTGGAATTAATCTAGAAAAACAAAAAGACATCTGTACACATTACTACATATCAGAATAAAAAATTATTTGCAAAAGCTTGTCATATTCAGCTTTTCTAAATATCTGTTCATTTTAGCATTACTTTGCTTCAATATTGAAAATTAAGCCTATGTACCAGGACAGTGAATGAAGTAGTTAGCAATCATTTGTCCTTTCAATTGCTTTATTTTCTTTCTTGTTCTTTAATACTGGGAAGTTTTATATTTAGGCAGAAGTCTCTAGGCAAATTATTGCTTAAAGCAAGTGAAAGCTAAATACCAGAATCCAAGCTGTATTGCATGCCAACTCATGTCTTAAAGGCAGTAGCCTCTCTTCCTTCTCCTAACCCTCTGCCTTATACTTTGCACAATTTCTGCACTAAATGAAACAAGAGTCCTGCAGTACAAACAGTTTATCATACAATTAAACCCCACAACAACTCACAGAAGGAGTCAAAGTGCAGCAGCTTTAAAAAAATAACCCAAACTGCAGAAGACAGAAGTTATATTTTACTAAGCACATACTCTTTGAATGACTGAGCTAGAAATTATTTTCTTCTAAATTTCTCTCAGATTCACATTAAAACAGCCCCATGTGAATTCACTAGGAAAGCTCAAGGGTTGAAACCCCTGAGTTTCTTACCTATGACATTAGTTTGAAGCCTAACTGAGAACAAGCAAAAGTACTTAGCAAATATATACTCTTTCCCCTATTTTCCTTGACTAAACCATTTAAACTCCTCAGAGTGCAGAAACCACGTAAGCTTTTAATTCCCTTGGTGCTTTTGCACAGGAATCTGTTGGCTTAGTAGACTTACAACAACCACTTTGTTAGGCACGAGAAGCAAGATAACAAGGAAAGTCCTATTCCCAACACTCCCCATCACTCCAGTCCCACCTAACAAATACCACTCTACCACCCCAGATGCTGCCCAGCAAGACTGCCACAGAAAGGGCTGTCAGTTTGGGATGTCTCAAGTTTTGATTTACACTGGGAAATTAAATTTCAGGTGTTCTTATTACTGACAACTTACTGAAAGCAAGTTTAAATGGAACGGGAAAATATTTGAATACAACAGAAAACACATTATTGCCACATTTCTTCACTTGTAATTTTTCAACTGTGGCTTAGTTTTATTTTGCTGTTGAAACTGGGTCTACAGTCAGAAATCAGGAGTGATTTTTCCTTGTGTAATATTAACAAAATCTTAAAATAGATTTAGATTACATTTCATCATTGGATTTGAGGGGAGGCTGGCAAGGAAAGAAGGGCTGATGCAAGATATTGGAGTTTTTTGCAGGGAGAGGGAGGCCTTATAAATTGCTGGGGCTTGCATAGGGGAGGGGGAAAATGCCAGTTTTGCATCTGCTCTCCTGGTGACCCATCCACCAATAAACCAAAAAAGGACCTCCGCTGAAAATCTGCTTCTCCCCACAGTTGTGGGCTCATCGCAGATGAGCTTGAATGGGAGTTTTTTCTTTCTTTAAGTTCTTAGCCATACTAACTTCCTAAGTTGTTCTATAGCATCTGTACAGAGGAGTTTCAACCTCTAGAAAAAATTGCTTCAAGCAGAAAAAAAGATCAAATATTTACCCACAAGCACTTTTTCTCTAGAAACAAATCAGTGTATACATATTTTGCAATGCTATCTGAAAGATCCTCAAATTGTATTAAAAAGTTGAACATCAAAATTATTTATTAGAATATCGATGGTATGACACTAGTTCTGAATTAAAATGACTTGCCTACTCTAACAAGCAACAAGAAATTAAGAGCAGCACTGTCCATTATACATTTTAAAAAATGTGAACATCCTAATTCTCAGAAAAATTTCTGGTGAGCACAAATTCTTAAAATATTTGGGGGAAAAATAAAAAAATTAAAATCCTTTTCACAACATGTATGGCAGATGCACTGCATTTACTCAATACAATTTCAAAACCCTGTTTGGGATTGATGTCACAAATAATTCTGACTCTCAACACTGTATGTACCTTAATAGCACAAGGAGGGTATTTAATACTGACACATAAAAGACAGCTTTGAGGAATTTTATGCCTATAGATTCAGGTGATCTTGAGGTACATACAAAACCAGGATGATTTTAACTGACAAATTACAAACTGTGCTACCTTTTTCTCTCAAATAAACCCCAAGAACTACATGAATCTACTGATAATCTGTATGTTCTTATTCAAACAGTCACCAAAAAAATAGTGACAATTGCAAATTTTGCAATGCGTTAAGCACCAAAAGCATTCAAAATGCTGCATAAATAATACAAACAGTGTAGGAACTCAAATTAAAATTTAAAAATTCAGAAAGATAACCTTATTCTTAAATATGCATGCCCTTTTAGAAACATATTTGCTTACCTGTATGTTTCATCCTTCCAGATTCAGAAATATAGAAAACCTTTTGTTCGAAGTGAACGAGTCATGCAAAGTTATACTAGAATAAGTTTATAATACAATTTGTTTGCATTCTGTACCTTTCTTTTTAATGTCACAATATTTGGGCACCCTACCTAGGCTCTTATTGTTTTAAATCCCTCAGAACTGCTTTCACAATAATAATTCCCATTACACTGAAAATCCTTGGCACTAAACTTCAATGCCAAAAGGAATTAATTCAAACTCAAAGAATACAAAACCTTTTGTCATTTTAAACAAGAAATTTTAATGAGTTTTAATATTTGTATTTTAATAATTGTACTTCTTGCGCATCAAGAGTACAAATTTAATTCAGATTGCATAAGAATACCAGATTTTTTTTTTTTTTTCTTGCTAAAAAAGCTGAAGACACTTCCAGGGAGTATCAACCTTAACAACCTTGACATTCCCACAGGAAACTGATTTTCTACAAAAACTTTGGGAAGGGTTAAACTTGGATTCCTGTGCAAGACATTTGCAGTCCATTTGGGTCCCAATCTACAGCACAGCCCACAGACGAGAGCGTAGCATATGGAAACCCAAGACACTGAACAAGTCCACACCCAATGAAACTTTGAGAACAGAAGGAGCAGAATAGAACATAACAAAACAAACAATTCTAGAGTTTAACATTTTTCCTAAGTCTCCTTATTAAGCATTCTGTAATTAAATTGTTTTCACAGTAATTGCTGGTCTTCTGTAAGACTTGACAGGCATGTGAGATGGCAATCATCCAACCTATTTTGCCCCCAAGAGCTTCATATATGGCTTGTTTTTAAGGAAATTAATAAGAAACATTTCCGACTCAACAAGGAGCTTACTGTGAATTCATTCCCTTACAGAGGGACTAGTTTTGGGGGGGTTGTGTGGGTTTTAATTTTAATTTTGGGGTTGTTTTTTCAGTTTGGTGCCAGTATTTCCAGCTGAGGGGCCTCTGAACACTGAGCATTGTTATGAGGCTTTTATTTGCTGGTCCACAACCAATGCTGGTTTCAGAGATGAGCAGTGTACGTGACCACACAAAGAAGCCACTAGTGGTAGTATGATTTTAAAACTAGAATTTAAAGGAAAGAATACAGACACAGGTGAACACCATGCAACAATCCACCATTTTAATACACTGGTAGGAACTCTAGCTTCAACCCTGCCTGGCTGGGAACTAACATGCTTTTATGAACCTCCAAATCTTCATGAACTCTTTATGGATTAGCCCACTGGGGCAAGGAGACAGTTTTGGGGCAGGCAATGACACCAGACACAATTCACTGATGGACATTAAAGATCCTGCAGTTGGGTGATGCATTTTGGCTGTCTTGTGGGTCATGATCTGTGGTTGTGATCAGCAGAATGGGCAGTACAGCCCTGTCCATAGGGAGGACCTCCCCTGGCACTGTGGCTCTCCAGGGCCTTTGGAAACAAACCATCGTGCCACAGGCACAAGGGAGTCCTGCTCAGAACCCAGAGGAAAGGCACAGTGAAATTCCCACTTCTCTGAAGAATCACGTCCACAGGGGCATTATTATTATGTCAATTTGACCATTTGCACTGTTTTCTCTATTACTAGCAAATGCTGCCTCAAGACTCTTAATGAAAAACTTTCTCTACTTGCACTTCCCCAAGCCTTCCTTGCAGAAATGTCCAAATGTAAATGCCAGTTTGCAACACTAAACTAAAAGGAGGCATGGTAACAGTTGACTTGAAAAAGGAAAGGAATAATCTGTTCTTTATATCCTCTGTACACAAGATATAAACATCATCAGGCTCAAAAACAAGCTTAAACCCAAAGATAAGGCAGCAGTAGAGTCCATTACCTATAGAACTTACATAGTTAGCACCACAGATTAACAAATTGCTCAATACATGGAAATTGAATTTTGCTATGGATGGGAAAGGGTATTTAGGGATGGATGGTCAAACGTCCATTCCATGCTTGTAGATTATTCAACCTCCTTTAAAGATGTGGCTGATGTGATCATACCACACAATACTCTCATCAATACTCTTAGTAACTCATTAGCTTTGGTGTCCATTTGGTTGGAAGAAGGGCAGAGGTGTCAAGAAAAGCATTTCCCAGACCATGATTTTCACAAGTCTTACCAGTACCGCTGACACAGCTCAGCCCCTTCTCTGTGCTGTCACAGGCATCAGGTGTCACAAGCTGTTTCTGAACCAGTTAATGTTTCTGCTACCACTGGCCCATGAAAAGTGCTACTCTGTGCTCATGCTGCCACTTGCCTTTTTCCTATGAAAAAGTAGCATGGAAGGCCAGGAGCAAGGGATGGCAACACAGAGGACACAAGTCCAAAGTCCTGAAAGGTAAGACTGTGTCCACTGGTCCCTACCTCAGTAGCCATTTCAAGAAAAACTACAGAAAGATCACTAATTTTCAACGACACCTAACATCTACAGAAACCTCAGACATGCTTTTATAGATTATCCCTTCTTTTATTTCCTGGCACACCTTGAAAAGTGAAAATTACAGTCCCATCTTACTGGGCAGCCTCTCTTACTAATGATCAAACCTTCTTCCTTTTTGTACACTAAAGGGATCCACGATCACTCCAGATTCACTGGCCCTCCTCCCTACCAGCTTCATGCTCTAAAAGCAGCAGAGTCAGTAATAAGAGCAGAGAAATATTCAGACCCAGCTGAGTAGAGCTACAGGGATGAAGGTGTGCATTGCCCATTGCTTGTATCCTGCTCCTCAGAGGAAGCTCAGTCCTAGCATTTTCAGAACATGCACAAGACATCTCTCTGGACTAGGGAAGCTGGTTAAACACAAGCTTACATCCTCTGACATTATTTTGCATTCCGAACAGTCTTTCAAACAAACCATGTCACAAGCATTTTATACAGCTTAAGACCAAGAACACATTTACAAAGTTAAAAGGTACATGGTCAAGGAAAGTTTGGCTCATAATTAGATAACCTTACATAATTTTTTCCAATATTTATTATCAGCAAAACCACTTCTGCCATGAAATGAATGTTGGACTTTGTTATTTTTAAATTCCACTTGACATAGTTGTGCAGGTTTTATACAAGAAAGTATTTTCCTGCAATGTTTATACTTAAACATTTCTATAACAAAAATTTTAAAGTAAGACAAATGTTCCTTCCAAGTTAAAAAAAACAGCAGAGAAATAGTGAAAAATTAGGCAAACTCATTTTTACTCCTAATAAAATACTGGGGTTTTTTTAAGATTAAAAAAAATCTGTAAATACATTCAGAAAGTTCCACAATCCTCTTAGTTAAGAACGAAATAGATATGGAGATAATTAATGAGATAGATATATCACAAGAGAAATGTTTCTCATAAGACATAATCTTGCTGCAAAGGAGACTTAAGCAAGCAGAAGAATCTCCTGCATGCCAGTGCAACTAGGGCAGTTCCCTCACCACAGGCAGTGAAACTTCCTGCTGGGAAACCACTGCTAAATGATCTAGACTTCTTAGACATAGCTGAAGAAATTAATGCTTCCTCACACAAACAAGTGAGGAATGAGAAAATGGCAATGATGTTGGTATTTAACCTAGAAGCAGCCATCAACTGCAACAGGCTGAGCTGGCCCACTGCACGAGGGGCTCATCTTGTTAGGTGGCATTATCCTTGCCAAGGATAATCCACCTGTTCATCTGAATCCCCATTATGAAACATCACTTGGGGTCACAGGGAACCTGGGCCTAAGTACAATTAAAAAAAACGGGGGAAAAAAGAAGCAGGTATGTTCTCTCCAGCTCCCAGGCAGATGGCAGTCACAAAGGCTGGAAACACTAGGAGAGAGAACCAGCACAAAAGTAACAAGAATAGTGTTGGGGCACATTGTCTTCAGCTTCACAGGGAGTCAGAGGGAATTTATAGGACAGACAGCTCCCACAGCCCTGCAGTGATCAAATGGGGCTGCAGGTGCAGGTCATCCTGCAAAGCACTCTGTGAGCAAGGGGTGCCTGCAAACAGAACTCCTGGCAAGCCCTTAGGTGATGACATTAAACCTCTCAATGGCTGTGGCCTATTAAATAGCAGAATATATGAGAATACATCTCCACCAGTGTCCAAACACTTGCATTTTTCCTAATGCCAGAAAACTAAGGAAACCAAGGAGGCAGTAGAATTCAGCCCTAGTTTCAAGGAAATCTTCTCAAAGTAATACATTTTAGTAAGACATACAATTAAAAAAAAGCCCTAAGTAAAGCTGACAAAAAGAACAAGAACACATCCCTTCCGTTTCTCATCCCACTATTTATTTATTTCCTGGCAGATGCAGAGAAGTGCTGAAGCAGCAGCTCTCTTGGCTGGTGGAAGTCGCCAGCTGGAAACCAGGGGAACAAAGAGCAGTGCAGGTGGAGCTGCGTGGGAAGAGACGGGGGGAGCAAAGAGGGGCACAAAAATAGCGGCACAGAGCAGATACGGCAATACTCGCCTGTCCTTTCTGCTCTTCACTCACTACTGCAGCAATCCTTAAAACGCTGGTTTACAGCCATCTTTTCTCTCATGCCCACACCACTCTTTAGAATCTCAGAATCATTTAGGTTGGAAAAGACCCTAATTGAGTCCAACTGTTAACTGAGCACTGCTCCTGGGATGGTGACTTGACCCCTTCCCTGGGCAGCCTACATCAGTCGAGGAGCTTTCTTTGAGCAGCAGCACCAATAACCCCCAAATTTCTCTAGACCCTTGTCTTGAGGTGACATTCCTACAGGGATTCTTCAATGTTTAACATGGGCTGATTTCCTTTTGGAACCTTCCTCTCAGCAGCAAAATTAATAGGGTTTTCTTTTTCCACATAACTCTTCTTCAAAGTCTCTCAATTTTCAAGAAATTTTGTTAATATAGTTAACAAATTCAGAAGTTATTACTGGGCTGAATTAATAGCATCATTGCATAAGCCTCACCTCTTTCGAAAATCAGACCAAAGAAACCTCAGGCCATGACATAGGAAATTGACAAATTTTACATTACAGTAAGGAAGGTGAAGTAGAATAAGTAGTAATAAAGGAGACCATCTCTTTATTTTAGCTGAAAGCACACAGCTATTTAGGAAATGGCAAAACCTTTCAAGAATATAGGTTTGTGGTAGGTCACACAATGATAACAAAAAGACCATTAGCTGATAGGTCATTCCTAGCAGGAGATAAAATCTAGAATTGAATAAAGAACAGAATCTTTTAGAATTCTAGATTCTAAAATCTAGAATTGAATAAAGCCAGTCCCTAATGTGGAATCAGATGAGGGATGCCTTTCCTGCAGTATACACTACACATTCAGAAACTCAAAGGTGTCTTCAGCCATTTGGCCATTTAATGGTTAATGAGACTGATGGGTGTTCATACAAGGATATAAATAGCCTTCATATTCTGCTTGCAACCTTGGTAATAAATGAGCTACTGCTGTTACAGAGTGGTACACTGAATGTTCTATTGCAAATGAGAACTTCTAAGCATTGTGCTCACAACAGTTCTAGATAGACCATAGAGGGGAACTCAAGAGAGAGTGAGACTATCACTATTAAAAGCATTGACAGAAAATTCTAACAGAACAGAAACAGCAGAGCAAAAGAAACATTTTGTATTACATAGTATTAAAAAGCCATTTGAGGTTAAAAAAATTTAAGTGTTAAGTTTGGGAAGTGGTTCACTATGGCAGTGTATATTAGCTTATGATTCAAATACCTTTCCTTGGAACTACACAACTCCATTATGCTCTTTCATTATGAAACTATAGCCCTGGCCATCTTACAGCAGTGGTGAACTGGTTTTGAAATGGCTTAATGTTCTTCTACAAAGGAAAATTTCTGTACAATGTTTCTTGCGAGATGGTGTCTTGAAAGTGTCATCAGGAAGCAAAGCAAACTTTCAGGTATTTAAAATTGGCCCAAATAATTTCACTGCTCCAAATAAAGATTTTCCTCTACAGAGTCACATATGACCCAAGCCACTCAATGAGACAGTGCTGTGGAAAATGTAGAAATGCTGTTCTGGGCCAATGCCAATTTGACCATAGGATGGTCCTGCAACTCTAGATTTAGGGCCCTATATATTACTAGAATTCTCCACATGGAAGGTAATCAAAAGGAACACATAAAGCTAGACAGCACCACTCAACCACTTGTTTAAATGTATTTCACATCTACAGCCCTTGACACATCACTCTTCTTTCTCTTTATCACTTTCATGTGAAACACTCATGTTTTGAAACTTAATTTGACCAACTTACTGGAAGGACTATAAAGTATTATGAGGCTCAACTATCAATTAGATGGTTACTAATATTTGCACTTACATGTTGCCAAATAATTTAAACTGTAAAATTTAAACTGTGTAGTAAGAGAAAGAAAAAAAAAAAGAAAAAGAAAAAAGATTCACAAATGTCTCTTTTACTTTTGGCCTTCTGGATGTTTCCCTCACTCAGAGATGCTTACTTTCGTGAACAGAAGACCTTCATTCCCCTTCCAGAATAATGTCTTTTGTTGCAGAGCTTAAATTCAGTAGTTATACTGAAACTAAGTGCCTTGCTAGACTTAACTAAAGCTTTACCTCTTGCACACTTCCCTTGCAATCAAATACATGCATAGTAAGTAATGCAATCTAAAAACAGCTAATGAGTGTTTCCTATGGAAAAATACTCCTTTGGAGAATATAGTCCTCAAGGACAGTCTTGATTTAGACTAGATCAAATAAAAGATATAATTACTATAATACAGCTGTGGGTGGAAGAGGGGGTGGAGAGAGTGAGAAAGAAAATAAGGGACTGATAACTTGATGTAAATAACACTAAGAATTATTTTCCTGCTGACATCAGCACTGCCCAGTGCTGCTCTTTCTTGTTCTGAAACCTGCTCTGGCCAGTGAACCTGGGACCTTTCATGCTGTGAGGTAGCAGGTGCTGTAACGTCATCAAGCCCAGGCTCCCCATCCTGGTTCCTTCCTCTCACAACACTCAAAATATGTTTTGACAGACATGACTTCACAGTTGTATTATTATATAGGTATTCTGTATCTCCAGAATAGTAATATAGTGCTGTTTGTAAAAAGAAGTCCATGGTTAAGCGAGGGTAGCAGCAGGATACAATACAATTGCAAAAATCTCCAAGCATACTATTTGTTACAGGGGTACATCTCCATCACATATCAGGCATAGAAAACAGAAAGCTGAGGCTCTCTTCATTTCTAACCTTTGCAGCACCTAGTGGAAAACTCAACCTATCAACTGGGTAAGATTTTGGCTCCAAAATTTGTTTTGAGGAATTTTGGAGGGTTGTTTGTTTTGGAAAGGAAGCTTCAGATCTCAGCACAGTTTTAAATCTCATGTTTATCTCATATCCCTCTTTAAAGGTTACTGGGCTCTAGCCTGTTTCATATTCCATCTGCAGCAGACATTTATATTTATAACCTGCTCATCACCATGATACCTAAAGCATCTAATAAAAACCAGAAACAAGCAGCTTCATGGACCCTGCCTTTTATTACTCAACAACAGAGAGCAGCTGTTAACAACGTAATTGGGATTTATTTATTTTTGCCTTCTGATCTCCTACCAAACCAGACAAGCCCCAATAAACACTGGCCACCTGGATGACTCCTTCAGGCTTCTCTTTCACATCCACTGCTTCCATGATATTCACTGCTGTTCTGCTTCTACTTACTTCCCTCAGCTTCAGGTAAGGTCTCCACTTACACATTCTTATAAGAGAAAACTAGTTTCAGCCTATCTATTCTTTATGCTTCCAACCAGCACCGTAAGGGATCTCCTGTAAGTACCAGAAGCACAAAAAGCTGCTGGGAGGCATGAACTTTGCAGGTACCAGACCCAGAAAGGAACCTGGCCTGTAACCCAGACATCAGCCCACCACGACCTGCAGAAATGTAATATCTACTTTGAAATAGGCTTGTTTCTCCTTCTCACGCTCATTAAAAAGGGTATTGCTGTATATTAGGTCCAAAGGAAAATTTGTTTCCATTAATACTGAAGTCAGAGTTTACAGCAGAGACAGCTTGAACATATGGGACATGTCCATGTAGCTAAATAGGAGAACACTTACAGCAGCTACAATTAATCTAGGTCTTCCACAATTTTCAGCAACAATAGAGAAAAAGCTTGCTCTTCAGAGACTGAAACATTTGATTCTTGCTTATCAGAATGAGCTATGGACAACTCTGCATGGCATATCTGACAGCTGGTGCCTCCCTCTTTCTGAAAGCAGTGGCAGAAAGCATTTAAAGTTGCTAAAAACCACTGGAGTTAACATCCAAAAAGTGGCAAACACTTTGAAAAAAGTGAGAAATCCTCCCCAGCTAGATGGCAGCCACCAGATTCAGTCATCTTGAACTAGACTAAATGAAAAATCTGCAACATCTTGAATCTCTTCCCAAAAAGAAACCGCAAAACCCCAACAAATCCACTATGATTCCAATGAACCTTCCAAATTTCTGCCAGGAAATGAAATGGATTTTTTCCAGGTCACCTTAATACAAAGGTACCATAGAATCCCATGGAAGCTGCTGTTTTGATGTTTCACAGCTTTGTGGTTCCTCAGCAGATGACATCTCTGAACAGGCTGCCTGGCCACCATCACTTCTATCTGTAACAGCTGCACTAGTGTAAGGGACAGAAAGCAACTAGAGATGAACAACCTCTTTCCTAAAATTCATGCATTTAAGATGTCACAGTGCTTCAACATCCAAGCAGTTCAAAACAAAGTGTTTTGATTTGATTCAACAAATTACAAGTTTTTAAACATTTCCAAAGCAACTTCTCTTGCAAACATTGTTAAATTTGCCCTAGAAGACCAGAAGACATTCTGGCATTTCCCATAAAAATGCAGTTTGAGGTTTTGTTCTGCTTTCAGACAAAATGAGACTTAACAAATACAGAAGAAAACAGAAATTCTGTAACATACAATGCATTTTTGCCACAAACAAATCACTTACAAACATATCTTCCACTCTATCAAAATTTTTTTTTCCTAAAATGAGCTTCTTTCTTCCACAGTTACTATTGTGTGATTTTTTAGACTGGCTACCCCAAAAAACCTTGATGCTTCCTGTACCCCTCCTGTTTTATCATATTTGGCATGTTTCCTGAGCTCACTTCCCCAGTGCTTACAACTACAGAGGTCCTTTTAAAGGCAATGCAGCAAACACACAAAACATCATCTTCTACAGCTGTGCAGTTATCTTAATCAATAGCATTAAAACCCTTCTTTAGTTGAGACTTACGGACTCTTTTGTAAGACTGAAGAGTTGTGAAAGTCTTCTTAACTGAAGGCAAACCCTAATAATTAATTCCATTGCACATGGTATATGCAGAAGACACTTCCTGCCCTTCCTTGATCTTAAATCCCATTTACCTCCAGTTGGAATCTTTTGGAAAAGCAGGTTGAATTTTTTCTCTTCCACACCACTAAACAAAACACTAGAATTATCGCTATTTCACCAAACATGCTTGCAGAAAGGCATCATTCAGTTGGTGAGAATCTCCTTGTTTGTGTCCAAACCAAGGGTTTGTCCTCGATTCAGCTAAAGAGCACAGGATTTCAAAGCAGCAACACTGGAGTCAAAGATGACACCATCTCCAGTGCCCATGCACAGTCTGCCAGCATTTACAGCACATTTTCTATCATGATTTGTATTTGTATTTCTATCTATACACAGTAAGGGAAAAGCAGCCTATGGCTATTAAAACATACAGATGTTCTTATAAAGACAGCAATTATTCAGAGGAGGGAAAGCAAAAAAAAAAGTTTTAAATACATACAGAATCACAGGATTGAGTTTTGGCCTCCCTCCTCTTTGATTCTTATTTTTGGCATTTGGAACCTCAAAGTACTTCACCTTTTACTGCTCCACTGCTGTTACTGTTCACAACAAAATAATTCTGACTCTATTTGTTAGCCCCACAATTAGTTAGCAGTTTTGCAAATGATTAGACACATTGTTTTGTTCCAAATACCATCATCTTGGTTTCCATAGGACATCACTGTGTAAATTATGCCAGAAGTAAATAATGCATGAAATGTGAAATGTTGCCTATGCCAAAGCTGATCTAATGTTTCTTGGTGTGGAAAGAGACTTTAAGAAAAAGAAAGGATTAAAAAAAAAAAAAAAAAGGTAAATTAATTTGAAAGGCTGACGCCAAAAAAACACTTGAAATTTATAATCATAATAATAAAGTAATGCTACAGACATTTGCTATTGAAAGTAGAATTCAGCTTCATGACTCATACTGGAGTGAGCAAGCAGACATCACGGACCATGTTCAGACAGTTTGAATTCAAGCTCAGCCAAGTGTTTCCCATTAGCCGACTCTAAACTTCCAGTGCCACCAAGCCAGTGGGAATTATGAGGCCCCAAACCCAGCATTTTATTATGGCCCAGCCCAAAGGACCATCCCCACCAGTTCCTGACAGTGAAGGGGACCAACCCAGTCCTGCATTATTCAGACTGGATAATGGTACAGGGCTAAAATGCCAGAACCAACATTTGCAGCTTTTTTGGATGGGGGAAAGACTGCAGGGCAGAAAAAAATCCTACGGACATGAAAAATAGAGCAGAGGAAAACACTGACGATGTGCTTTGGTGGTCAAGCTATGGAAAGTTTCTCAAGACCCCCCTTTTTCAGCAGGCTTCACGGTGCAGTACACAGGGCACTGCAGAACGTGTGCTCGTTGCAAAGGCTGCAGGGATCAAACAGGCACAAGGCATGATTTAACAGGCAGCCGCTGTGTAACCTCAGAGAGGTTTCAAGCAGCTAATTCCTGACCAGAGAGTGCCCAGGGGAGCATCTTTAACACCCCTCTGCAAATGTACCACCCCGTCTGAAATAACTGGCAGGACCACGTGTCTGAACTTCAATGTCTGCAGGGCAGATTTTTGGGAAAAATAAGCTATTTAAAACATTATTTAAGTCCAAAAAGATAAGACCCTAATTTCGTAATTACTTAGATAAAGACCTGTCTTGTAAGTTGGTCATCATTAAAACAAGATTCTTACTTTTTTAAAATAAATATGGTAACATTTTTGTTCTTACCACAAAGTAATAATTTAAAATGTATTTGAGCAACCATGTCCCCTAATATACATCTTAATTCTTATGTTTTAAGAAATTTGCTCCATTATAATCTTTTATAAGAGACACACCTACTCGTGTGGGTATGTATGACATACGCAAAGTTAAATTTAGCTGAAAATTGGAATTCATTTAAAAATACACAGTCTTCATCTGGTAAAAAACCAAAAGCTACACATTTCTTATATATACAAAGATTTAGAACTTTATAAACAAATGTTTTGTCTTTTAAACACTTTGATAAATGAAGTAAATATAATTTTCAGTTAATGATTTAGCTGATTATTTCATTGTGTCCTACCAGATCACAGAACTAATGGATCTCATCCCACCACATCCCTTCCACCTCATCGTCACATCTAAATGGCAGGAATAAAAAATAAAAATTAAATTTAAAAAATAATGATAAACAAAAAAAAGTTATTCCCAACAGAGTTTTCAATTTTTTGCAGTGTCACCCAATAATGCTGCTGAATACAATGGATAAAGAAAATACCTCCCTCTGTTCAGGAAGAGGGGATTACTATTTGTCCACAGTTGATTTTCTACTCCAGCAACCTTTTCTAGTTAATTATCCATTAACTCAGCTGTTAAATGGTTTGGCTGTCTCAAAACTTGAACTAGTACATATGGCTCATTAATGTTTTATTTTACCATACTGTTGGTATGTTTAGATGTTAATACACCAAAGAACCTTGCTTTACAAATATTATATCAGATGTATTCCTCAAATTGTAGTATTTTAAATTTAAATAGGTCATTTATCCTGATTCCTTTCCAGAGAAATGCTTGTTCCATCTTTCATGGATCTGTCTCGGCTAAGTTTTTCAGCTCAGCTAAATTCATGTTTCCAGACTTTACACCATCCCTCTTTCACGGGGGCTGTTTGAGCCAGATTCAGCCACCGAAGTGAACTGTGTTCAACATCGCCTTTGCAAAACAGACAGTGGCAACATCATCAGCCTGTGTATAAACATCACAATACTGACAGCAGATTGCTGCAGATACACACATGACTAAGGAGAGGTTATACTCAAATGTTTAGTGAACCCCACTGCACTTATGTAAGTACCATGACAAAACCACTTACTGAAAACATAAAAACCATTCTTCATTGTCCCTGCTTCATACTGCATCAACCTCTCATGAAGAAAGTTAACTCTTTTTCATCCCAATGGATCTTTTTCCTCCGTCCCTTTTGCAGCATTATTTTAAATCACTGGCACAGCAAAGCATTATTTTCTTGGGAAATCAAATAATTAATTGACACTTGGCTGTTACGAGGGTTAATTACAGAAGGCTGCAGGCTCCGCCCAGGCTAATTCTGACCATCCCACTGAATGTCTGTGACAAGCAGGCCTAAGAGTCTCTGTTTTACAGTGCAACGTGAAACACACTTGGAAGAAATGGCTCCTACAAATCATTTACTGTGTATCTCAATATTGAGGCACTCAAAACTACTAATCTTGTAAGCAGTGACTATGAAGTGATAGCTTACATCATAAAAAACAGTTTAAAGATGTACTAAGACATCAATTTTATTTTTTACAGAACACATCAGCAAGATCACTTCAGGTGAAGTTTTATCCTTTCCCTTGTTACAATTTAGAAATTTTTTTAAATAACAATACTACTGTGACTTTTACATCTGAGTTTTTCATTATTTTCCTACTTACATAAACAGAAGTCTGCTTGTGACTCTAGAAAGGCAACAAGAGTTTAGGAGATTGTGGTCCGAGGTGCTGATACTGAAATGTCAGCTTTGGTTTCCGCCTTTTGCTGCACTGCTTACATGAAGTTGTACCACGCTTTTGTTTCTTCCTGACTCAAAGACGTCAGAAGGATGCAACTTCTCTCTAGCACCACTTTTTGATGGACCTACTGTTCAGTCAGCAAAATCACACTGCCAGCACAAGCATAATGCCACATTCTGTCAACAGCTGCAACAGAGTGAACTTTATTTTCGTAAAGTAACATTGAGTCCAGACTTTCCTCACTCAAACAGCTCGCATTGTAACTGCCACAGTTCCTTTTCTTTTCTGCCTGTTCAAGGCAGTCAGTTCCACCCCAGCTATCATGCAGGTAATAATTTATCCTTATGGAATTAAGAAAAATAAATTTCAGAAAGCCAATCCTTACTGGCATTTTTCCAAAGAAATATCAACTTAACCATTTTTTTTTGTCTATTCACACTTCTGCTTTTTGAACACATAATACAGTTAAAGTGTAGAGTTGTAACTATAGAGACAAGGCACAATAAACACAAGTTAACTCACGAAGTCTGCGGAAGAAAAGCATGACCGTTTGTCAGTGTTCCCTATTCACACAGTGCTGGAAGGAGAGTGCCAGCTAAAAAATGCAGTGCCTGTACAGTTCCAGCATCACACAATTAGTACTTATCATCCTTGGAGCTCAAAATAACACAGTGTGCTCGTTTGCAGAGGAAAGAATGTGTTTTCTTAAGAAAATTGGATGTCTGTGCTGATAATGCCAGGTCCACAAATAAGATTAAGGTTTATAAAGTGACGATTAAAGATACTGTCAGACAACCAAGTGAGAATTAATCAAGTAAGTTGGAAACTAATAAAAAAAATAAGCATTTTAGTGTAAATTAAGTCTGATTCTGTTCCTCAGTTTCTTAAGACAAAATATTCAGAGCCAACAGTAATGTCAACAAAGAGCAGAACCAGCATGAAGCACCTCTCCTTTGCTGATCAGAGGGCAGTGATTCTGTAAAGCATTTTCTGAAATGCCTGCAGACATCAGCCCATTGGTAGTTGGCACCTCCAAGAAACACACTTGGGGTCCCAGACTCAAGCAGCAGAGGCTGTTTGTACTTGCTGGTGGCCAGCTTCAAAACAGGGTCACAAATCAACTGCCCCAAATGAGACAAGGCAAACCAGCCACTGTCAGCACCTGGCACAGTGTGGAGTATTGACATCCCAATGCATGCGGGGAGCATAATCCAACAGATCTTCCAAGGAATAGGCAAAAACCCCAGGCGGTTTGCCCACATGGGCACACAAATCTGTTTTTGCCATCCACTCATGGCCAGCAGTGGTGCCTCCTGCATTCCTCCCTTCTTCCCATATCTCTGCCTCCTGTTTCCCCTTGTTAGAAGGGCTACTGATATTGATCTATGTAACAAAGCATGCTGTGGGATCACCTTCACTTCAGCAATATTTTTGTGGCCCCAATCAGTCCAAAACATTTACTTTTTTCAAAATTTAATTTTTCTTTGCACAGATTCAGTTCTTTTCCCCTTTGTTAAGAGCTAAAGCATAGAGAACACAATTTTCAACCTCATCAACACAGATGTATATATATAAATTCAGCTGATGGTGCCGAATTTCTTCTGAGAGTCTACATAAGTACATGGTGCATGACTAGTCTGCTCCTTCTCCTTCAACATAAATACTGTAAAAAATAAAAATAAAAACAACCCCAGCACAGATCTTCAGGGCAAATAACTATAGACATGTTGCAGAGTTACTTTAAAAGCCCCTGGTAAAAGATCTGCCACAGGCTTCGTGCAAGTCTAAATACAATCTTAATGGTTCTGTCTTTAACCACACAATATGTCTAGCCAAAGATTTTCAGTACACGGGGGAGGTATGATTATACAGTCCACAAAACCCATGCTGTTCTGTCCCTGTCATGCCCTTCTCTGTCCTGTGAAGTGTCTGACATTTTTAATTTTAGTGCTAACTTCAACCTTTTTTCCAGAACTGAAATAACTCTTGCTGAGTTCATTGTTCCATCCTGTCTGTAGGAAAAGCGAAATCAGTACAACCTCTGCTGTACCCTACCATCCAGCAGAATTGCTGGCTTTAATGAGCTGGGTGTAATGAATCTGTATTCAATCACTTCATTCTTAGCAAGACCCAGGACTCTCGGGTGCACGCCATCTGCTCTGACTGACCCGGCTGCTCTTGGATTTTTTCCCTTTATTCCAGCATTTCCTCTTCTGGCACATGCTCACACACTGCCTACCTACTCTCTGTTACCTAGCCTCTTTCATCCATGTAACTTCTTGGAATAAGCCAACTAACCTTTAAACCAAACCAATCCCTTGCCTGTTTGCTGTCTGAGAGCACACACCACTGCTTTTCCCTCAGAAACTGACATACTCAGCAGCACTACTCCATCTAGGATGCACCCACTGATCTTTGTCTGGACAGCAGACAAACTGCCATTTGTAATGGCAAACACTGCCATTACATGTAAAGAAGAAGAAGGAGATTTCTTGCAATGCTTGTGAGCATCATCCTGATGAGTAATAAATCTCCATCAAAGCATGTATAAGGAAAAGCTCCTTCTTTCTCAAAGATTTATCCCACTTATTACACAAATACAACTGAAGACAACAGCACAGGTTTGAGACTGCCACGGCACTAAATGTCAGTTCTGGAAGCATCCTGATTTGTAAAACCTCTCCTCAATGAATGCCTTGAGAATAAAAAGCTGCAAATTGCATATTGCTTACAAAACCATCCATAACTGTCTCTTGCTATAGCCCATGCAAGGGCCAGGGAATCGTGTTAAGTACCTTCTGGACTGTGCAGGCTCTGCTTAGTAGAAATCCAGAATTGGTTTCCAAACCAAATCTCCCCATTTCTGACATGAATAAACTCAGCATGACCATTTCTCAGTTGGTCAGTAGGGATGCTGCCTGTGTACAGAGCACTAATAGTGACAGATGGGGATTTATGAAAGCATTAAAAAAACCCAAAAAACATTCATAGTCAAAAATTATTTCAAAGAAAACATGTTATCTTAACCCAAAGAAGCTCTCTTGGCCTAAAATAGGTGTTTCCTGTACTAACAGAGAATGTATACCATGAATCTCTGTGTCTTCCTCCCCTAACTGTTAGAATGGTAGGATTTTCTGAAGTGAAAATATTAAAAGGCATTTTTGAAATATAATAAGATAAAACATCATAAAAATATCTCAAACAACATTGTGGGATTTTCCCTATCAAGACATCCCCATCTGCAATTTTTTTTAACTCATTCCATTAATTCATTTTTTCCTAAAGTCCCAGTAAATGTAAGAATACCTGGCAGCGGTGGGTTCTGATAACAGGCACACCAGTAGTAGAGCAGAATGCCACTGCGATTAGTGCCCTATAAACAAGAGGGGGAGGGAAGGAAGGAAGGAAAAAGAGAAACAGACCCAGATCCCACAGGCCTTATTATCTGAATATTCCTGAAGCCAATTACAGGCTTGTTTGCCAGTAATGTTCTCCTCACAGGATAAATATACCTGGAAATAATCTAAAATAGTAAAAAAACTCCAGAACATTAAAACAAACCTACAAACAAATCCAAAACCAAAACCCCCCAAAACAAAACCAAAATCAACACATCACCATTTCCAGGCTTAAATCATACATCAGTACCCAAACGACCTTGAAAACAAACTATGATAATAACATAATCGTAGATTTCACTTAAATGATAGGGTAAGAAACTACATAGTGAAAATAAGAGGTTTTTTCCATACTTCTTTGAAAAATTAAGTGAATATTCGGATAAGCCTTCTTACTTGAAATTAAATGTCCCATTCTTCCTCTTTGCAACAAGAGGAAAGAGGAAGAACACTCTTAGTGCTGTATCTATGTTAAATCTCTACTTTCACCACTCGATTTCACCTGCAAGACCAAGGTCACAGTGTGGCTCAATATAGGGTAATACAGTGCTTGGTAAGATTTTTGTTTTACTGATCTGGTAAAGAGCACAAGGTAGGAAGAAAAATATTCTTGAAATGCCACAAATTTCATTCAGAATCCTCTGTGCAATATGAATTTATATAACCCATTAGGAGATGATCTGCCAGCTATCAGGACAGCAGCAGAGTTCAGTACCCTCAGTCAGTGACCAGGTACATGAGCTCGATTTCAACTTAACTTTTTTCTGCTTGATAAGTAAAAGCTATTGAAGAACAAAATTCCTGAAAATAAAAGTTAAATAAATAAATAATCAGAAATATCCTATCTCTGTTCAGGAAGTATTAGGCAACTACAGTGTGCTACTTAAATTACTAATCCGCAGGTGGAGAAGACCACAAGTCCGGTTCTTCCCTGTTCCTGGAAACTAGCTGGCACAAACCTTCTCCCACCCCGGACAAGCTTTTCCTCAAACAGCAGGAGGGCTCCGCCTCACAGCCCCTGTTGGGGATCACTTCTGGGGCTCTGCTGCTCTGACGGGTGAGACTCTCGCGCTTCGCACCTTGACGTACTCCCGCTCAAGAACTGACATAAACGCAACATCATTTTACCTACGGATTTTTTTTTTTTTCCACTGAAACAACATTTAGGAAAAAACCCTCAGTGGTAAACCAAGAATTTACCACATCGCATGTCCTTTCATACAACTGCCTTTATGACTTTTGGGGCCCTTTTGAGAAAGGCGACGGCACTACCGACCTGACAGGGAGAGCCCGTCCGGAGCCCGCGGGGTGCGCAGCGCTCGCGGGTGCGCAGCCCGGCACCGGGCGGCACAGAGGGGCACGGGCGGCCCC